>OY979636.1:10914824-11514824 GCA_963855885.1 Coenonympha glycerion | reverse complement strand
ACATTTGACATTTGTGATTTGTTTCACAAGTGTTGATTGTCTATGGTCTATGGTTTTAGAATTTTTTAGTTTTTCGGGCATGGTGTTTTGGTAGCGAACGAACAAATTATTTTATTTCATTTTTAATCTGATTAATTGTTAAAATGAATCTCTTTGGTTTTTTATTGGAATATGAAAAGCATGGAGGATTTTAAATAATAGAAAAAAATCGATTTTTTCGAAAAAATCGATTATTTATTTTCATAAAAATCGATTATTGACAAATCGATTAATATTTAATATAATAAAATCGATTTTTATTAAATCGATTCTTTTCCATTCATCTCACATCCCTATGTCAAATTTGCATTTTGCAGTGTGACCGTTTCAAAATTGGAAAATCTGTCAAACACTGGCAAAAATAATCTGCCAAAATCTACTAACTCTATTCGTAAACTGGTATAAGCATGCAATGTACAAGGACAGTCGCTGGACAAGCATTAATTGTCCAGTGGTTTTGACGTTGGAAAATCCCCGTTCCATTGACACTAGACAAAAGTGCCAGCTCAGTAATTATAACATTTCTGACTAACTAAGTCATACAAAAATAAGTAATAAGTAAATAGACATAAAATCATGATTTTTTAATTTTATTTCAAAGTTAATAAGGATATCCTTGAAATCTGCCACATTCTGCCGCTTTCTTAAATCGTCTGCTTATTCTGCCAGAATTTAACAGCCAAATCCGCCCAAATGGCAGAAATCTGCCACAAACGGTCACACAGCACACTGCAAGTTTGGTTTGTGGCTATGAGGGTTTGTGGTCTGTGACTGTCAAACGTAGACAGAGAAAAGCTATAGACGCTGGTAAAGCGTGTCGCAAAAAGAGACAAAAACTAACCTTTAACACTACACCGCACCATGATTTTTTGTTTTGAATCGTTGTAATAATATGTGTAAGTTTATAAAAAATTATAAAAACCTAATTTAACTTGAATCGGACATAACATAATCGTAAAAACTGAATTATAAAGTAATACGATAGCTAACTGTTGGTCCGCTGTCAAACTTTGTTTAGCAAAGTAGTGTGACTAAAACATAAAAAACGTGACACGCTACGTGAAACAAAAGATCTTATCGTTCTATTTCTTTTCTTTACACGACATCGGCGTAAGTTGCTCTTTGTCTTGTGTGAGTGAAACATAAGATAACAATTTGTCTATAGCTTTTCTCTGTCTACGCTGTCAAATGACTGACAGGATTCCAATGACTAAAGAATTGATGGACACAAAGTAGTGAATCTTTTTGGGTGGTCATTTCCGCCATCTTGTGTCGCATCAAAAATAGCCAATCACAGCTATCAGCCAATCACAGATAGGCACCAGTCAGCTGATCAGAAGGGCTGCTCTAGCTATCTATCGATATGGAAATATTATCTTTGTGGTTAGTAATTAAATATTTAAGAGCAAAAATGAATGAATTATAACTATTAAAAATTAATTTATATTAAACTAGGTTTTGCCAGCGGTGCATAAGTTTCCAGATTAGGATTTTAACTTATCCCGTGAGACCAAACTACATTTGATGCGATTGATTGTATAGTAAATGTTCGCATCCGCGGCCCGTTTTCTTCAAGCGGAAATAACTACGAGAAGTCAGAGGTGTACAACCTTGAGGTCCAAATAGAAGGCAGTGATATTAGGAGCCCTACTCATTTATCAACATTTAACTTTACATATATGAATTTTATCGATATCGGTATAACAGCGGTCGCATACTTAGTACTTTGATTTTGTTTTGTTTACTTAACAACCAAAATTAAATCGAATTTATTTCAATCCTGAAGAAATATTTCTTCTTTTACACATACTATAAGTGCATGTAATAGGTATGATCATAACACATAGTAACACATAATTTTTAACGATTTAACGATATAATTCATGAAATCGAATACTGACCTATGAAATGTTAAATGTGGCCTATTTTTGTCTTTCCGCGATCTGCACTGCACAACACAACACTGAGTATTTTCATACCTGAATACTAATTATAATCCGCACGCAAATTAGAATAATAATATGATTGTCTAATATTGCGCAAAAAACATGATATACATCTACTTTGTATAAATGTTTCGACATGTTCGAATCTACAAAATGCTACAAATTATGGGTACTGGCCACCCGGCTTTTTTTTTCGTGACGTCACAACTTCAGTGTTGCTGAAATCAGAAAAAAACAAATATTTTGCTATCTCGTTTAACGTAAACAATTCTGAATTAGTTAGAAAGAGACAATGTGCTGTTTGTTATCGCTATGTCGATTTCACGCAACTTATAAACGCATATGTTTGTGTAGAAAACTACAGCTGCTCCATTAGTTTCGTTCCTCGTAGGACTTAATAATAATGATCGTTGACGTACCTACTTTGAAAGCGACATTACCATGTGTTAATGCTCTGAGTTGTACAATGGTCGTCTCCTCTCGGTAGAGAGTATTTATATTCTTTGGTCGTCTCCATTGGCCCCAGCGATGCCAGATCGTTCCCTAGGGAACGAAAAGCGTTCTATTTTATGATCAAGCGTTCCGGGTTCCCTCGGCGTTCCCTTACTTCAACCGTTCTTTTCGTTCTTTTACGAAAACAAAATTAGAAATCCGTGTTCAAGAACAAAAAATTGCGTTTCGTTTCTCCATTCGGCCAACTGCCGCCCTTTCCTAAGCAAGCATAGAGTATATTGATAAGCAAGTACGAACACAGCCATAAAAAAAATACGCTTCATTAGTCTGTGGCGAGCTGGGCTGCCAGATATTTGCTAATTGAATTCGCCCAATTTTGCCTGCTGAGTAGCCTAAATTCCCCTAATTTTTTTTTTGCACAAGTAGCCTAATTTGCCTAAAACTTTGAACTATCTAACATGACCTATTTTGGACCCAAATAAAGACGACACGTAAAAAAAAAACGTGAAGCGAAAAAATATACTTGTCAAAGTTTGTGTTTTGCTGCAGCTTGCGAAGTTTTTTCACTGAGTATGTAGGTACCTACTTTTAATTTTATGTTTTTATGGTGTTAGTATTGACTATTGTGTGCTATTTATAAGTTTGCTGCAGCTTGCACATTTTAATTTACCCAGGTACTTACACTGACTTATTTAACAGACTATACCGAAAAATTTTCAATTGGGTTTTCACCAGTGGACGTAGTGATTCATGTGAAAGGTCCATTGTGGTTCATGCAATATCATCCTACGCAACATATATAAATGAATTCCACGCGGACGAAGTCACGGACAATATCATAAAAAATGTCTTATGTGACAATACATAGATATTACAAATTAATAAATAAATATAAATGCCTATATAAAAAATACCTATAAAAAACTTGCACTATTAAATTTTTTGGAAAAAAAATGATTTAAAAACTTATATTATGTTCTTCGTTCCCTCACCTCGAATTTCGTTCCTTTTCAGACACCCCGACGTTCTATTTCTCCAGCCGCCAATGGCAACACTGATTGGCCCCAAAGAGGTACCTACCTAAGTGGCCCTGACTCCTGAGACCACCTGAGACCACCCTGAGAGTATATACTTATATAGTGTTCACTAATCACTGTTCTGTGTGGTTCTGTGGACCAAACTTCCAAGTTCCAAAGTCCAACTTTCCAGTTTCAAGTTCAGAAAAATTATTTAAATTTTAAATTACCGCTGAGGTAAAACGTAGTGATTATATACTCTTTGCGCTGAGGCTCCTCTGAAGAGGTTGCGACCGTTTACCTGTTTATTTGACTTTTTTTACTTTGAATTTAATAAGATAAAAAAGGTAAGTTTATGTACTGCATTTATACCTGAGGTGAATCTAGTAGTAATTTAATTTTTTTATATTGTCTAATAACTGAAACTGAATAGGTATATTTAATAAGTATGATTTGCTTATAAATATTTTACATTTAATTAATCTCAAAGCAGTTGAACCATTATGAATCTACAGAAGCTCGGTAGGTTAAAAAAAAATTGAAATTCCAGACCTTTAAGTACCTACAAAGTAACTAAAATTCTGCACTGCAGTAACTAAAAACAACAGCTGTAGTTATTGAATATATTTTGCTTTAGTTACCTGCTAGCCTGCTACCTTCTTTATATTATTTTACTATATCCTCCTATTTACAAGGCATGCATTTAAACATTACATTGTAAAGTTTCCTTCATCATCTAAGAATAAGTTTAGAATATGGAACATTCAAATTTACATATAGCTAAGATTTGTAGGAAAAACATTGTAGGACAAGTAAATAATTTTGAGGCAATTCATGTTTTTGTCTACCAGTTCTAAACAATATCCACTTTAGCTTCAAATATTATATTTATGGTAGACAAAAAAATATGGTATTTTTAAAAGTAAGTAATCAAATTAGTTTCAAGTATTTAATAAGGTAACAACTAATTTTGACACCTTGTATAATGTTATTATCCTCCCATCACATATTTATTTTTTTCTTACATTCTTCTTTAGTTACATTGATTCAAAAACAATATTTTCTTTTATAATTTTTTTTCAATTTGAATAAAAATAAAAAATCGAGTTCCTTAAAGTTTAGTAGGTATTTAGGTATTAGGTACTTATTTAGTAATTACCTAATTACATTTAGTTTTTATCGTTCACACCTAAGGTCATGTGTAGTAAAAAAAATACAGAAGTTATTGTATTTTAATTACTGTTTCACAATGATCAAGGTTAACTACTAACAGATGGATAAACATAATAAAAAAACGTTAGCCTTTATGTTGTCCACGAGCAGCCATTGACTGTGTTTTTTACCAATATTTTTTTGTAGATATACATATAAGTAGTATTACCTATGCTAGTATGAATTCAAAAAATCTGTTATTTTCTTATTTCTTTCCATGTACATCTTATATCTTTTAACTGTATTTTAAACATTTTAGAGCAACAGCAAATTGTATAATATATCACCCATGATAAGAAATATTAAAAGTAAAACCAAAATTATTATTAAGGCCATGGGCCATATTTCAAATTGCATTGACTTGTTTTTGCTGCTTACATTACACAGTGCATCATAAATTATACCATTTCATTTACTGTAGGTAAAATGTTCCTTGTGCGCCGAACAGTCTGCAGTACTAGGCAAATAGTGCCCAACATCAGGGCCATGTCAAGCAAGGGTCCCTTAGTGGACTTGACAGTGGATAATGATGGAGTAGCCATCATGACGCTGCAAAGGCCACCCGTCAACAGCCTCAACCTCGAACTGTTGAGGGAGATGAGTACATCTCTCGACGAAGTCACAAAGAACAAGAGTAGGGGGATGATTTTGACTTCGGTAAGTGAAAATGTTGTTATTTAGTTATGTAAAAAAATTAAATAATAAAATTAAGTGGAATAAGAAATTCTACTGTATTTTTTTTATTTTAGTACTTATTTTTAATTTTAACACAGGCTGTATTGTATAGGCTGTATAAAGTAGCCTGTGTGAAAAACTCTTGAATATTTTAACTCTCATTTCAGTCGTCCCCAACAGTATTCTCAGCAGGGCTAGATATAATGGAGATGTACAAGCCTGACCTGAAACGAGTGGAAGAGTTCTGGACAACCCTGCAGGATGTGTGGTTCAAGTTGTTTGGTTCCAGCTTTGCTACAGCTGCTGCTATTAATGTTTGTATTATTAGTTTATATTTTTTGATAGTATATATACTAATATATACTAAATACTCTGGATTTGCTTACTAAATTATTTAAATTTTTAAAAGTTTCTTGCAAATTGTAAATCAGTTAAAATCACTTATATAAGAGCAAAGATTTAATAAAAACATGTGAAGATGACAAAGAAACCTATTGCCGTACCTTTACTTTTTTGTCAAAAAAATCTGTAAACTTACAAGTTTTAAAAAATCAAATACAATGAAATCTTAAACTCTATCAAATATTAGTTCAGCGGTCAAATAAGTTACTATTGTGTAATTTAAAAATGGAACAATTTTTTACTGTGAACATAGCCACCAAGAAGATAAAATAGTGCCACAAACTTTTCTTGCCTAGTGGCCAAAACTCGAACTAATCTCGAGGCGGTACTTTGTAAGTTTATAATACCTATAACTTACAAAAGGTTTTGTTTTAAATTTCGAGATGGCTTACAAATAGAAAGTTGTTTATTATAAAAAACCGGCCAAGTGCGAGTTGGACTCGCGCACCGAGGGTTCCATACCATAAAAGAAGTAAGACATTGAAAGAATCACTTTTGTTCATGAATTTACGAGTATAATTGTTATTATCGGTTTTAGAATACACAAGTAACGCCCTTTCATAATATGATACCCCACTCAATATTGTTATCTCATTTTGAAATTTCGAAGTCCCGGTTTTCCCCCTTTTTAAGTATAAATAAAAACAATTTTCAATTTGAGTGCAATGGCGTTGGGTCACTATTACCTAAAACTATTCCAAATTTCAAGTCGATAGCTTTGATAGTTACTGAAATAATCGAGTGTGACAGACGGACGGACGGACGGACGGAGAAAGCCTCACCATAAGGGTTCCATTTTTTAAAAACTATATTTTCTAAAAACACTGCAAGGCGGGAAAAATTAGTGCAAATCGGTTAAACAGTTCCGGCGTGAAGGAACATACACACACATTTGCCGGTTTTGGGGCAATAGGGAAATATCCCTCCAGGCAGCAGGTGTTTGCCTGGGGATAGCTTGTGATCCGAGCATATGACGTCATTCGATTTAAACTTCTATTTATAGAACGCTCGTCGTAAGTCCCGTCAGCGTGTGCTATTGTGCTGGTTACACCATCTATAGTCAGCTATCAAAGACCGCTACACACACATACAATATACTTGTAATTTCAGGGTCATGCACCGGCAGGCGGTTGCCTCTTATCAATGTCCTGCGAGTACCGGGCGATGGTGGGCGGGAAATTCACCATTGGGCTGAACGAGACAGCCCTGGGCATAGTGGCGCCCAACTGGTTCATGGACACCATGTGCCAAACCATCCCCATCAGACAGGCGGAGCTCGCGCTCACCACTGCCAAGATGTTCACGGTGGACGAAGCTTTGAAGGTTGGTTCCTGGAATGATCTATAAACTTAATGGCGCATACTGATTGGTGCAAGGTAACATGTAATTTGGAACATATTTCCATCATATTAGGGTGTTTTACTGAAACAAAATACAGATTTATGAAATTTATTTTTGAAACTGTTAAGTAATAAATATAAAATAATTAGTGATGCCATAGTAACCTCTTATGAATTTTCGTTTTGCTATTAAACCTTATCTTTACAGGTCGGCGTTATCGATGCCACTGGTGCTTTAAAACTTATCTTTACAGTTCGATCTTATTCATACCACTGGTGCATTAAAATTATCTTTACAGGTTGGTCTTATCGATGAAATCGCAACCGACAAGGCCGATGCTATTGCCAAGTGCAAAGCGTTCATCCAGAAGTTCGAGAGAATCCCGCCGCTGGCGCGCGCGATCACCAAGCAGAAGATACGAGAGGCGCCGATCAAGAGGCTACACACAAACAGACAAGCAGACACGCAGGAATTCCTCAACTACGTGAAGAACCCCAAAGTGCAACAGAGCCTCGAAATGTACATACAGGCATTGAAGCAGAAGGCTGCTAAGTAGATAGATAAATGTAGTACAGAATTAAAAAAATATATATATATATAATTTGATATAAAATATATTTTATGTATCGTTGCCGGTAACTTGGCAAGAGTTGTTAGTGCTTTAGGCCCTAGGGTCTCTTTGGTTACAGCGTGGGGCGCGGGTAACGAGGTAATAGGATCGGAGCGCGCTATTGATCGTTCAGTTGACTCTCTCGCACTCGTTGCATTGAAGTGTACGATGCGCAAACTTTCCCCCACCACGCTGAAACCTTACCAAGTTACATGCCGGCAACTGTACCTACTTAATGAATATTATCAAATTATTATTAGATAAATAGGAATATATTTAAGTATGAATTTCTTCAGTTTATGTGTAAGTATCCCCTGTGCAATAATAGTATGTAATTATTTTACAATACTACAATATACTATACAATATACTATGATCATCATCTTAATAATATTAACTTTCTAAGACCGACAAAAACAAGACTTCTGAATTAGAGACTGATTTATACGTTATCCCGCCAACTGGTGTTAGAGCGGCGTAGACAAGGACTAACTCGTATAACCTTCTTTGAGTTTTTAAGTTAACGACCGCGTTCGTCGTACTGACCAAACGAGCGCAGGACGCGGTCTTCATTGGGAGAGGAAACTCACCGCTACACTCAAACCTATGTTTGCCGATATAGACCTATTAATATCTGGGTGACCGAGCTTCGCTCGGTGGCCAATAGATGGCAGCAGTAGTCATATTTTTATTTTTTTGGTAAATTCGACATTTAATAAAAATGAATCCTAGCTAGATCGATTTACCGCCCCCAAAACCCCCTGTATACTAAATTTCATGAAAATTGTTCCAGCCGTTTCCGAGATCCAGATTATATAGAAATATACATATATACAAGAATTGCTCGTTTAAAGGTATAAGATAAGATAAAAACACAGAACGAGGACGATCGATCCTCAGTATTTTACTGTGAATCGAGTTTTTACTGGAAATACAAATAATAATGACAATCCTTGTCTAATTTAAAAAAAAAATCATCCACGTTAAAGCAGTTTTATTTGTATACAAGAATTTTCCTTTTTAATATAATATGTATAAGATGATAACATGTTACACCACTTTTACAAACATAAATTATTCTTTTGCACAAAAAAAATGTATCTATCCCATTATTATGTAAATAGAGGCGATTATTGAACACTATATAATATGCCCATCATACTGATAGCATATTATTATATGATATATCTATTCAATTATAGTAATGTACAAAAATTTAAATCAATGTGAATAGTGATTGAGTATTTCTGTTCGGGAGGTCTTACTGTTCTAGTCATTCAGAGGCACTTATAATACTACCAAACTAACTGATTTTTTTACAGTATACATTATTACATTGATCATTGTTATTATTATGCCCACCTAGTTACTATATAATATATATTATATAAAATATTATGATAGATGTATCATGTATACCTATTTGCAGCACAAAATTGTTATATGTAATTTTATACTTATACAGAACCTTTTATGATAGTGATTGTATATTCTTGTTGAGAGTAAAATATTTAATAATGAATTTGAAAGATTTTTTATTTTATTACATTTCAATCGCCAGATAAACTTTAGGAGGAATAAATTTCGAACATAATTATCGATGTCCTTTTCTCAAACATGCTTGGAAATTCGAGCATTAATTTGACAACCTCCTTCGCGGGATAAATATAAATTGCATTAGGTACTGGCCATCAAGAAGCGCTCGGCAACACTTGTATGAAAATCCATATATGCTGCGGCCGAATAAATTACATACTATACTCATATCTGCCCTGTAATTAAAACACGTGGTAATTTGAATATTTGTGACCGTAGGCAGTGCTCGAATTGGACCGGAACACACCGGAACGGCGTTCCGGTTCGTGAAATCACCGTTCCGGTTCGTGAAATCAGCGTTCCGTTTCGTGAAAATTATTCTCAGAGCGTTCCGAACACTGGTTTTTAAATAATTGAGATCGTACATTTTATTGCAAAGTTGTGGCTCTTCCAATAGATAAAAAATACTTTCTCCTCATAGTTAAAAGACCTAATATTTAAAAAAAAATGAATACTGTGAAGGGATAGCGTTCCGGTTCGTAAAAAAGTCCAAAAAATAATAGAAGCACTGAAGGTATAGCGTTCCGGTTCGTGAAAAAGTTCAATTCGACCACTGCGTAGGTATTTGAAAATTTCTGCCCATACTAATTAGTTTCATGCATTTTTCGAGAAAAGCACTGTACTTTGTACAAGCCTTGGCCACAACTGGCGTATGTGTATCTCGGCCCACATTTACACGTTAGTCCATCAATTTCTCTTTTGCTGGCCGCTGCAGTAATGTGCTTAGTTTTGGAAGCTACAGGCTACGATTTGGTGTTTTGTTAGTTGGGCCGTGGGCGCGATTTGAGAAAAATGCGAGTCTTTCCTATCTTGGTAGAATTAAAAAAAAATGGTCAAGTGCGAGTCGGGCTCGCGCACTGAGGGTTCCGTACCATCAAGAGTATATTCCCTTTCTCTATAGCGAGTGAGTCGTGTAGAGAGTCGCATTTTAATAAATAGTAAAAATTGGCGGCAGTGTTAGCGCCGCAGGCAAAGTGTTAAAGTAAACTAAACACCCCTGCCGACTGAATCAAAAATCGTGCATAAAAATCACGTTTATTGTATGGGAGCCCCCCTTAATTTTTTATTTCATTTTAATTTAACTATTTATTTCTACAGTAAGTATATTTATAAGTAAATATTCTGTGAAAATTTGAAGCGTCTACCTGTTACCGTTATCAATATCGAGTAAAAACAAGCAATAAAATCACGTTTGTTGTACGGGAGCCCCCTTAAATATTTATTTTATTCTATTTGTTTAGTATTTGTTGTTAGAGCGGCAACTGGGTGCTCATGCCTCCATATTCCAGGCAGAAGTTTTCGCCATAATAGACTGTGCTGAAACTTGTCTGCAAAGGGACTACAAAAATAAAACTATATATATCCACTCGGATAGCCAAGCGGCTCTCTCGGCCTTGTCTTCTGAGAAACTTAACTCAAAGCTGGTCGAAAACTGCAGGAAATCGCTGAATGCCCTGGCCGCAAGTAACAGGGTCATTCTAAGGTGGGTTCCCGGTCATACAGGGATCATCGGCAATGAGAAAGCTGATGAACTTGCAAAAACAGGCGCAAAGGGGAAGCAGATAGGCCCTGAACCTGTCTGCGGCATACCCAAAAGCCTGGCGCAATTAACCCTGATGATTGAATGTCGGTTTAATCTAGCCTCGCGCTGGCATAAACTAACAGGTATGGACCATTCAAGGGCACTAATAAAACCCTTCAATGGAAAATCAGCCTCTGAGGCCCTAGCACTCAACAGGAAAAAACTGTGCATCTTAGTAAGGGCGCTTACAGGGCACTGTGGACTCAATCGACACATGTATAACCTGAAGCTAACGGACACAGACATGTGCAGACTCTGCAATGAGGCGGCGGAAACGCCACTGCACATAATCTGTTCCTGCCCAGCTCTGATGCATAAACGTAGCATCATTCTGGGGAAACACATTCTAAACTCTAATGATGCTAAACTTCTTTCAGCCAAGAAGCTGCTGCTGTTCCTGGCGGCAAATACTATTGGCTGGGAGCTATAATTGGCGGCGTCACAATAGATCGAGGACGGTCAAAGTGACATCTACAACTACCGCCGAACTGGAAGATACAAGATACAAGATAGAGCGGCAACAGAAATACCTACATCAGCTGTGAAACTTTCAAGTCTGTAGCTATCACGGTTCCAGAGATACAGCCTGGTGACAGACGGACGGACGGACAGCGAAGTCTCGCTAATAGGGTTCCTTTTTTACCCTTCCCTTCCAAACCCTAAAAAACTAGAAATCGTCGCCCAACAATGCCGCGGTCTCTGGGTCCACCGTCTCGGTCATGCTCATCTGCATGTCCGCCCACTCCTCGCGCTGGTTGTCGATGTAGTAGTATATCTCCAGTATTCTGTCACGGTTTCGCTTTATCTCATTGCTGAAAAGGAAAATCATGACAAATACGTGCGTATAGTAATATAGCCCATTACGGCTCTGTGTTAGAAGGTCCGGACCAGACTGAACTTTGCTGTATCGCGACACCAATATTCGATCAGCAAATAGTCATCAGTTTTTTCCTATATATACTTAGTTCGCATTTTCGGGCTATTTGCTACGTAATTAAACAATACACGTAAAATTGTTTTGCGCTAGTCCGCTTACCCACGATGTATCCCATACATTCGTAATACCAAAATCATTTCAATTCACCGTTCATCGTAATTAAGTAGACTCTTAATTACGTATTATTTATTCGTTAATTATTATTCGTACGTGTACGAATAATGAATGAATTATTGAGTGAAATCATTTAACGCGCGCGGAGCTCTCATATTCTTGTCCCCACAGATTAAGGAGGTACCTACGTGGTAGTTGTACCTACTCGTTATTCTACAATATATTACCATTCAGCAATGTGGTGACGTGACTACAATTTACTGGATAAATAAAATTAACTTTCACGTACTTTCCTCAAAGTAAAATTAAAACTACGATTTCCAACGATTTTACCAGTTAGATTAGGAATATTATTCTTTTGGCGCCAAAATTATTCACTTTAAAACAACCGCCAAAAAAAGCGATCTTTGACAGTTGCCCTGTCAAATACGCGTGACGTCACCACAGTTTGCGAATCCACGTTCCGTTCTTTAACTTTGCACAGTTGTGCCAACATAAGAAATTAAAATTCCAGTACAGTGCGACAAGGCTATTTTGTTGCGTGGCCAAAATCGGAACTAACTCCGTTATCTGGTTATATTTTATTTATTAAAAGAATAATAATAGCCACTTACTCATTAGTGCCTTGAACGAGTTCATCCCGCCAGTTGTTCGCGCGCGTCATCAGAAGATCTTCGCGAGCGTCGATGAACCTCATGTGGTTATCTGATGACTGCGCTACTAGATTCATCATCAGATCCCTGTCCATCATCACCTTAAATGCGGGTAGAGATCGTCTTATTTCAAAATGAACGCAACTCCACTACATTTTTCTTTGAATGTGTAGGTAAGCGTAAACACGTGGAGTTCAGTTTAAAGTTAAACTTAACGATCTATATGAAACTTTGTCCATCAATCACTTCAAGATAGTATAAGTAATTTTAAAATTTGAACGCTCACGTGTTTACAAGTTGAAAGAAAATGTAGTGGAGAGGCGTTTATTTTTAAATTAGACGATATTTCTACTTTTTCTACTTTTTATTACCAGGTTGAAACAATGATTTCTTCTCTTACGAGATAAAGGTATACCCGTTCGTGTTTGCAAAATGCTTCAAAGTTCAAACGCCTTATTCAGTTCTTACCTCAAACAGTTCAGGTGGCGCGTCACCCAACATTACTTTGTTGCCCGGCAACTTGGACAAGGATTCAAACTGCCGCATGGACCACACCCCTTCGTGTTCGCGCCACGCCCCGAACGCGTTGCGAGAAACTTCCAAAAGCTTGGTTATCATTTCTGTCATATTCACTGCGAATTGGACTCTTGACTCCTGCAGCATAATCAGAATTTTTTTTGTATTTTATTTCTATATTGATTACATTTTTGAATTTAGTCCGCGTTAATTAGATACCTACTGACTATATCTAGTTCTATGACTATTTGTTGTCTAGGTCCACATTTTGCAGATGAATATAATTGAACTAGATAAAAACTCAAAAAGTAAACAGGAAAACGCTAAAATGTACGTACATCCGCGGATGCTGCACTCTTACTGTGTTTTTGTCACAGATTCAAAATAATTGATTATTTTACCTATATTTTAAATTATAACTCTAAAAAAAATGCCACTTTGTTAGAGAATAAAGACAGTCTTTCTATTTGGCTAAACAAAAAAAAATTTGGCTGGAATGCCTAATTATCACTCCATCATTTTCATCTTATTGTTATCGTCTGTCTAACGTTTCGATTTATCTGGTCTCGTCTAATATTTTGTTTCATTGTTCCATAATACCCGTATAGTTTCATTATACCATCATCACATACACTTGCTGATATTTTGTCCATTGTTTTATGTGTTACTTCGTGTATATTAAGTGTAAGCTCTAAATTAATAAAAGTCTAACCTCGCATTGTTCGTACAACGTCATCTCTATAGTCATCAGCTTCTTCCACAACTCGTAGATAATATCGTTGAAAGATTCCCCCGCGTCAACGATATTTGGCTCCAGCTCCTCAATGGTTGCTTGTTTCTTTGTGAACTTCGAAATTATGTCATTCATTTGTCCGACCAGTGGTTTTTTCTTCTCTTGGAATTCAGCAATAGCTCTATAAGTTTGTAAGAGTTAAGCAAACTATTTATTTAAACCTTGCTAACAATATTTTATTAAAATTCACTAGGACAGAACGATTTATTAAAGTTTGCATCATGACGTGCACGTAAGAAATTTAAGTGACCTATTTATATTTTTTCAATTTGTAACTTACTCTTTGCTTTTTTTAACACTCTCATCCAGAGCGTTGTCAACAAGGTCCTTAAAGAGTCTTATTTCGTTTTGCCGTTCGTTGTACGCATCTTGAGCAAACTCCACGAGCCCAGCCATCGTTTCTACGTACTGTTCTTTGTATCTGAAAAGTAATGAATGGGTTTCCGAAACCACTTAATCTTAGACAATTTAATCCCACCAAAAACATTCTGTAAAAAACTAGCCAAAGTCAAAATGGAGCTGCTTGTTTATCTCTAAAAAGTACTGAAATCTAGACAAAGTCGTGCCAAGTCTAAGGTTCCTTACTGCGATTTCTTTATTATTATAGTTAATGTTGTATGACTTGGCCGTTGAAGACCAAGAACCGCTACTCATTGACGATGAATTCTGGCGACAGATTGGTGCAATGGTGTCATGGAGCACCTGGTTTGAACCCTTGTGGACCCTTCAACGGCCAAGTCACGCAACATTAACTAAGTATAATAATAAAGAAATCGCAGTAAGGAACCTTAGACTTGGCACGACTTTGTCTAGATTTCAGTACTTTTTAGAGATAAACAAGCAGCTCCATTTTGACTTTGGCTAGTTTTTTACAGAATGTTTTTGGTGGGATTTCACTTCTTTTTGTAGAAACTTCAAAATATTACAAAATATTTCTGTCCGTTTTTCTAGATACATTAACTGCATAAATAACTTTGTAATCTCATATAATTTATATGGAATTACAAAGTTATTAATGCAGTGATCACCAGGTACTCCAGATCTTCGATTATCCTAGTTTTTATAGTTTTCCTTTTATGTGGCCATTAAACCCTAACTCTGTACCAAATTTCAGCTCTCTGAGTTTATGGGAAGTACTAGTTCTATTTTGATGATCATGAGTCAGTCAGTCAGTGTCGAAAATGTGAAACTTTGCTTTCGCATAACTTCGGAACTATATGACCTACAGACTTAAAATTTTGGGTTTTAAGTATGTGATTATAGCATACTGGATAGCGGAAATTTCAGCGTTCTGGTCTTATCCAGAGGTTCTCAAATAGGAGCCCGAAAATGCGGCGAAATGGTTCCTGTAAAGATGGTACGGCAGTTTTGCTTCGCGCTTTGACTTTGGCGGGGGCACTGCCGTGCCCCCTGATCTTAGACATGTGTAGCTAGGTTCAATTAAAATTCTTTCAATTTCACAATAACTCAAATAACTATTATTTTCACTTAAAAAAAATAATGGTTTCATTTGCATTAAATTAAGCAAATATTTAGTTTTTAACGTTAACCAGTCCATTAAATGAAATGAAATGAAATGAAATGAAATGAAATGAAATGAAATGAAATGAAATGAAATGAAATTCTTTATTTCACATAGGCTTAGATATAAGCTCTCATGAAAATGTCGAGACTCTACCGCCAGGTTCGGAAAGCAGGATTGCACCGAGAAGAACTGGCAAGAAACTCGGTACTTGCTCTTTTAAAAAAAAAAATGTCTCAATATACAATTTTTAGTACTTAGTATGAAACAATATTTTTAAGATATCTCGTGAGGAGATGGAAGCATATCACTATCGTTCCAAGAATCTTTGTTATTTAAAAATTCTTCAATGGTGTAGTAACCCTGATTTATTAGATGTTTTTTGACAGTATCTTTAAACCGGTGCAAAGGTAAGTCCAAGACAGACTTCGGGATCATATTGTAGAAGCGTACACTCAACCCCACAAAGGACTTTTGTACCTTACGCAAACGGTGTGGCACTACAACTAACTTATGTGCTCCACTTCTAATTGGACGGTTACTTATATTGTTTTGGCTAAAATTGGCCAAACGCCGCGTTCTCGCTCCCGCCTGCGGCTGGAGAGGGAAATGGGGCGCGCGGCTCCGGGGGGAGCGGTAGCCCCCCGTGTACGCGGTTCAAGTAGTACATTCGTCGACGGGTTCGTGCTGCCGTACCGTCGGCCGGCGAAAATCGTCTTTAAGTATATTAGCGTAAGGCTACTAGTCGCGCGAGACGGCCTGCAGGGCCCTCTCCCACGAGCCGTTTGCGACCGTCGCCCGCGCTCGTCCCGGCGCGGTCGCCCGCGGCAGTCCGGTTCTACAAGCCGACTGAAACGGTCAATACCCAAGGTCCGCGTTGCCCGCGTTGAAGTTTTGCCGGCCACGCCGTGTCGTTTAGTTTTACGAGCCCTATTTATTGCGCTCCTTCGTGTGTCGTGTTGTCCGCCGCGTCCTTCTAACGCCGCGGGCCCATCTGACTGTCCGGAGCACGGTTTTTTGTGCTCACGCGCCATCTTGATACCACGCCGCCGCGGACTCGCTTCGCTACCCGCGAATTCGTGCCGCCGCCGCGAAAGACCCTTCAGAGGAGGGCGAGTGTGTTCCTTTTGCATTTAACACCGCAGACACCACACACTACATTCATCATACACGAACACACTCCCCGGATTCCACGTGCTGGCTGTCTCCTGCGCCGGTAAGTACCTAGTAGTAAGTCACTCTGTGCCGCGGGATAAAACCCAGTGCAAATCGTCTACAAAATTTTTTGGCGGGCCTTTTTCGATCCGCCACCGCCGCTGCCTGTGGGAATCCGCTGGCCTGCTCTGATGGGCCCGGCAGTTGCCCGCTGATTCATCGTGCACAGGCGCGGTGCGTAATCATATTTGGTAGCAGTGAGCGTGGTTTGTCTACACCTCGCTTTGCGTTTTGCGCTGGTTTTGCCCGCCGCGCCGTTTATTTTCTGCGCCGCTGGCATAAATCCCGCTTTCCGCCACGCGCCGTGTCGTTCGCCGCGCTGTTAGCGGAAATTCCGCAATCGCCGCCAGTTCAGCTGCGTCAACGCCGCGTTTCGGCCGCGTTCCGCTTATTATAATTATAAGTTTAATTTTTATTTTAAGTTTTGCTTGCGTGCCGGTACCGCCCGCTCGCCGTAATTTAACACGCGTACCTACTACGGTCGCGCCGCTTTGTTCATTGCGACTACGGTACGACCGCGACCGCGATACGACTTGTTTACTATTGCTTTAATTTTATTATTGCTTGCACTCGCGCCGCCCGCCGACTTGCCGGCCGCCTTTTCAATTTATTATTGCTTGCACTCGCGCCGCCCGCCGACTTGCCGGCCGCCTTTTCAATTTATTATTACTTTATTTTTACATTTTGTTTACATTTAATTTGTTAGAATGTCCGCGAACATAAAAAAGCTAGCTGTACAGATACAGTCTGAGCTTCGCTGGGCGACGTCCGCCGCGGGTTTGATAGGCCGCGAAGATAGAACCGCCGCCCTATTACACCGAGCGGACCAGGTGCGGACTCGGCAGGCCTCCGTGGAGCAGGCCTTTCAAGACCTGCTCACCCTCGGTCCCGACCAGGAGGTACTGAGGACGGCTCAGGCCGATTACGACCAGTTCTTCGAACTGATGGACTCGGTGGTGGAGGCCGCCCATGGGATCCGGACCGCCGCTGATGAAAGGCGTCGAAGTGGCGCTTTTAGAGACTCCCCCAGCCGACCGCCCACACAGCCGGCATTACTCGGGAAACTGCCCACGATCGAGCTGCCCAAATTCGGTGGGCAGCTTCAAGAGTGGATGGGCTTCCTGGCGTTATTCGACAGTCTGGTCCACGCCAGGAAGGACCTGTCCCCCACCCAGAAGCTGACATACTTACTGTCCTCGCTACAGGGCGAGGCCCTGGACGTGGTGCGACACCTCGACCTCTCGGAGGAGAGCTACCACACGGCTCGGGAATTGCTGGCCAGGCGCTATGAAAATGTGCGCCGGTTGGCCGACGCACATGTAGCCCAGCTACTCGCCTTGCCCGCCGTCACCGGGGTGGCCGGCCTCAGAGAGGCCTTGCTAAACCCTTGCATTGTGGCCACCAATGCTCTCCGTCGATTGGATCTCCCCGTCGACCAGTGGTCCTTCTTGTTGTTGCACATAGTGCTCTCCCGCCTGCCGTCGGAGCTTAAGCTCCGCTTCGAGCAGCGCTTCGGAGGGGACGGTGCAACCTACCTGCCCCCTTTCTCCGACCTCCTGAAGTTTTTGGAGCAGGAGTGCCTCCAGGCCGATAACTCTGGAGTTACCGGCCCTCGAGTGGCCCCTGGGAGGTCCGAGCATGTCCGAGGGGGTGGGGCAAGGACTGGCCCTTCGGCGGGGACCGGCCCCAACCGGCGAGGCCGTGGAGCCGACGCCAGAGAAGGTCGCCGGGTGTCACAGTACAGCGGGGCCGTGGCAACGAAGCTCCCCCCTGTGCCTATTGTCGGCACCCCGGCCACCAGGTCTCCTCGTGTCCGCACTTCCTGGCCAAACCGGTTGCGGCCCGGAGAGAATACGTGTCGACACGCCAGTGGTGCTTCTCGTGCCTGGGCCAGCATCTCGTAAGAGACTGCCCGCGCCAGCGGCCCTGCCCACATTGCGGCGGTGCCCATTCGGCCCTCTTGTGCGCTAACCGGAGTGGTTCCGGTCGCCGGGACGTTGGGTCGCGCACCCCCCCCATGGGCGGGGGCGCTAGTCCTGGCCACCCGGCCAGCCCCGTTAGGCGTTCTCCGGTGGACCACCAACCTCCTAGTGGAGGTAGGGGTTCCGCCCCCCGGAGGAGGGCTTCACCCCCCCGCGTCACGGTCACATCCCCCTCGCGTCATTACGACGGGGATATCGCGGCTGCCCCATTGAGCGTCGTCCCGCGTCGGTTCTCGCCGCCACTATACGAGTGGCCGCGACTGGAGCGCCATCCACCCACCATAGGTCGAGGCAATCCCTACCGGGTGCCGGACGTTAGCCGCATGGTGCGGCCCCAAATGGGTGAACGGTCCCCTGCTGATTACCAGCGCCCTAGGGGCGGTGGGGCTTCACCCCCCCAGGGGAGGGTCACACCCCCCTCGCATTTTTATGACGGGTGTCTGACGGCCGCTCAAATGAGCGTCGAACCGTCTAGGTTTTTGCCTCCCCTCCATGTGTGGACGCAACTGGAGCGCCATCCACCCGTGCTAGGTCGAGGCGCTCCCTACCACGCTCCGGATGCTAGCCGCATGGTGCGACCCCGGGTTGGTTATGCCGGATGGTCCCCACGTTGGGTACCCTCCTCCTCTCTAGCAGCGCCCCAGCCGGAGTACCCCCGTCAGTGGGCTCCCGCTGGTGAAGGCACGTCGCGCTAGGTGTCCGCCACCCTAGCTGCCACCTAGCCACCTCCCCTGAGACTTTGGATTTACAGCAGTCAGTATGCCAGACCATACCTTTGTCGACTGCCTCAGGGAGGTTAGGGTCTCAGGCTACAGGAGTGGCTCTCCCTTGTGGCCTCACTTCCGAATGTTAATCGGATTTCGATGCCTCGTTGCTTCCTACCGCCCGGAAGGTGCCACGCCAGTCTCCACGGCTTTTGTGATGCGTCCGAAAAAGGGTACGCAGCCGTGGTCTATTTGCGAACTGTCAGTGACACCGGCGAGGTCGCAACCCACCTTGTCTTGGCGAAAAGTAAAGTGGCCCCAATTCGGTCACGCTTGACGATACCCAAATTGGAGTTGTCTGGAGCCGCTCTTTTGGTGCGCCTTCTCAACCATGTGCGTACGTCCCTCCTATCGATCGTTGACCTGACGGACGTGTACGCCTGGTCGGACAGCGAAATTGTCCTTTGTTGGTTGCGAGCCGCTCCCCACAACTTGGAAGTCTTTGTTGCCAACCGGGTTTCCCAAATCCAGAATTCGGAAACCCCGTTGACCTGGAGACATGTGCCAGGGGACCTGAACCCTGCAGATTGTGCTTCCCGCGGATGTGAAGCTTCCGACCTTGTCAACCACTCTCTTTGGTGGGGCCCTGACTGGCTGACTCGGAATGAGTCCGCCTGGCCTCAGAGTAGGTTCTCCGAGCCCGATGTGTTACCTGGCTTGCGAGTCGGAGTTGTTGAGGATAAGCCAGCCAATTCGCTGAGCTATCTTCAGGAACGCTACAGTTCCCTTGATAAATTGATTGGGGTGACGGCTTGGATTCACCGCTTCACCCACAACGCTCGGAACCCACGCGACAAAATGTCGAACCCGGTCTTGTCGCCCCTGGAGAGACAGGAGGCCCGGACCTTTTGGATACGTTTGGTTCAACTGGAGCATTTTGAGTCCGCTATTGAGACACTGAAGCGAGGTTTACCTTTGAAAGGCTCGCTCGCCCGCTTAAACCTCTTCCTGGATGACACCGGATTGATACGCGTTGGTGGACGCCTCCGGAATTCTGACTTACCCTATGGGGCACGTCATCCCTTGTTGCTTCCGAACAATAGCGCTTTTGTAAAATTGTTGGTGACGCATTACCACGTCAAAAATGCCCACGCTGGCTGCAACGCCCTTTCGGCCATATTGCAGCGCGAATTTTGGATTTTATCGGGACGACGCTCCATCCGAAGCGTCATTTTTAAGTGCATTCCGTGCTACCGCCTGAAGGCCAGCACCATGCAGCCCATTATGGGGGACCTCCCCACCGACCGTGTCGTGGCCTCGCGCCCTTTCTCGGCGGTCGGGACGGATTTTGCGGGGCCGTTCTTCGTCAAGAGCTCCAGCCTCCGCAATGCTCGTTCCCTCAAGGCCTACCTTTGCGTTTTTGTTTGCCTGGCTACCAAGGCCGTACACTTAGAACTGGTGAGTGCCCTCAGCACCGAAGCCTTTGTAGCCACGCTAGGCCGCTTCGTTTCACGCCGAGGTTATCCGCACCTGATCCGATCGGATTGTGGGACCAACTATAAGGGTGCCGATAGGTATTTGAAGGAAGTCGCCCAATTTTTGAATGAAAATAAGATAGGCATCGGCACGGCAATGTCCAAGATGGGGATAACTTGGACCTTTGACCCGCCAGCTTGTCCCCACTGGGGCGGGATCTTTGAAGCCGTCGTTAAGGTCTCAAAGACGCATCTCCGACGCGTGATAGGTGAAACCATTTTGACATTTGAAGAGCTCGCTACCGTTTTTTGTAAGATTGAGGCTGTCCTCAATTCTCGGCCACTCTGCCCCTTATCGTCCGATCCCAATGACCTGGAAGTTTTAACCCCCGGTCATTTCCTAATTGGTGAACCCCTTAACGCCCTGCCCGAGTACCCCTTCAGGGACGTGAAGGTCTCACGGTTGTCTCGTTTCGAATTGCTACAGCAGATGACCCAAAATTTCTGGCATCGTTGGTATTTAGAATATTTGCATCTCTTGCAGCAGCGCGTTAAGTGGTCAGACAAGACCGACCCACCTAAGGTTGGTGATCTTGTCCTAGTTAAGGAGTCTAATTTGTTGCCTTTGTGCTGGCGTCGTGGACGCATTCTTAAATTGATATATGGATCCGATGGGGTTCCCAGAGTTGCCGAGGTAATGGTCGGAGATTCGGTTTTGCAGCGAGCCGTCTCTTCCTTATCCCGCTTGCCCATTGGTTAGTGGACCCCAAATCCTTGGGCCCACGGGCGGGGGGATTGTTTTGGCTAAAATTGGCCAAACGCCGCGTTCTCGCTCCCGCCTGCGGCTGGAGAGGGAAATGGGGCGCGCGGCTCCGGGGGGAGCGGTAGCCCCCCGTGTACGCGGTTCAAGTAGTACATTCGTCGACGGGTTCGTGCTGCCGTACCGTCGGCCGGCGAAAATCGTCTTTAAGTATATTAGCGTAAGGCTACTAGTCGCGCGAGACGGCCTGCAGGGCCCTCTCCCACGAGCCGTTTGCGACCGTCGCCCGCGCTCGTCCCGGCGCGGTCGCCCGCGGCAGTCCGGTTCTACAAGCCGACTGAAACGGTCAATACCCAAGGTCCGCGTTGCCCGCGTTGAAGTTTTGCCGGCCACGCCGTGTCGTTTAGTTTTACGAGCCCTATTTATTGCGCTCCTTCGTGTGTCGTGTTGTCCGCCGCGTCCTTCTAACGCCGCGGGCCCATCTGACTGTCCGGAGCACGGTTTTTTGTGCTCACGCGCCATCTTGATACCACGCCGCCGCGGACTCGCTTCGCTACCCGCGAATTCGTGCCGCCGCCGCGAAAGACCCTTCAGAGGAGGGCGAGTGTGTTCCTTTTGCATTTAACACCGCAGACACCACACACTACATTCATCATACACGAACACACTCCCCGGATTCCACGTGCTGGCTGTCTCCTGCGCCGGTAAGTACCTAGTAGTAAGTCACTCTGTGCCGCGGGATAAAACCCAGTGCAAATCGTCTACAAAATTTTTTGGCGGGCCTTTTTCGATCCGCCACCGCCGCTGCCTGTGGGAATCCGCTGGCCTGCTCTGATGGGCCCGGCAGTTGCCCGCTGATTCATCGTGCACAGGCGCGGTGCGTAATCATATATCTATCCGTTTATTGTAATTATTAATATTTTGACGTACAAACAGTAGACAATTATAAATGTATTGACACGCCACTGTAAGAATGCCTATTTCTTTAAATTTTTGGCGAAGAGATTCGCGTGGCTTCATTTTGTATATGGATCTAATAGCTCTCTTTTGCAATACAAATATAGTTTGAATATCAGCAGCTTTGCCCCATAATAGAATACCATAGGACATAACACTGTGGAAGTAGGCGTAGTAAACAAGCTTGGCTGTATCAATGTCTGTAAATTGTCTAATTTTTCTCACAGCATAGGCAGCTGAACTAAGTTTACCTGCCAGAGTCTCAATATGAGCGCCCCATTGTAGTTTATCATCTAAGGTTACCCCCAGAAATACTGTAGAGTTCTCCATTTTTAGTGTTTCTCCATTCACAATCACCTTTTTGTTGCTAACTAATTTTTTTACGTTTGGAAGTGCGAACTCAATGCACTTAGTCTTTTTTGAATTTAAAACCAAATTGTTAACTGTGAACCAGTGCGATACGTGCGCGATAGCACAATTTACATCGTCATAATTTTCTTTACTTTTATCTATTTTAAAAACTAGGGAAGTGTCATCAGCAAACAATACTATCTCGCAAATACCATTTACATGGTGTGGCAAATCATTTATATACACTAAAAATAGAAAAGGGCCTAATATTGAACCTTGTGGCACACCCATAATGGGGGAACAACCCTGTGATTTTGTGTCATTTATGCATACCCTTTGTGTTCGATCACTTAAATAAGAGGCAACGAAATCAAGAGCTCTGTCTTTGATACCGTAATGGCTTAGTTTACATAGTAGCGTTTGATGTTCAACGCAATCAAAAGCCTTGGACAGGTCACAGAAGACTCCGATAGCATTCTGAGACTGTCCCCAGGCATCATAGATATGACTTAATAACTTGGCACCTGCATCAGTGGTGTTCCTGCCTTTAGTAAAACCATACTGCTCGGAATGAAGAATTTTATTTGAGTTAAAATGACTTAGGAGTTGGTCCAGTATGATTTTTTCAAATATCTTGCTAAGTGTTGGTAAGATTGAAATTGGTCTATAGTTATTAAGATCTTGTTTATCCCCAGATTTAAATAGCGGTATCAATTTACTATGTTTCATTAAATTTGGAAAAATACCTAAATCAACACATTGGTTAAATATTATAGCCAAACATGGGGCAATAGTGTCGATTATGTTGAAAACCACTTGCACA
This sequence comes from Coenonympha glycerion, assembly GCA_963855885.1. NCBI lineage: Eukaryota > Metazoa > Arthropoda > Insecta > Lepidoptera > Nymphalidae > Coenonympha > Coenonympha glycerion. Next base: position 11,491,150 of record OY979636.1, on the reverse strand, counting down.
GACATTCCCCAAAGGTCGCCAGTTCTTTTAATTTTTATCGACCGGGAGGTTTTCTTTATGGCTGCTGCAGTGATATGTTCAAATTTAAATACGATAGAGCACTCTTTCACGTTGTCCCTTAAAAGTTTTTGAGCTGTTGTTGGTGAGGACTTTAAAGAATCCGTTAACAAAACAGGAACATTCTGGAAGTAGTTTTCAAAGGTATTCGCGACCTCTATGTCTGATGTTAATTTATTACCATTAGCAACTATTTCGATCTTGGAGTTGCGAGATTTGGTTTTTCCTGCTTCTCTATTAACTACATTCCATGTTGTTTTTATCTTGTTATCGGATTGAGTTATTTTTTCTTTAAAATGCAGAGATTTCGCTTGCATACAAACATTTTTAAAGATTTTTGAATAAGTTTTAACCCGATCTCGGAAAATTGCAGATTGATTAAACTGTCTTTCCTCATAAAGCTCATACAATTTTTTTCTACTTTTATGAATCCCGGGAGTTGCCCAATCGCTGAACTTTAATTTATTATTCATAACATCTATATTTTTCAATTTAAATATATTATTAAACTCCGTATCTAGAGCTTTGAATAAGGTTCCATAAATGCTATCAGGATGCTCATGTTCAAAGACTAGGGCAGGAACTGTAGTAGATATTTTATCTTTAAACCGCATTAGCTTATTTTTTGTTATGGGTCTGCATTTAACTATATGCTTCAGTTTGACGACACTATTTAAGACATAAATTTGTTGACCACAGTGATCAGACCTAAGCTTATTTATTATAGCCTTATCCAAAATCTCACAGTTGCAAAATATATTGTCAATGCAGGAGGCCGAGGTTTGTGTTATTCTAGTGGGCTCTCTAAACACATTATTTAAATCAAAGCATTTAAATAAATTGAGTAACTGAACAGTATTTGAATTACTCAATAAGATATCAACATTAAAATCGCCACATACTAATATTTTTTTAGTCGAAACTGACAGTCGTTTAAGTACTTCCTCCATTATATCCTGAAATTGTTTAAGGTCACCTGAGGGGGGTCGGTAAACACAAACTACAATATATCTTTCCATCTCAACACAAGACAGTTCTGCAGTGCGTTCACTGGAAAGACTGACAATATCTTTTCGTTCCTTACAATTTAAGTTGTCTCGTGTTATTATCAAGGAACCACCTCTGATTGCTGTCCTTCTTGAGAACGCACTTGACAATGAGTAATTATTTAGGTTCAACAACAATTGACTTTGGTTTAGCCATGTTTGGTTTAGCAATGTATGTGTGCTCAAAATCAGATTAAAATTTGAGGACACAAATAACGGGACGTGCTCCAGATTAGCAAGGCTGTGCAACTTTGATTTATATGGAGTTTTATGTAAATATAATTAGGCATGACTGTATTACAATTCATAGGACGTTATCAATTCCCCTCCCACTTTCAGCAGCAGTGATCCATCCGGATCCTTATCAAACATGGATTCCAATAGCTCTGGTCCACTCAAGTATTCAACGAAAGAAAGAGCGTAAAACTTCACTCTGGCATCATATTCTTCTTTCGCGACTCTTTCCTTTTCGGATTTTTCATCAGCTTCATCCAACTTCCGAAGTATACCCCTATAAAATAGTTTTTCATCACTCTTTCTAAATTTATTACCCGTCTTGGAAGCACGTTCGCCCAGAGAGAGTGTGGTACATGCAAATTTTCTAAGGATTGCAGATTTCCTTCAACGTTAAGTATAGCGATTATATTCACAACCTAAAAAGCAGCATAATGCGTGCAGCACTCCTGATATTCGAGCCTTGGACTCAATGAACAACAATAGAGCTAAGGCTATACTATCATTGAAGTATACTTAAAACATTCATATAAAGTAATCACAAAATATCTGAGAAATATATATAGTTATATAAAATAGTATAAGTCGCACTATGTAGACAATCACTTACCGGAAAATTGCCCGGCCGATTTCTCTTTCATCTTCAGTTATAATTTTGTAGTCCAAATAGGTGACCCTCGTGAGCGCAGACTTTAAAAACTGGTCAGTCATGGGATCATCGCAACAAGGATTCCCCTTAAAACTCACTGAACGCAATTTTCGAAATCTCCTCATGTAAGCCATCTGAAAATGATAATGATGAAAGAATAATGGCTGGCAGGCATTACTGCAGCATCAGAAGTCCCTTTCCCCTGAAATTTTCCGGTATAAAAGCGTTTATGTTTTATCTGTCTTTTTTGAAATTTATCTATACACGAAGTAAAGAAATTGTTTTAAAATAATAGCAATACCTCCTTATAATCTTCAATTAAATTATCTCCGATACTAAATACCAAAAGATTTTCAAGATTATCCATATTCTCAACCTTTCTTATCCTGTTATGGAAAAGCGTTAGCACTTCTAGATTAACGAGTTCATCTAAGTTCTCTATTTTTTCAATTTTATTGAAAGACAGATCCAATTCATTGAGACCAGTCAGTTGATCTAAATTCTCGATTTTCTCTATTAGATTATGTGCTAAGGTTAACTTTCTTAAAGATTTTAGCATCCAGAGATGATCGATCCGCAGTATGTTTTGAAATTCCAAACGCACTATGGGAGCTTCGTCCAAATGAACACCTTCTTCTGCGAATAGCCTTCCTGCTTCGTCTTTTGGACCTAAAATAATCCAGTAATAAAGTAAACCAATACAATGGGTGCCAGTAAAACCCCTTGGTGAGCATCAAGTAGATTTTTAACTCCAAAAAATAGTGAGGCTTTGAATCGAGTAGCCCTCATTTGAAGCTGAGGTTTTAAGAGGGTTAAGTGAACGCTAAAGAGTCTTACCTCAAGCTATCACAAGGCTGAGGGCCTTATACCCGTTTGCAGAAGTTGTTCGCGGGGCTCCGTCGACCGCGCTTTTAAGAGGGTTAAAGATATATCATGTTTTAAGAAACATTCAAAAAAACTTTAATTTTAAATTTAGGGCAAAAAGTTATATAAACATATTTGTAGGCAAAACAATTTGCTACAAATTATGTCTTTAAAAATTTTTTGTAAGACGCGTAGTTTCCGAGATATTGCGAAAAAAGCGTCTTCACCCCTTTTTCCAAGATGGCGGCCGGGGGACAAGGGTGGCGACCCCACGAGGTTAAGCTTCTATTGACACCCCAAACATGTCCCAAAAATAAAATTGCTACCTCTAAAAAATGCAAAGCTCATGTAACATTTCAATGGACTAGGAGGATAGTTTGTGGACTTACATAATTATAATGGGTCGTGACACACAGACGGACAACAAAGTGATCTTATAAGGGTTCCGTTTTATTTTTTGAGGTTCGGAACCTTAAAAAAGGTTTCAATCACATGTTATAAGTCATTTGAGTATATGGGCATACGTAATTCCGAATTATTTACCTACGTAAACCTTTTACGTACAAGCAAACAGTAAATAGCGCCTGTCAAAATTTTCAAAATTTTATAGGTAGCTGCTGAGCGAACTACTGTGTGGCCTTACTGCTATGCTGGTGACAAAACAAGCATTTTAAATATCGGTAAAGCCGACATTTCTTCGCGCCGTCCTTCCCGTCGGTTATATGCCTAGTGTCTCAATGAAAATTTCTATTTCAAATTTCAATTAAAGGTCTTAAGAAATGGGTAGGTATGGTCAAAAACTATATTTACTTAGTTTAGTTACCATAGTCTAGTATGCATCGAGTAAGCATTTCATTGTCTATCACGCCGGGTTCGATATCCGTGTGGATAATTAGGCTATTCAAAGTTTTTTTTTCAGCCATATTGAGTAAGTACCTATTAAAGTTATTTGAGTAAAACTTGTTCACATTTGCCTATATTTATGTTTTGTAGCGTTCAAAAACCAAATTATGTCATAAGCGTTTGCAGTTTGATTGCTATATATATTGCCCGGCTGTTACTATGGTAACAAACAAATAAAAGTCTAAAGAAAGTTTCTCTAAGCTAAAGTCTCCACCACACTACACAACTCCTTGTACAGTCCGACAAGGCTCTCTTGGCACTTGAAGGAGGGCGCTGTTGCAAAACAAAGGCAGCCATAAAATAAAATCTCCTCAATTTTACTTCAATTTTAGTTTAAAATAGTTAATAGTAAGCAAAAGCAACTTAACATACGTAATAGTGATATACTGACAGAGCGAACTATCAAACAGTAACAAGATAGCGGCGTTAGTTCAGACTTGCGCCACGCGCCAAAATAGCCTTGTCGCACTTTATCTATAAGTAAGATCATCTAAAGACACAGATTTTTCACAAAAAAACTTTTTGTCATAAAAAGAATCAATCAATGTGATCAATTTCGAAGCTATGGACTCGTTGGTCACGCATTGACCACGTTGTGTTGGCAAAATTGAAAATTCTAAAGATAAAAAAAAGATTCCGTCGAATTGATAACCTCCTCATTTTTTTGAAGTCGGTTAATAATAAGTAATAAAACAAGATGATTCACTCTTGGATCTGTGTTCTGTGGTTTCCATCATAGGGTTTCCACCCTATTTTTCACCAAACCACTATCTGTCGCTTTTGTAATAAAACAATGATTTCAAAATATAACACACCTATACTTTACTCTGCGTAAAACTAATCACTCGTTATGACAGCTGATAACTGTCAAGAAACCCAAGAAACGACCCAAATGATGACAGCTGCTGTTGTCAAAACTCAAATGTCAATAAAATAAAATAGTATTTACGTCTACTTGGGTGACAAGTGAAATTGGTGAAATTATTTATTTTTTAATAAGATTACATTAGAAAAATGTCGTTTTTCGGCGTAGGGAATCCTTTTGCGACACCGGTTGGTCAGAAAATAGGTAATTACATAAAAAATGAATGTCTCTAACGTAATTTTACCAACAATTTCACAATCCCGTGACCTAAAGTTACCTCTGCAGATACGTTTTGTTGCGCACTAAAGCTCTCTATCTAACAATTTCTCTTTGTTCCTAAGAAACAGTTCGTTTATTATTCCATAGTTAAATTTATATTCCTTATATACGGTTCGTGATTGAGTGGTGATACAGTTTTAATTGGCGTTAATTGAAGATGAACCTCGGACTCAGGTGTTTATATTTTGCGCAATGTTTTCCAGAACAGGCTACTGATGGATCTCTCCCGTCGGAGAACTGGGCTCTCAACATGGAGATATGTGATATCATCAACAGCAGCACCGACGGGCCGAAGGACGCCGTGAAGGCCATAAGAAAGAGGCTGACACAGAGCGCTGGGAAGAACTACACTGTTGTTATGTACACGCTGACTGTACTCGAGACCTGCGTCAAGAACTGCGGCAAAAGTTTTCACATACTAGTCTGCAGCAAAGAGTTTATCTCTGAGCTGGTGAGTTTATTGTATCTATTTCTAGAAGGCTTATATGAACATTTGTATAAAATTTACTTGTTTCTATAGATCTTAGTCACTTGATCATTCAGGCATAGTAACATATTTAACGGGTATGGGGAAGGAACATCTGGGTGTGAATATTCAAATATTTTTTCATTTCTTTTCAAAATGTGTTTAGTGAATAACATTTATACATTGTACATATTTTTTATTAAAACTGTGCTCAAAAATATGGGTGAGGATTTAAATCGAGTTGCCTTCATTCAAAGCCGCTAAAGAGTCTTAACCTCAAGTCAAGGCTGAGGGCCTTATACCTGTTCGCAGAACTTTATTGTCACAAATAACTTAGAATACAAGAGCGAGCGAAGCGACCTCCGTGGTGCAGGGGACGCACGCTCGGATTCGAGTGGGAGGTCGCGGGTTCGATTCCCGCCATAGGCCACTTTGGAATTGGCTTAGGTCTGGTCTGGTGGGAGGCTTTGGCCGTGGCTAGTTACCACCCTACCAGTGAAGACGTACCGCCAAGCGATTTAGCGTTCCGGTACAATGCTGTGTAGAAACCGTTGGGGTGACTTAACTAACCCCTTCCAAGTAAGTACGCTAACATCTTCGACTGCATCATCACTTACCATCAGGTGAGATCGCAGTCAAGTACTAACTTGTATAGCGTAAAAAAAAAAAGCAAGTTTGGGACTTGAGGGAACTCTGATTTGGATAATTTTGGTTTAGGTGAGTGGTTATTTTCTTTTAAGACCACCCAGAAGTAGGAGCCCCATGAAGCAAGGCTCCGTTGACCGAGGTTTTAAGAGGGTTAAAGATATACCATCTTTTAAGAAATATTCAAGGTGACTGATTTCAAAACCCTTAACGAGAACACCCATTTACTTCATATTGATTCCCAATACCTCAAAATCTGGGAAACTGCAGAAAATAATCTTTCAGAACCTGTATGAGGTGAATGTATTCATCCATGAAATCGAGACTAACAGTATTAACTGATAAGAGAATGCTTGACTGATTATTTGGTTTTATCTTTTAAATTGATTCAGTTCAGTGGCTTCATTATTACCTTGACATGCCAAGACTTAGAGGTGCCAAAACAATGAAATTCTTCATTGAAATGAAACCTTAGCATATAACACTAACCTTACATAGGTTTGTTTCACTGCAACAAAGTAGTAATCTCTTATGATTATTATTATTTCTTGGTTCACATCCTTAACTCATAAATCATAACTTATTTAAGCAGGTCGCATTATGTATCAGTAAAATTATTTAGGTGAAAGTGTTGGCTTGCCGGATTCATATTTTATAATATTAACAATACTTGGTTATAAACAACAGCGCCAATTCAGCCACTTGATTGTATAAGCAATACATATTCAATGTTAACATAATCATTTAGAAACTCTGCCGGGTGATTGAGACCCTCATTTACGTCAGCCAATAGGGGGACAGAATTAGTACATCTTTTGTTTTATAAGCTTTTGTTTACAAAAGTAAAGTTGAAGTCAAGCTTATAAAACTATCGACATCGCCCCGCGACCGCCATCGCTCGGCCGCCGTCAGTTTCATGCCCGCAGCCTAAGAGTGCAGGCAAGATGTGATGTATGATGAAGCCAAAAATTTCTCAAATATGGCATTTAGAAAAATAAAAATATTCAGTATGATACCTATATATTTTGTTTCTAATGATCAATCATTATTACCACATACCACAGGTGTTATGAATATCCCATTAATATACTATTATGATGATTTGTAATAGTATAAAAAACAATCAATTTCATATAACATTACTGATTTATGTATCTAATGAAGTAAAAGGAAGCCTTAATTTATAAGCTTGGCTTCAAGTGAATCAGAGTCTATCCATCCACATCAATAAATCTTTCAACATGAAAACAAAATCTTGTTTTTTTTTACTAGGAAAGCTGGTTATATATAGTATTTTATGAGTATGTTTAGATTGACTTCCCCAGTACAAATTGACCTTCATAACGTTATTAATAAAGGTATTTGTTGAATGCTAATATGTTTAGGTATCTATGATTATTGTCACATTAGCATATAGCTGTAGTAAATAACAATTCTTGTTACAAGTATGCCATTTCATAAGATCTTCGCATGATTTGCATATTTTAAAGTTTGAAATACTATTTTTATGTTTTGATATGTATTTTATTATTCCCGATAACTTTTTCCGTAACAGTATGAGGTTTTAGAACAAAAAAATAAAGTTTGTGCTTATAATATTTTTCCCAGTGATATTTTTGTCATACAGATAACAGTATTTCATTTTACACTAGTCATTACAGTATGAGACATTATTCTACTGTTTATTATAGTAAACCTACTCTTCTTCGTGGATCTTTCTGCTCTTGGTCTCTTCCTCTGTTGGAAATAGGAGGGTCCCTGCACCCTCAAACTGTGAGACCAATACAAGAAATATATGGCTGGGATCTAAAATCAGATATTACCTGCTTAACTCTTGTTTATTATCTTTGTTGGTGGATGATGTAAATTCTAAAGGGACCTTGGTATTTTTGAACCCCGAATTTGCTTTTTTACATGGTATTAAATGGAAGCTGGTGGTATTTTGCGGAAATCCATAACAATCAGCAGCAGAACAATCTACGATTTCACATTATTCATTTCAACATCTCCTGCGGATGTCCTGGTGTTGGAATAAAATGTGTGTCTAAGAAAATGTTGGAAGAATTGTATGTGCTGTTTTCTAGTGGGCGGTGTTCTTGCATATTGTACCATACAGATTCTTTTCAAGTAGTGGCTTATAGCAAAACAAATTAATCTGTCTTTCTAATTACATGGTCTTAACACATTTGTATAATATTATGTCCTTCTTTAAAGTATTGCTTTTTTTTTTTCAGGTAAAACTTATCGGACCCAAAAATGACCCACCAACTGTGGTGCAAGAGAAGGTGCTTAGTCTTATTCAATGCTGGGCTGATGCCTTCCAAAACCAGCCGGACTTGCAGGTAAGTTGACCCAAACAACCATGATCCCTACCTACCCTTACTGCTAAGCTGGGTTTTCGATATAAGAAAGAGAAAAGGCAATGTACTGTTATCTTTTCCGAGAAACTCTCTCGCCGTGAGTCTGTAGGGGATATAGAAATCATCGTTGCTTTCTATTATGGAAGATTATCATCAGGGGGAAGCTCAATTCTAATTCAAAAAGTGGTGCTAGGAAAGGTCTGTGTATTTAATTTGAGGTAATAAACTATAACATAAGTTGATAATAAATAAATATTTACAGCTAGTTTCACACAAAAAAATTCAGAGTGAAAGAACTTCCACAAATACACTAAAATCCTAGTCTCTATTATTTGTTATCTTATTTACAATTTAAATAGTAATATTTAGTTTTAATATATTGTTACGTAACATGGAAATGAAATGATAGATTTACAATAGATTACAAATCTCCTATTGTTCTAAACAACACAATTTTTACGCTTTTAAATACAATTGCGAATTGCATGAATGAACAACAAATGTACGCTGAACAATGAAAAAGAAAATTAAAATAACTCTACGACTTAGGGCTTTAATTTGGCTATTACTATCACAGGAATAAAAAACGAGGGTAAGGCGGAATAGGAAATATGTACAGTTTTTTTAACATTTGTATTTGGTTGTTTATATTATAAATGAAAAGAAAAAATATACATTACTAATGAAATATTGATATAAATTAAGATATAAATAATTAAAAAGTGCTATGTAATTCAGACGATACAAACCCCACATTAAAACAAAAAATACGTATACATCTCTTGTGTTTCCGATAAAAGTTAGAAAAACTGAGATTTTAGAGCAACCGTTGGGAAAATTTTCTATCGAGAAAATTTTATCCAATCATGTTTCTGCTTCGCAGCGATTTTAGATTGAATACCCAAAGTACATGACGTTTAAATTTGAAAGTATACTTTTTAAACTGTAGGTCACAGAAACTCGCATAAATACGCCGTCTACGCCGTTAACATTTAATTTATACTTTTCAGGGCGTCGGTCAAGTGTACACGGAGCTGCGGACCAAGGGTGTCGAGTTTCCGATGACCGATTTAGACGCGATGGCGCCTATCTACACACCACAACGAGTAAGTAATAAGGCTATGTAATTTAAATCTACAGGGTTATTATAAAACATACCAAATCGCTGTTGGCCTGTAGTTGTTTACATTAACACACAGAACTTTTGTTCTACGACTTTTCAAAATTCAGTAGTAATTTATTTATACAAAAAAATGTTATTTCTGTAAAGTGACATTACACTATTGCGGTTTCGGGCCGCGAGTTCGCGCGCCGCCGCGCCGTGCGCTGTACCGTTGCCACTTGCCGATGTTTCATTACAGAATAGGAACAAGTAGAGACGTATCTATGTAAAATATTGAATATTTGTTATTTCTTAAAATGTCGAATAAAAAAAGTCGTATAACATTGTTAGTTTTAATGTAAACAAATACAGGCCGACAGAGACTGGTATTTTTTTATAACCCAGTATAATACATAATATGTAGTATGTACTTAATAGTTATATTAAATCATAGTTCCAAAATCCTTCGAGAGTTTTCGCCGCAGTTAATAGCCTCATCTGGTGACAGAAGAACCAGCTCATTTTCTGCACAACAAATCAGCCTAGCTGTTCAACACAGATGCTAGGCTAGCTGCATTTGCATGGATGCGAACATGCAGGCTGTATTCTTGGCACCATTCCACGCGGGAAAGACTTGTATAGTAATTAGAATAAGCTAGCAATAAGTTTCATGAATATTTACATTTCTGTAAAAAAAAAAACTTTAAAAGAAACCTTTATAGTTCAGGTACAGAAGACTCACCCTGCAAAATCGGTAAAAGTTGAGTCATAGCACTCATAGCTATGCATATTTCACGCTTTTTCCCATGATTTTTGTTATCGGTTAGAGGCAAAGATAGTACTAAAATACTGATAACGCGAACCAGCCAACCAGCACGTTGAACGACCTTCGATTTCGGTTTACAATTAAGCAAATTTTTACAATGAAACAAATTTTATTAGGCCAACCAAAGATTTAATAAAGAGTTTTAATAATTCCTGACGCCTAAACTAGGCAACCTGTATCTTGAGAGTCGTGTGTGCAAGTTAGTACAAGCATGGGAAACAAGAGTGTTGGACTCAAAATAATATAGTACAAACTAGAATCATGCAAGAAAAATAAATAAAACGTACTTGCAATATATATTTTTGAAATACCTTGGTTATATTCTATCATTATCAGAGCTGGCCACGAGAGTGCCCTTTCATTGACTTTCTTTTATGAGTTTTTCATCCTAGAGATCAATTATGTTTTTCTTCTGGCGTTTGTAGAGTGTCCCCGATGGTGGGGACGCAGTGGTGGGGTCGCCACAGCGCGGCGCCGTTCCTCAGACTTCACCGAGCCGCCCCACGCAGGAGCAAATTACTGGAGCGGTGAGTATCGCCCCACACTCCGACTACAGAGTTAGCAAACCCCACCGGACTAAGCAGCGTGTGCAAGAAGAGATATTTTTAACCGACTTCAAAAAAAGAAAGAGGTTCTGTATTCGACCCGTATGTATGTATGTATGTATGTATGTATGTGTGTGTGTATGTATGTATGTATGTTTGTCCGCGATTATTTCACGTTTGGCTGAACCGATTTTGATGCGGTTTTCAGGAAAGTATTTGTTACATTCTGGAGAAGGTTTTAGTATATTAACCGACTTAAAAAAATAAGAGGTTCTTAGTTTGATCGACATATTTGTATTTAAGTTTGTTCGCGATTATCTCGAGTTCGGCAAAACGGATTTAGATGATTCTTTTTTTGTTAGATAGGCCATACATCACAGGTAGACTCGTTTTAACTTCGTCGAGATTTAATGAATATCTTCGGAGATGGAGAGCGGAACTCCTCAACGGAAAATAGTAAATCGCTTGCGATCGGTATAATAGTGTACAGTGTAGATTTTATCGGACTTCAAAAGAGAAGGAGATTCTCAAGTTGACTGAAATATATGTTTTAATTGACCGACCTCAAAAAAAGAGGTTCTCTGTTTAATCCCTATATCGGTATTTAGGATTTTCCGTGATTATTGTACATGCATTTTATTGTGATAGTCCGTTTTAAATTTGGTTAAAACGTGGCAACTAGATCATAAAAGCTTGCCTTTAAAAACTTTTTTGCACTAAAAAGGGTAAAATAAATTATTTTTTAAAAAAATTGAACCGACTTCAAAACCACAAATAGTCACTCAAAAGCGAAAAATAAATTAATATAATTATTATAACCGCTACTACCCACTCATCTATTTTGAAGTCGGTGCCAGCGAAGCTTACTACTACTACATACTATGGATGTAGTTTTGCACTATTATAAAGATTTACTTATCTATTTGAATTGGCTGGCACCGACTTCAAAATAGATGAGTGGGTAGTAGCGGTTATAATAATTATATTAATTTATTTTTCGCTTTTGAGTGACTATTTGTGGTTTTGAAGTCGGTTCAATTTTTTAAAAAAATAATTTATTGTGTACACTTTTGTCGGTCTTTTGTTATCTTTCTATATGGATTAAAAAGAGGAGGGGAGTCGCTGGCTTCAGGCGAAGAGAAATTGTGTTGTTTCAGGATTGTTCATGCCCATAAGTCATATTCAGCACTGTATGTCCTTCGGCTGAAACTCGACGACGATCAATATTATTTTACAGATTACTTCAACAGAGACCTTTTTTCTTTTCATTTTAAGTTATTACTTGACTGCAATCTTGCCTACAAAGTAAAGATGCAGCCAAAGTTTTTACCTTACTAGCTAGGAAGAAAGATTATGAATAACTCCCATCAGAATTTGGCTACGGGTAAGCGCTAATAAGCTAGCAGTTAGGTCTGCTAATTTAGAAATTATATAATCCCTAGGGCCCATGCTGGGAATCAAATCTGGGACTTCCTTCTTCAATCCGAGTGCGTGCCAACTGCGCCAGGGAGGTTGTCGAACGTGAACGTGATGTATCTTGGCTCTCACAAGATATTAAAGTAGATTATTTTAATGTTTAGGTAACTTTATCGGACAGTCAGACAAGCAAGCTCCGGGCTGACCTGTCGGTGGTGGAAGGCAACATGTCCGTTATGAACGACATGCTCAACGAGCTGACTGCTCAACCGTACACCCAGCACCACGATACCGACATTGAACTGCTCAACGTAAGTATCCGTACATGGTTTCAAAATTATATATCAACAGAAACTTAGGTCTATCAGAAAATAACTGACTATTAATCAATTAACAAACCTTGATATTGTCATATTTATTTATTTTCATAAATCTAATCAAATCAAATCATTCGATTTTGTGTCACAAGTTTTAATTTCACCAAGTATTGGCTCCCTACAAAGTCCTCCCATCAGGTACAAAAAGTTCTACGACCTGGTACAGAAAAGTCCTACTAGGCACAAAAAGTACTATCACTAGATAAAAAAGGTCCTATCAATAGGTATAATAAAGTTCTACCACCAGATTCAGAAAAGTCCCACCACCAGTAACAAAAAAGTCCTGGTTAGCCTGGTTTCAATACAAATTACATATGGGTGTATTGGTGACAGGAGCTGGCAGACACATTGAAAGCCATGCAGACCCGCGTGGCAGAGCTGGTGGCGCGGCTGGCGGGCGAGTCGCCGCTCACCGCGGACCTGCTGCTCATTAACGACCGTCTCCACAACTTGCTGCTGCGGCACTCGCGCTTCCTCAACAACCGGTGAGTAGGTGAATCGGTGACAGGAGCTGACATACCTTAAGACATTTCCTATATCAATATGAATCACATTTGTGTTTACAAATTCTCTTTAGTGACAAATATTCACAACTGCGCACAGTCGAGTAAATTCAACAGCATTGTTCGAAAGAAGAACTCTCTTACACATAAATATTAATGACACTTTATTAACTCGAAAACCATCCCGACTGCCTCCTGATCTATTTTAGGATAAGCCCGTTCGGCTGAGGTGAAGGAACGCAATGCATATGCCACAGGTCCCACATCATTACCTCTGCTAATTGCACCTCATTGGAATCATTGGATTCTTAATTTTTTGAACAGCTACCTAATATTTTAAAGAATTTAATAATATGAAAATTATATTTTTTGCATTATTTTTTGTTTAGAATTGCCGCAACTGGTGGTGCAACCCCATCCGCTATTTTGGGCGCTGCTATGGGTGTGCCCGGCACTACTTCACGTAAGATATTTGTATATTTTGACTTACCCAAGCTTGGAATTTGAAATATGAGCTTGTTAAGTGGATTGAAACAACAGATTTATTCGCTTAAAAACTAGTTATCGAACGATTTTTTTGTTATTATAGCAAAGGAGACCGACGATGACGCTCTGATTGATTTGAGCGACGACGTACCTGACGTAGCGAAGCTGTGTAAGTAGATATTCATTCATATTTTGTACAGCACTGCCTTTTAGGGTTCAATTTGAGTGTGATTGGTCTTGAGAGTGACTCGTGAGCATGTTCGATTGCAGATCACGAAATCCTGGCTTAGATCCCCGGATCGGACCTGTAAATAGTTTAACTATCTGGAAGGTCATAGTGTTAGCCCGGAAATCCTCTTTATAGTCCGGTCAAATTAGACCAAAAAATAAGAGTAAAGTTACATAAATTCCCACTAAGCTGAAAATCGGTAAAATTGTTTAATATATTATTAAAAATAAAATTTGAAAGTTCCCCATTTTTCCCCTGTATGGAAAATCTTTTATTTAAGGTCAAAGGTAAAAAAACGAGTTTTTTCGCGATTTTCATCAAAACGCTAGTTTTTTCATAAAAATAGCTCAGTTAAAAATTGTAGATCATAAAATTATCTACACAGAATGTATCAATACTTTTTTCCTACGAGCTACCGTTTTTGAGATATAACGATTCAAAAAGTTGCAATCGTCATAATATATGCATAAGTACGCCACGTATCTGTATACATAAAAGAGTGAGTCATTTTGGTCGTTCCACGGATTCCGCCAAAACTAGGTCGTAGAGTTCTGAAAATTGGTACCTAGGTTGATATTAGGTCATAATTTTAAATTGTACGTTTAAATTTTAAAGCCTTTATCCTATACCTTTAAACGAGCAATTCTTGTATATATGTATATATATTTCTATATAATCTGGATCTCGGAAACGGCTGGAACGATTTTCATGAAATTTAGTATACAGGGAGTTTTGGGGGCGATAAATCGATCTAGCTAGGATTCATTTTTAGAAAATGTCGAATTTACCAATAAAAAAAATATTACTCTATACCTGACATCTATTGACAAAAAGTTAAATTATTACAGCTCCTGCTGCCGTAGCTGTAATACTAACCGATAGCTCGAAATCTGGGAAACTACATGACATCTATTAGGGAATAGTGAAACTAATTCATCATTACATTAGTACCTATGTACCTAATCCATATTTAAATATAGTTTTTCTACCCCAAATTACAATTTACAAAAAAAAAACGAGCGAAGCTCGGTCATCCAGGTACTAGTTTTTGAACTATAAGGCACTAAAAATCGCTTGAATCGCTGTCTACGCCGTATGGCCTGAACTTAATGTTGTCGTGTTGGAAAGCACCTTAATATCTCCTGCGTAGATAGGAAATCTTTGGTAACATTAGCTGCCGATGCCGGATATGTTGGGAGCGCAATGTTAGCTCTAATTTGAGACATTGAATATTTTCAGCCGTAAAAGACGAGCAGGCAGACAAGTCTCCGAGCGGCTCGAAGGACGAGTTCGACATGTTTGCGCAATCTCGCAACGTCACCTACGAAACTGCTAAGACTGGGTAAGACTAACCCCTATAGACTCACGGCGAGAAAGTTCGCCGAGACTTCTCGAAAATACAAACAAATTGTCCACACTCTCAATTTTCTCGCGTGTCCTTCCTTCCTTCAAAGAAGAAATCCTTTGTCTCGGGTCAAAATACCGACTTCGATCGGGGAACAGGCGAGCGCGAGAGCGAGACGGCGAGAAACTCTTCATATTCACGCTTCTCGGGTGTTCACGCGGGTTCTCGGCGTGATTACATATTTGTGAAGTCAATATACAAGGCGTGGGTTAATTCGTATAGTGTGCCCGCAGCTAACCTTTTAACTTGATCCTAGAAACACATTAACGTGATAAGAAGTCCCATTTTTTTTAATACAATTTTTTTTATTTCATTTAGAAAAATAAAATTTAGCAACCCTAACTGTGTTATATCAACAAACCTCATAATATCATTTTCATTATTCCCAGTTCATTGATATTGAACCAGCTGTTTTAGGGATGTCCCTAAATATTGATGGTACATTTTTAACTCCCTATAGTTCCCTCAGGATATGAAGGGTACACTTCTTGTGATATTTTCTACACTTCTTGTGATATTTTTTTATTATCTACACTTCTTGTGATATTTTTTTATGCATCTATACATCGTTCCCTACTTTAGGCTTTCGGCTAATTAGAGCAAGTAATCTACATGACGTTGTATACTGCGATCAAGTGAAGGGAACTTTCCTTTCGTATTTGAGTGGGAGGGCGGGTGGTGCTTGGCTTGTTCCTGCATGTTTGACCAAACAGATTCATTTCAGGTAGCGGATTGTAGCAAAACAAATTAATCTTTCCTGCTATAGCTAGACCGCTATAAACTTTGCCCTCCCATGGTCTGCGGGACGCGGGGCGGGAGCTACTAAACCACTGATCTCTATTCTATGGATTAAACATTCTATACAATGCAGGCTAGGTTCACTGTGGATCCATAGAATAGGGATCAGTGCGCTCAACTAATCAGCTGTCGCAGTGACTGACGTGAATTACGCTACACCCGATAATATTCATCTGGCGACGTGGATAATGATACATACTCAAGAAAATACCATAGGCGAATTCTCAAGATGCGAGTCATTACATCGTATCGTGTATAGCCAATCGCACACCCGCCCCGGGTCCCGCAAACCGCGGGAGGGCCAAGTTTATAGCGGTCAAGCTAAGTATAATTATGGATTTCCGCAAAGTAACGCCTGCTTATATTCAAATGTAAACTCTTTTTTGAAACATTATATAGATAATCACAATCTATTATTTTATAAACATTATATTATTGACATTTATTTATTTATTTATTTATTTTAAGTTTATTATTTTGTCGTGTTATATTTTAATAATATTTATCTTCAATCATAGTTACAGTACCTATTCTCATTTTCCCTTTCACCTCACCCACTAGCTAGGGTCACTGGCAGAGATCTCTTATAGAGATAAGTGCATCCTTGTACACAACCATCTTTTCTAATTCTTTAAGTAACATATATATTGTGGTACTAAATAAATAAATAATTATTTATTTATTGCGACAGAGGCAGCAGCTACGCAGACAACGCGGAGGAGCAGCCCATCGCCGGTCTGGCGGCCGCCACCAGCATGCGCGCCACGCAGGGCACCCCGCTGGTGAGTCTGCGGGCTGAGCCAACTGACAAATAGTCTGACCTATAGAAATGGAACAACATTCAAAAAATCTATGCGAACTAACCATTGATTAAACATATAAAGGATCAGAACTTAGTGAAGTCTCGGAAGTATTTTTAGGCTCCGCCCTAAAGCCGGATATTTAATTTGTCTGTAAAATGGCGTAGATGTGACGTATGTTGATGCCAAGAATTCCTCAAATATGGCATCGCGCGTCGTATATTTCGGTACCGCTGACAGCAGATACAGCTGTCGGTCGCTTACTTTAGCGCCACTACAGTTTTGACAAATTAAAAATGATGCTTCAGGGCGGAGCCTAAAAATATTCATTCATTTCTTGGAGACGAGTAGAACAGCGAGAAAACTTCTAGACCTAAATCAAGCAATTGGTTGAAATAAAATATGAATTTTAATTAAAATTGATATAAAATACTGTGTATGGTTATTTCATTATACGCTTTTGTTTTCTTTGTATATTATTTATTTATTGAATGTTTTATTTGATTTTGTGATGTTGTTTGGCAGCCGTCAGGCATGGATCCGCGGGAGTTCGATGAGATATCCGCTTGGTTAGAGCAGGAGAAGGTGATCATTTTATTTATTTTATTATTTATTTCGTAAATGTTAATATTTATTATCTTATGTTAGTATTTATTATGTTATCATTATTTATGTTGTCATTTAATTATGTTTCATTTATTCGCACTGAGCACTCTCTTATTGATTCAGTTGAATATGTAATATAAAATTTTGTATCCTTTATAGTTTTTTGATAGGAGAATCGTCTTTAGTGTGTAAAAAGCACAACTGCTATATTAAATGTACTCTCTAATGGTATCAGCGCAATTTTTAACACGCTTTTCTGACTTCACCATTTGCTTCACGTAACTATCTAAACAAATCGAAGTCGAATTGTACAAATACATATTAGTTTAATTATTTGGATCGAGATAATCTGGGGGCCTACCACCATGACCTAAAGTAATATTATTGTTATATTGTTTTAAAATTTCCATACTGACATTGTATGAAAATGTCAAAACAATATTACAATAATATTGCTTTAAGTCGCGGTATGCGGCCTGATGATGAAAGCAGTAGAGGAAAAGTAACTCTCCAATAGTTCCTAGTAAACATCGCAAGTTTGGGGCCATTATGTTTTCTTATGTAGTACATGGACAAGGCGAGCAGGACGTCCACTTGATGGCAAGTGGCAGTTACAGTATGTCACTAGCCTATGCAAGACAATTTCATACGACTTAACTCTCAAGGCCCTGCCCTTTAAACTGAGACGTACCCATTTGTGAAGCATGTAAGCGTAATGTCGATCAAAAGTGAAAATCTTTATTTTTCACATAGGCCTAACTTACAGGCTCTTATGGAAATTCAGTGCTCTACCGCAAAGTTAGGAAAGCAGCTTACACTGAGAAAAACTCAGCACTTGTTCTTTTCAATATGTTATGATATACAATTCTTCTTGGGTAATATGATCATATGATATCTCGAGAGCTGACAAGCGAATCCCCATCCCTATATAATTTTAAAAATCTCTTTGATTTAGGAATTCCCAAATTAAATCGATTTCTTCTTCTTCTTTGTCGTGGTGCTCTTGACAGAGCGGTCGTGGTCATCAAATTAGGAGCTGACACTGTTCGAGGCCGATGTTATTGTCCTCACGAGCATACGTCACTTCTCCCTGCTTGCCGTACATCATTCATTCATTGTATTCTGGTACACTCATGCAAGGGACCACAAACAGCAGTCTTTATTTGGTCAGTCCATTGGCGATGATGGAAATTCCGATTTACTAGATGATTTTGACAGTTACTTTTAAACTGTGCAAAAGTCAAGACAAAAAACATAAGGAGTTTCAATATACTTTTTCTTGGTTCCAGCAAGCGGCGTCGGAAGCGAACGGCGCTCAGGAGAGCGTGACCTCCAGCGACTTCGACAAGTTCCTGGCCGAGCGCGCCGCCGCCGCCGACAGCCTGCCCAACGCCAGCGACAACACCAGGTAGGTACAGCCGCGGAACACATTAAAGGCTCATTTTCACTAGGCGACATGTCGCAGATACTTGTCGCTCGACATTCACGTAGTTGTCTCTGTAAAAGTTGTGGGACAATGTCCCGCGACATACGACTCGTTCACATTGTCTAGCCGAGGAAGAAGTGTTGTTCAGTGCAGCTTACCACACTACTGCCATTTTCGGAACACAAAGCGACACAGGTTCTCACTGTCCTGCGACTGTCGAGGGACACGAATGTCGCACGAGTCGACGCTCGCAGACCGTCGACTTGCGACATGTTGTGCGACCCGTAAATGTCCCGAGCGACGTCGGGCGATGTCGGGCGACATCGCGCGGGACACGTGAATTTGGTGTCGAACGACAGAGTCGCGCATCAAATGTCCCCTAGTGAAAATGCGGCTTATAATAGCTAACGGTACAGAAGGTTCACTCCGCAAGATTATTTAAAGAAATAGCGATCCTATCACTGACACAAATTGAATATTTGATATTTCTTAAAATATCGAGTAAAAAACATTAGTAGAACAAAAGGCCGAGGGAAACTACAGGCCGAGAGCGATTTAGTATTTTTTATAATAACCCGGTATTAGACTAGCTGACCCGACAAATGGTTGTTTTTCCGTTTAGGGATATAAAAAATAGTTTAGGACCTACTCTCAAACACATAGAAAATTTCATAACAAACGGTCGAGCCACTTCGGAGGAATTTGGTAACAAAAATTGTCATGACAATTTTATATATTAGAAGATTATATACATAATTTTGTATGAACAGGGCTCAGAGCACGACGCCCCGGCATCGACAGATCAAGAAGGATGAAGACTCGATGTTCGCGCTGTGAACTGTGACGCGCTTCGTAACCGCTCCAGCGTAAGCGACTGACGGCTTTAATGCTATGCGAATGTTCGTTCGCTATTTATTTACATCATAGTGTGTTTGTATGCCATAGTATATTGACCATCGAAATGTTAAAACATGCGAAGTTTATCTTCCGCTCAAATATGTCAAAGTCAAAGTCAAAATATCTTTATTTCACATAGGCCTAACATACAGGCTCTTGCGAACGTCGGCATGGCATTTCTTGCATAATAATGGTGATAACTACAAGTCGACTTAAAACTAAGTTAAGGTATGAGGTTACCTATTAAAAGTTCACTTGGTATTCTTATTACGTATCATGTTCTTATTAAGTATCTCGCGACAGTTTTGCGACATAAATCTAGCAATCCTTGCTGTCAAACGTCACTTTACAACACACAAGTTTTATCTGTATCAATGTGTCGTCCTTCACGCCGCAACTACTGAACCGATTTGGCTGAATTTTTACACAGATTATACCCAGGATTAACACATAGCCTCATGCTTTTTATCCCGAGAAAATCCATGATTCCCATGGAATTAGTGAAGACCCGAAATTTTAGCGATTCAAAAATATATTAAAAAATATATTACAAATCGGACTTTTGACAGCAACTATCGCGAAATGTACGCGTATCGCAACTCTGGGATCTGATTGCGTAAGAAAAACGTATTCATCGCTATCATATTCGTTTGCAAACTATGCACCTTTGTTGGCTAACGTAAATCAGGGAACCAATCAGCGGACAGAATTAATAAACAAATAATTCGGGGTATAATAATTTAGAACTGTTGCGAGATACACGTAATAAGGGGGCGGTTGGTTGGTTGACCTGCAAGGTTGACACACTGGTTGAATCAGCCAATCACTGATAACACGTCACACAGTATGTACCAGTCGTAAGACTGATTTAACTTACGCTTGACCTTACGTTCACCTCGAACTGACTACTATCAGTGAGGAAATTAGCAAATATTGCAAAAAACACAAGGATCGTCTTGCAAATCATCCCAACCACCTTGCTAGCTCGTTACTACAAGCTCCACAAATTAAACGCCTTAAACGAGCTCAAGTGCTCGATACTTGACGGACGGTCGAGCGATGGCTCCCCCGTCGGTAATCGCCATAGGAAACGCAACAGATCTGATAAAAGTCGTAAGACTGATCGCAGATACAAGAGGAAAAAAAAATAAGTTTGACGTTGGTAGCATTTTTGAAAGGCACCGCAAGCCTTCCATGGTTTAGTATTTCGATGGATTTGACATGTTATTACCGATGTAAGGGACATGCTGCGATGACCAAATCTCTTGATACCATAATTAATTTAATTTTTTCGGTATTACCATAACTTTGAAAGTGTTTTTGTTAGTTGTTCAACACACAAAAAATAATATGGTATCGTCTGTATACTACCGTCTACCGTGCATTTTTAACTTTTCGATAACGATTATTTTTTTTCTGCTGGTAATCATTGTACCATTGTATCCTTCGTCCTTCAACGCTTCAAATTTTTAATTAGTAAAGAACTGAAGTTTTATGATTTCTTCTCTTCAATGAACGAAACCTGTTTTTGCGTTTCTAGTTTTTTTTTTCTTCTCTCATATTTTTAAAGTTCTAAATGAGCTCTGCGATAAAATTAAAAGAATGAAATTAAAAGAAGAATGCCCATTAGGACAAATGCCCATAGCAATGAGGCCTTTGGACATTTTTCGAACTTTTATTTTAATGACACTTTGTTGTAAGGATTTCTTCACAAAGATTTCATTAGCTTACAAAACTGACACTATAATTCTCGAAGCTAATTTTAAAATTTACTGCTCTATTCCAAAAATTAGGGCCAAACCACCCATCTCATGTAATAACATTTAATAAATTAGTTTATTTATTTAAAACCACATTCATTAAAAATATACGTTTTTATGAAAAACCACAGAAAAGTATTCTATAGTTCTATACTGAAAAAGCATCCATTAACAATTTTATTATTTTAATGAGTTTTTAGTTAAATTAGTGTGTGATTGTTATGAAATGAAATGTATTTTAAATTGAAAAGCTGAATTTTATTTTTCAATTTCTTTGGTTGTGCATAAACTAAACTGACAAAAATAGGAAATTAATAAACCTATATTTATGCAACTAACATTGGCTTATTATGAATGACGTAGTCTCATAAAATATTTTACGTCAAAATTCAAGGAGACAATTTAAGGAGAGAAAAAATGTAACGAAAACTAAACGAAATGTGGAAAAATGAAAAGATGGAAAGTATTTTAAGTCTGTACCCTTTTTAAGCCTCCTTTTTGTTTATTTTCCCTTGTGCCTCATACTAAACTGTCTTCTTTCAATTTTCCACCCTATTTCACACTTCATTCAGCCTTAAAATATTTCAATGCATTTCGATTACTAAGTAAGTGCATTTCAGCAAGTAGAATTAATAAGATACCTATAATATTAATATATTACCTAATTAAGGAGTATTTGTTTGTATTTTTTAATATATAAATATGAAATTAACGCGATGATTTCAACACGGGAGCATTTAAAAACATTTTTTATTAGGAGTGTTTGGTTTTAACATTTGAATTGGCTTGGTATCGGTTTTTTATAGCAGTTAAAAATCGTACATAAAAATGAATGAAAATCGAATTTATACATTTTACAGCAAGCAATCATTGTATAAAGATACCAAATGCTCCATTGAAAAAAAGAACCATAGATATAGTATGCTATAGATAAAATATGGTTTGGATACTATGTGATAAATATCATGGTTATTTATATTATTAGGTATATTTATATGATGTATAATGGGTTTTTAGGATATCGCTTTAACATAAGTATTATTTTGTGCTTTCATGCGCAAAGACCATGTTTTGTGCGATGAATTCATACTGTGTTTACATGAAACGTTAACTCGTGCCGTATCTCATCGGAGGAATTTCACTGTAATATATGTATAAAATGTATTTTTTGTTAAAGTTTATTCAAATAGACTGGTGAGAATTTGGTTTTAAAGCTGTGCACTGAGATTTTTTAATAAAAAAAATCTGTAAAGTAGACATGTCTCAGATCTACTAAGTGTCATTAATTTTTTTTAATACTGTTTTTCATACCCTGATAACTTATATGTAATAATATTATCTCAACTTTATAACCTAAAACCTGCGTGTCCTAGACTTGGAATCCCACCGACTCCGATTTGAAAATGACAATTGACATTTGACAATAATGTCACATTACCTACGTCAAATTACCCTCAAACTCGCACAAAAGTGTGTATTACAAAAGTATGAAAACGGAAATTGGCCGTCAAAAGTCTTGACGCGAGTTTTTTAAACATTGAGAGTTAATTTGGAAAAATAGCTACTGTCAAAAGAAAACTGAAAATGAGATTTTGATGTTTCGATCCTCACAAATTCCAAAATATTGTTTTAATAAAAACTGCCTCAGTCCGAAGATATGAAAGGAAACAAAGTCTATGGTATTCAGAGGAACAACGGATGTCTAAAGCGCTTTTGAAAAAACGGCCAATGTCTCATACCTACTACCATCCTACTACCTACTGCTTGCTTGACATTTTTCTTTTTTGGCATATTTTGGAAAATAACCAATGTCAAATGTATTGAAAACAGGTTTTAGACCTCCTAAACATTTACTGACATTGGTCGTTTTTCCAAACACCCGCTCATAACACTTCATGAAATGCAGCATTTATGTGAATCGCTAGGCTGTTCTCTACACTCGGAGTCCAATAAAAATATTCACCATCTCTCTCTTGCTTAAATAATTCTTGACTCTACATAGAGGTTTCGATAATTTCTCTTTCTTGTGTTGGTAGTGTGAACTATAGCGGCTGGAAGGTCGCATCAAAGGCGCCTTATGCCAGTCTCAGAGGGATTAGTACAGATTTTTGTAAGAATTTCGAGTCAACTCTCATTGCACAAACGAATATAATTCCTCCGTACAGCCAGCGCCATCTGTTGACAACCGCATATCAGCGACTGTCCATAGATGGCGCTGGCTGTAAATGTATGGAGGAATTCGATTCGCTTGTGCGATGCGAGTAGACTCGAAATTCGTACAAAAACTTGTACTAACCCCTCGAAGTTGTTCACTAATTCACATCACTTTGTGGATAAAACAGACTATAAACTCTTCGCTATTCCACGTCATTCACTATTATTATACAGTTAATGTATCGCCTAACAGTTAAGTATAAACAAATGTTCATGTTACCATGTACCAAAGTAAAAACACAAGTTAACCCTGCGCCTATTACTTACTCAATTTCAAATTGGAATATCTTTGAACTGACATTTTTATCAATTGATCAGATCAGATCATTATAAAAATGAAATTTCTTATGACTAAAAAATAAAAAGAGCACAGAACACATTAATATTAATCTATACTCGGTTTTTGTGGTAAGTTATGAATAAAAATATAGAAAGTACCCTATGCTTAATCAACTGTCATTTGCCGTAATATGATGCGGTTTTTTATATTCGGGTACAAGTACCAAACTCCTTATACCATGCAATGTACATAGTTAAACGTGTTCAAGAATATAGATCAGTTTTTTGCTACCTGATTCAGTCTTTTAAAAGGCTTATTTTTTTGAGTACATAAAATGAAATTGTAACAAAATTAGATGGACTTCAATTATTTATAATTATTGTATTATATATCTTTCAATCCACAATGACGCGCCCCATTCTGTCAAACTCCATGCGTTTTGAATGAAAAATAAGGGATTTTGACAGAGTGGGGCGCGTCTTTGTGGATTGAAATATCTATAGTTTCAATATGAGGTACCTTCGGAGTATCAACAAAAATACCACTGTATGTCTGTTTTTGTAGTGTTTAAGCAAAATCGTGTTAAATATACATACAGGGATCTAAGAACCTCTCTTCGATGTTGGTTAAACTTTGTCATACTACAAAACTTTAACAAGAATATTCTAAGAATGACCACCTTAGAATATTTTCCTTTCCACAGACAGCGTTGTGAAGAACTTTAAAACAGTCGCAATCAGGGTCCGATGCTGTACTGTAACCAACAAAAACGAAAGTTACTGAACCTATTTTGACGTAAATTTTTATACGTTGAAAGTTTGCTATGTACCTACCTATAAATGCACTTCTAATGTCGAAATTACAGCATTGGGCCCAGTATGAAGTTATCTAGGTAATTGAGGTTTACCGTTTTGCGGTAAAAGTGTCTCGAACATTTTCTCTTTTGTCTTTCTTATTTTTCGATATAATTGTTATTCTTTGATTGTTAAGTTCAACCATTCCACTCGCGTGTCTCGGTGTTTAATTAATGTGATAATTTAAATGGAACAAGCTTAATGTTAATAATTTAAAAGAGTTATTTTATGTTTTAATCGTTGTATTTTTAAGATAATAAAATAAATTATGTATATCTTGGAATCTCTTTTATTTTTAACTGCAACTAATACTAGGTACGTTTTCTATCCAGATTTGCAATATCAGAGGCAGAAATTTCACTAAAGCTTCATAAACGTCAAACTACCTCTGGTAGGGACAAACCTGTATTAATACAGTCATTAGTCATTATTATAATTAGTAAATATATCGACGCAGTACGAGTCGAACTCGCGCACGGAGGTATCTGTACAATTAAAACGGAAAAAATATGTTGTATGGGAACACCCCTTAAATATTTGTTTTACTATGTAACTTTTTATTTTAAAGTGAATGAAATATATCGTCTAACTATGAAAATATCAACTGTCTTATTATCACGAGATTTCAATTCAGCCTTTTTTACACGGACAGCGAAGTCTTAGTAATAAGCCTTAGAAACCCTAAAATAGTCTAGTACTTCTAATTATGAATAGAAAAGGGTACTGAAATAAAAATTGTTATGTATCTTTACATATATATATTTTATTTATCAATTTCTGTATCCACAACAGATACAAAAGTGTGGATTTGGCAAATATATTCATGAGAATATTTATTTACAAATTTAGTAGAAAATACGTGTATTAGGCGACACCAAAATACTAAAGCTCTGATCTTATAGAGCACCTTTCACAAATTCCAATTTTAACGAAAAAAAAAAGCAATATCTTAGAAAATTATAAAATAAGAAAACTGGGACAATGTGGTCTTAAAATATATTTTTGTGATGAAAAATAAAATTGTATATTAAAAATTTGTTACGAATTACGATATTTTCTGGAAATATATAAAAATAATTTGATTTGTTTTTCGCATTCTTTCAAATTACTAACAAACTATTAACTTGTTCGATTTAACGCAAAACATTATCATAAGTCGTCATAAGGAATGTTAATTAAAATAAAAACATTAAGCTATTATGGTACAGAAATTATAAATACACTTGTACACTTTGTTATGCTGCTGTTTTTAATTATACGAAATAAATTATGCCTTCTTAACAATAAATAAAAAGGTTTCAATTAATTGTTATAATAATAAAATATGCATGGAGATTGGAAAATACGAGTATTCTCGTAGAAATATCAAATATCATAATAATTTAAGACTTATAGTTGACGCTAGTAGGCTGGTATGTATTTGTATTATATTTGTAGGAATACTAGTCCTCTCATTTTTCTTTCAATAAAGGTTTTCACAAAAGGCGCCTCTTCTTGCCATGGTATTAATATTATTTTCATCTAAGTATGTTCTAAAGCTATGGTTAACAAGGTCGTAAATAAAAAAAATGTTCTTCCAGAGACAAATCTAAAGTCATGTCACAGATTAGTTATTTCTTAGAACATGTCTCAGTGCTGCCACCTAAAATGTTATTTTAGAAAACCTTTATTGCGTCATGCTTTTGTTTTTTACAATAGATAACATTAAGGTACACTAATTCAATATTAATTGATGAGGGAAAATAAAATCTCCCTAATACCTAATTTTCTTGTTAATTATTAAGTGTAACATTTTAACATTCATAACAAATGATTCAAATCCGAATACAACCTCAACATAATAAGTATATTAAAAAAATTATATTAACAGTCGAACTAAAGAAATGCATTGAATTAGATAATATTATAATAATTAGTTTTTATCATAGAGCTACCACACACCGGGAAGTATAAAAAAATATTTAAAGTATTTAGCTATGAGATAATTAGTTATAATGCCCCTCCCACTTAGGTGCAGAATTCTCACCCTCGCTGTCCCAGAGGCCATACCATAAATAGCATGATAAAGTGAGTGATGGAATAGAGAGTGCAATGTCATAACAGCTAGCTGGCCTTTGTTCGAAAGGCAAGCTATTTTTCTAGATCGCGGGTATTTTAAAAAAATCCTGCCTTATTCTTCATTTAAATTGTGAAAGCCAACTTTTCTTTAACTTTTTATTCCTTTTAACAGTTTCAGTTAATTTTTATCTTTTTAAATCGTTTTCTTGTTCACCAGTATCGAGAATCCATTAAATTCGATCGGAAAGATGTTTCTAGTGGGAATTCCGCACCTACCTGAAAGACTATACAGTACAGAGACGTCGTCGTACGTGTGTGTATGTACTATGTGTGTGTTGGTCTTATCAGTAACGTATTAACTCTACAGACTTAGATGCTAGGACGCGCGGCGCTTATAGCTCGTCTCTCGGCGCCGCTTCGTCGTCCTCATCGTCTTCGCTCTGGAAGATAAACAAAATGATTGAGCAAAAATTACGAATACAGTTATACAGAAGATTCCATTTTCCCTATCGTATAGTTACAAAGAAGTGATCCTTTTTTCCTCACAATGCTGCATTTGAAAAGTAAAAGGTAAATTCCAAGTGTTAGTGTCAGAGTGACGCTAATAGAATGATATTCCCCAAACTCTTACAAACTCAACATTAACACCTTTTTGTGAAACTTCTGGCCACGGGTTTCTACTCAGAAGGGAGTTTGGCCTTAGTTAACTACGCTAGCTAAGGGCCGTTTGGCCAGGTTAGCACATCTTTGAGTACATGGTGACCTCTCAGGCACGTAGGTCTCACAATGATTTCCTTCATAATTAAGCTTAAGTGATATTTAGCTTTCACAAACTCGCAAAAATCCTAGAAGTCAAAAGTGCGTGCGCGGGATTGAACCCGCGGACCCTTGATTCTGACAAAAATTCTGAAAGACATGTGTGAATGTATGGGCTATCTTCATCATCATTATTTCAGTCTGCGGACGTCCACTGTTGGACATAGGCCTTCCCAAGCTCGCGCCAACACACCATTCTCCTTCCAGACACTTTTCGCCACCCGCTTCATGTCATCGGTTGTGGGAGGTCGCCCCACGCTACGCTTACTTGTAAGCGGTCTCCACCCCAGGACTTTCCGGCTCCAACGGCCATTGCTAATATTGGAACGCAACACAGTAATTGTATGGTGAACTCACCACTGAGGGCACGGGCTCGGCGCCCTCTCCGTCGCTCTCCACGAACTTGGTGAGCGCCGCCAGCGTCCTCTCGCCGTTGTACTCGCGGACCTGCGACCAAACCGCGTGGTGGCATGAGATACCATACATAATACACATACCATGATATCGTAAATAAATAAAAATCGGTTTTAAAATACACAAGCAACGTCCTTTCATTTGATACCCCACTCAATATTGTTATCTCATTTTGAAAATTCGAAGCCCCGGTTTTCCCCCCTTTTTAAATAAAAATAAAAACAATTTTCAATGTTTTATGATTGAAATGGCGTTGGGTCACTATTACCTAAAACTATTCTAAATTTCAAGTCGATAGCTTTGATAGTTACTGAAATAATCGAGTGTGACAGACGGACGGACGGACGGACGGAGAAAGTCTTACCATAAGGGTTCCATTTTTACCAAATTAGTATGGAACCCTAATATACCATCAAACCAAAGGTACTTACATGTTGTAATTGTGAGACAAGTTATTCGGTGGTGGACCTCTTTGGTGATTATACTTTATACTACCTCCTAAGGAACATTGTTGTAAATAAGGAAAGTTAATACGTTATTGAAGTTTGGGACTTCATAATAAATTATAAACATGATGATTACTAATCAGCAGCCATGATAGATCGATTTAGACGATTAGATTCATAGAATGGAATATAATAGAGATAACCCTTAGTAAATAATGTTTTGGTTTGAGTTTTTGCTTCCTAGATGAAAATGGATAGAAAAATGTTGCCTGAAACTCACATTAATTACATTAAAAATGGAGAAAGTTTTTAATTTATCAATCCTCAATTAATGAGCCTTTATCTGAAATGTGAAGGCCACGCACACAAAGTAGTGATTATAAACAGGTATTCTATAAACGTATCAATAACTTGTTAGTTATCAATGCATGACTAATGAGTTAGCTCCGTGAATGTATAATCACACTAAGAAATAACAATTTTGATAAGTGCTAAGCGATAAAGTAGCCTATAAACTATTATTTAATAGCTTTCTTATCGCTTATATTTTTAACTTGTGTTTAGTGAAAGTTTTGAGTATACTATTTCATTTTGAAAATACTGTTAGTTGCTACAAGCTTGGAGGCTGTGTTGTCGGTATTAGATAGAAATGTAGAGCTTGTCTAAGCACTCAGGTGTCTCTGGATTTAAAGAGGCAGTTCGGCAACCAAAGCTCTAAAATAAAACTTTTCTCAACTTTCTCTACTAAAATAAAAAAATATAATGTATTTATAATATTGGCTTGATTACTTTTTAACCAATTCATAATAAAGAAAAATGCTCAGAAAAGCAAGTCAGGCTTGCCTTGGATTGAATGAAAGAACTACCAAGAATATATTCGAGTGAGAGTAGGCACGATTTAGTACATTTTTGGTACAGTTGTCGGTTAGTAACTTGGCAAAGTTTTGGCGGGGAAGAGTAAAGTTGCCCATGGTACACTTGCAGTGGAGTTCATGAAAGACAAAGTCAACTGACCAACCAATAGCGCTCTCGGATCCCGTTACCTTGTTCCCGGCGCCCCTCTCAGTAACCAAAGGGACCTATAGCATCTTCTGCTGCCAAGTCCCCGCGCCCCGCTCAGTAACCAAAGGGACCCAAAAGCATCTTCTGCTGCCAAGTCCCCGCGCCCCTCTCAGTAACCAAAGGGACCCATAGCATCTTCTGCTGCCAAGTCCCCGCGCCCCGCTCAGTAACCAAAGGGACCCAAAAGCATCTTCTGCTGCCATGTTACATGCCGGCAACTTTAGACACAGTGATCGCTGGTAGGTTTGGACATACCTGGTTGTCCTTGGTGTAGAGCTTGATGGTGGGGAAGGAGGTGACCTTGGTGTGCTCCAGCTCGTTGGCCGTGGCGTCGATCTTGGCGATCACCACGTCCTCGTCCTTCTCGAAGTGTTCTCCGAGCTTGTCGTAGATGGGCGCCAGCTGCTTGCAGTGGCCGCACCTGATTAACAGAAGTATTTTATATTAATTACATTCACTCAGTGATAGAAAAACAGTGATAGCTCAGTGGTTCTGACCTCTGCCTCTCATAAGGAGGTCGAGGTCGCGGATTCAAATCCTGGGCACGCGCCTCTGACTTCTCCGAGTTATGTGCGTTTTTAGGAAACTAAATATCACTTGCTTAGCGGTGAATGAAAACATCGTGAGAAAACCCGCATGCCTGAGTCCACAAAAATGTTCACAGAGGTGTGTGAAGCCCGCCAACCTGCACTTGGCCAGCATGGTGTGCTATGACCAAACCCCTCTCAGTCTGAGAGGAGACCCGTGCCCAGGAGTGGGACTTAAAAAGGGTTTGAGATGCGACATTCACTCGGGAGAAAACCAAAGCGTTTATAGACTAAAAATTTATGAGTCCCCATTGCACGAAGCTAAAAAAAAACTGTCGTTATGTCCGAACCCAATGTTTCTAATTAGAGAAACGTTTACAGCACAACTGATCTGGCTAAGCCTCCTGGAAAGCTAAGCTGCGGCGTCACAAAGGAAAACGTCCTACACGTACGTATAAAAACCCATAATATACTGCTGAATCGCTTCCCATCTGTAATACTTTAATGAAACTACACAAGAAGGAAGATTGCCTGAAGATAATATCTAATTTGGGCCGCTGAACCCATAATAACGACGAATGATTATTATTAGTCAAACAGCATGTTGTCGCCGCGCAATACCATTAAATTAAGGCTACGAGTATCTATGGCACAAGGTTACGTCAGCGGGGTACCAAGTGGCAACAAGAAAACTTACTCAGCTATGTATAATGCAATGACGTATTTACATAATTGAGTTTTCACGCCGCTGGGCTCTCTACGGGCCATTGAATACGTCCTAACGAATTTATTTCAGCGCACAATTGAGTAAACATAATATCTTGAAACTGCGATAACAGATGTCTATTGTATGACGTGTACTTAGACATAGTGTAATTTATTTTGAACTAAATGACAAGGTGATCTTCATTTCACCAACATATACCTAAAATTTGTGTAAAATGCATTGTAAAATGTGATCAAAACGTAGTGTTTTATCAGTACCTCATTCATTTTCTATTTTCCTAGTACTTTTATTCCATCAAATGTGTAACAGTATAGGGTTAGTTTTTGTACAAATTCGTGAGTCGGCTCGCTTCGTACAAACGAACCGAATTCCATACATTTACAGCCAGCGCAGCAACCGCATGTCAGCTATGGATAGTAGCTGACATGCGGCAATTATTGTTAATAATTAAGAGGATTGACTAGCAGTAAGCTGTCATAAAAATAACGTTTTCCTACCCGTAAAATGTAGTCCGATTGTCATAATTTTTAGAAATTTTGCAGATACAATAAAGAACTATGCTCGTACGTTTTATGCCTTTTTCAGGAAATATTACTTTAAATATCAAAAGTTATTAGCGTCTAAATATCCATATTGTTCAAGTACTTTCATTTATTTTTAATTTAAATAAACTAAAATACTAAAACAATAACAAGGAACGAGCGTAGATGAAGGTGTACTAAATCGAATGAGATCACAATCATCCAATTTGGTAAACGTTTGGGGGGTAAATAAAAACGGTATCACCCGAAGCACTATTTCAAGAATAAAATGTTGGCCTAGCTTTTTAAAACACCTATTCGCGTCGCGCTTAGTTACTAGACGATCCTCTGAACAATGAGTGTTTGTGACTCACCATGGAGCGTAGAACTCGACGAGGACCTTCTTGGTGCTGTCAAAAACGACGTCGTCGAAGTTGGAGGCAACGAGCACCTTGACGGGCTTGGCGGCCCAGTCCTCGGGCAGCTCCTCGCTCAGCAGGTGCTGCTTCAGCGTGCCCGCGAAGAACGACTGCACGAATTCCTGGGGACGATCGGTACATTAAGTATAGAGGCCATAGGAGGTCGACGAGGGCGCCCTCGACTTCAAAAATGCGGCAAAAAATACTTTGCCTGAATTGGCAAACCCGAGCCGACGCTACATGCAATTTTTCACGCACACCACTCAAACAAATCCGCGCACCATACAAATTTCAAATTGCCACACTCCCTTTTTCACACATTAAGAAAAAGTTGCCGCACTCACGGATCTGGCGTTGCTAGGTAGGGCTCTATTAAGTCGGAGCGCGAGCGACGACTCATAAATTTATGATAGAGGCAATTGGAAGAATTCCTGGGATCATTTGTTGCATAGGTTAAGCTTTTGCATGCGGCACCGACCGCGCCAACTTTGGTTTTTCACTCATCCCACGGAAATCATATTCTTCTAAGTCGTAGTCTCATGACTGAGGGTCGTGAGCGTTTACGAAACCAGCTTGTTGATCAAGGCTCGCCAGGTGGTATGGCCTTGAGCTTTGTGGAAAGAACCTTGGATGGCCTTGCTTCACTTGTCTATGCACCGGGTTGGCGTTCTGCCCCTACCTCGCTTGGCCTCCATGCGATCAGAAATAATTAGTCGCTCGATACAGAAAGCATATAGCAAACGTATTACATTTTTTAATTTTCTTCAAAATCCCTAATAATAATTATAAACTTCTGTACAGTTACTGCATCCCAAATTCTATCTAAATTGATTCAATTGTTGTGGCCTGATTGAGTGACAAATATCAAAACTCACTAATAAAGGTTATAATCTTAACAGTCATATCGATTCACTACTTACGGCGTAAAGATGTAACAAACTTATTGATTCTTACAAACTTTCATCTTTATCGTGAAAAAATAACGTGTCTCGGACTTCGAAGAGCACGTTATTTCAACGGCCCAGCACCTGACCTCTCCGGTCGTGTGGAATTTAATGTCCCATCTAACTATATAATACATATAAGACCGAGGGGTTACGCTAATACGCACAGCGCATCGAAACAAAAGTGCGATTGTGTTCGCTAATTTTAGTGCGCAAGAAAACATTTAATTAGTGCATAAAAACCGTACAAAATCGATAAACCACGCATTATATGACCGCTTTTACGAGCTGGGACGCGGTTGCTCGGAAAATTAGAACCTCCTTCAAGCATTACGTTAGTTGATAGCAAAACTTTATTAGTCCTACTAATATTATAAACACGAAAGTTTGTAAGTATGGATGGATGGATCTTAGTTACTCTTTCACGCCGCAACTACTGAACCGATTTGGCTGAAATTTGGTACATAGATAGCTTACAACCCGTATTAACACATAAGCTACTTTTTATCCCGGAAAATCCATCGTTCCCGCGGGATTAGCGAAAAACCGAAATTTACGGCGGAGCCGCGAGCAACATCTAGTTTTAAAATATTTATTTCGACTTAGCTGCGATTTCATAATAGTCCTTTTATTTAGATTTCGATTTAACATAATCATTAGTAAGCAAAAGGCTTTACACGCGTTATTTTGCAGGCAAACTAAAGAAATATCCAGGGCAGGTATATTTTTCAAATCCCGCACAATATATTTACTTAGTACAAAAGTTCATATTAGTAAGTGTGAAGATAATTATAGACTAATCGTTTCCAACGGAATCAGTAATTAAAGATGAATGAGACCACTGATAGCGATAGCTCCAAAACAGTTATTTTTTAAGTAACCTTAAAGGTATATTTTTCAAATCCCGCACAATATATTTACTTAGTACAAAAGTTCATATTAGTAAGTGTGAAGATAATTATAGACTAATCGTTTCCAACGGAATCAGTAATTAAAGATGAATGAGACCACTGATAGCGATAGCTCCAAAACAGTTATTTTTTAAGTAACCTTAAATTATCTTAAGTGCCAACTCAATATGACTGAGTTATGATTTTGACAAAACCACGGATAAAACTTAAACCCAAAGGCCGAAAACGATAAAACGAGCTCTCTGACTTTGATTAGTCCCATTAGTTAGGGACATATACATATTAAGTAGACACATGAAATTTTAAACGAAAACAACTCTTTCCTCCTGTCGCAATGCTATGGCAGTCATTTTCTTCCCTGTTAGAGGATAAAATCTTGTATCCCTCATGATACTAAGCCGAATTTAAGCTAAAAGATAAATTGAGACATCATGCTATATTTCATGGAAGAAATAATAAAGATTATTATTATTTGTATTTTACAAAGAAATAGTTAGATACATAATATTATCTTGGCGTCACGAAACTTGCATAAGTTTATATGGACGCTATATGGATAAAGGAGGTAAATGAAAGAGAGGACAAGGGCTAGATAAGACAAGCGGAAGTGGTAGACCTAACTGCGGGTACATCACTGCTCGGAGCCAGGGTCTTTTAGTTGGTTAGAGGCCGGCACAATGCCCATGAGGATTTTTCCCCTCCTTTGGAAAAACAGAGGATAAAATCTGGGTATATTACGTTTTTATCCTCTGTCCATGTTAGCGCTGATGGCAAAAAGTTCTACGACTCGATTGATTTTATGTATGTGAATCATAGGCTTATAAATCTTTGGACGACGGGTGTAATACAAAATTCACGAAAAAAAGTGTCCCGAGAAAACCTATATAAACGAGGGTACATGAGTATTTTTATAAACAAACTAAAACATTGTAATTTATGTCTTAAACCATCACTATACAGACTAATTTTAAAACACGAGACTGAAGTTCGATTGTATGTATGTCTTTTCGCGTTTTGTATGTCATTCGGTACGGACACTTTTTAGCGCTGACCCCAAATCCTTAGTTTATAAATTAATGATGTGCATATATCATTATGAACGTACCTCCACGGTGTTGGCGTTAAGTTCGTCGCTGGCCGGCTTGTACTTGGCCATGTCGTTCTCCAGGGCGATGAGGCGCGCCGACGGCACTTCCTCCTTCTTCATGCCGAAGAACTCCAAGATCCTGACGTAAAATAATAGTAGTTTATGAAACTGATGCATAATGGGGGGTATTAAAACATGAGTGTGAATTTAAAAAACGAGCCGCAGGCGAGTTTTTTAATAGTATCACACGAGTGTTTTAATACCTAATTATGTAGAGTTTCATACACTACTTTATCTACGCTCAAATTATCATAA
Organism: Coenonympha glycerion; assembly: GCA_963855885.1. Taxonomy (NCBI): domain Eukaryota; kingdom Metazoa; phylum Arthropoda; class Insecta; order Lepidoptera; family Nymphalidae; genus Coenonympha; species Coenonympha glycerion. Next base: position 11,456,011 of record OY979636.1, on the reverse strand, counting down.
ATCCAAACCATAAAATCTTGCTAACGTTTGTCGTAAATCCTTCACTTTGTTGGTAAAAGATTGTGGGTCATTTTTGTTGCAATTACTAAAATGTCAGGTGGAGTTAAATTTTCTTTAGTACGTTTCACTGCTAGACATTTTTCCGCGCTAAGTTTTGACTAAGTAACAAAAATAACACATTGAAATGTTAAAAGTTAGGTATGGCGCCAAAATTCAGTTGCAAACTGCGTATAGTCTGTTAAAAAAGTCATGAAACAAAAAAGAGTAGAAAAATATTTATACAAGTCAGATAAACTATATTTTTAGTGGATAATTAAATAATCAAAAATTATACATAATTCTTTTTAATATTCTGTATGAACACACTTTTTAATCAGTCATATAAGGCAGGGAAAAATTATTGTTTCCGTGAAATTATTGTTGTCTATGGTCGATCATGACTACCAACTAAATGTTGTCTGTGGACTCCTTATATAAAAAAAAACAAAATTGAGGATTGGCTCTACACTCTCTTTTGGCTATGACGACCACAGAGAAAAGAAAGTTATTCCCTGGTCTGTGATGACGACACACAAAAATACAGGAACCCAGAGCCGCGTATCGTTATAGAAATTATTCAACAATCTAGAGATATTTCCATAGTACAGCTATGTTATAATGAATAACTTTTTAATAATTATAGAAGTCTGTGCATAAAGTAGGTCAATATGTGACACATTTTGATTTCATAATTCGAACTTTAAGCAATGAGCGTAGATAAATGAATATACATTACACACACCGCAATCTAGCCCCAATGTAAGCGTTAGCTTGTGTTATGGGTACTAGATACCTGATACAAAAACACTACATACATACAAAAGACTTATTCAATTATACGAATTCCGGTTTAAGAAACCTTGGTGTACCTACCTTTTTTGAAAGTACTTGGCCTATCCTATCCTTAAAAATAAATTGATTTACAATAAATTCCTTTTTTTGCAGTTGTTTTATTTTTTATGTTTTTTGCATATGTACTAATAAAAACGTAGTTCAATGCGCGTGCGGAATTGTCATTTCCACTCTTCTCCGAGACCGGGACCCGTAAAGAAATGACACACTTTCCACACATGAGTCGAATTTTAGTGAAGACCTTAATTTTGTTGAAGTTAATTAAATAATTTACCTCTGGTGGTCATCTTCGTCGGTGTCGATCGCGACAGACATGATCTTGTCGCGGTAGGTTTTGGCAACAGGCTTGAGCTCATCCAGGTACTTCTCGAAATGGCCGTTTTTCTAAAGGAAAGAAAAAAAAACATATTTTTATTTTTATACTAGCAGATACCCGCGGCTTCGCACGCGTAAATTTTAGTTTTAACTATTATACGGGAACCATCCATTTTCCGGAATAAAAAGTACCCTTTGTCTTAATTTACATGAAATCTATCTTCATTTCAACTTTAAACCAAAAATTTTCAGTAGTTGTGCGTGAAGGAATAAATTTTCTCCCGCATGAATATCTGTTTTTCCCTATTATCGCGAAAACAATGGATTTTCCCGAGAAAAATGTAGTTGATTCTAGGATGTAATCTATCTCCATTCCAAATTTCAGCCCAATCGGTTCAGAAGTGACGGCATCGTGGCGTCACTTCTGAACCGATAAATTTTCCGAGATGAAAAGTAGCCTACGTATTCAATCCAGGATAAAATCTATCTTTTTTCCGAATTTCAGTCATATCAATTCAGTAATTACTGCGTGAAGTAGTATTTTAACCGCGTGAATATCAGTTTTTCAGTTTTCCAGCGGACACCATAGATTTTTCCGGGATGAAAAGTAGCTTTTGTATTAATCCAGGATATAATCTATCTCGATACTAAATTTCAGCCAAATCAGTTCAGTAATTACAGCATGAAGGAATATTTATTCATGGATTTCTGTTTTTCACTATTATCATAGAAATCATGGAATTTTCCGGGATGAAAAGTAGGCTTTGTAATAATCCGGGATAAAATCCATCTCCTCTCCGAATTTCAGTGATATCAATTCAGTAATTACAGCGTTAAGTAGTATTTTTCGCGCGTGAACAACAATGTTTCAGGTTTCCCGCGAAAACCATGGATTTTTCCGGGATGAAAAGTAGCCTTTATATTAATCCAGGATACAATCAATCTTTATTCCGAATTTCAGCCATATCAATTCGGTAATTACGGCGTGAAGTAGTATTTTTCGCGTATGAATATCTATTTTTCATTTTTCCTGAAAAAACCATGGATTTTTCAGGGATGAAAATTAGCCTCTTTATTAACCCAGGATAAAATCTATCTCCGTTCCAAATTCCAGCCAAATCGACTATGCACTTGCAGCATGAAGATTTTTTTTCCGCGTTAATTTCGGTTTTTTACTAATCCCACGGGAACTATGAATTTTTTCGCGATGAAAAGTAGCCTTCGTATTAATCCAATATATAATCTATCTTTATTCATAATTTCAGCCATATCAGTTCAGTAATTACGGCGGGAAGTACCTAGTATTTTTCCCGCGTGAATATCTGTTTTTCCCTTCTCCTGCAAAACCCATGGATTTTTCCGGGATGAAAAGTACTCTATTTATTAACCCAGGATATAATCCATCTCCATTCCAAATTTCATCCAAATTCGTTGTGTACTTGCGGCGTGAGATTTTTTTTCCGCGTGAATTTCGGTTTTTAACTTATTCCGCGGGAACCATGAATTTTTTTTGGGGATGAAAAGTAGCCTATGAGGTAATGCAAGATATAATATACCTCTATGCCAAATTTTAGCCAAATCGGTACAGTAGTTGCGGCGTGGAGACGTATTTTAACTTGATAAAATGCAAACTTCGGACCCCCATTTCACCCCTTAGAGGGTGAATTTTGAAAAATCCTTTCTTAGTGCACCCCTAGACCTCACAAGGAACATGTGTGCCAAATTTGGAGTCTCTAGACCCAGCGGTTTGGGCTGTGCATTGATATGTCAGTGAGTCAGTCAGTCAGTCAGTCAGTCAGTCAGTCAGTCAGTCAGTCAGTCAGTCAGTCAGTCAGTCAGTCAGTCAGTCAGTTTCTTCTTTTATATATATAGATACTGAAATATAGCCTTGTAAACAGACTGAACGTGTAATTATTTTAAAAATTACCCTTTCTAAGCCAAAGTTTCGTCGTAGTTGGGTAAAAAATAAAACGGCTGGACAGATACGGCATTTTTTTTAAATAAGTAATCGTTCAAGTCCGTTTGAAGATTGGACGATGGTAAGAAAACCTTATTTCTCAGATCAGTTTTGATGGATTTCTTAACATAAGGTGGGTGGACCATGGAAGGCCATGCTCCTTCGAAGGCCAACTATTATAATTTCGTAGTTATTGACATGTGATGACAAATTCCTTCTATCTACATAAACATCCATCGAACTAAAAATCACAGACGCGGCGGCGAATCGCTCGCGCCACTATTTTGGCAGTACGGTCCCTCGCTTCATTGATATCGGAAATCGACGACGTTAAAATAAGGTGGGTGTACCATAGAAGGCCACTCTAACAAATAAATAGTTATTATTCATCTATTTACTGTATAAATGAAACTAACAAATATTTAAGTAATACTTTGTTTTATTACGTAACATATAAACCAATTCTTTTTATTGTAGATTTAATCGCTATTTATTAACTTTAAGTGTTAAATGACTGCTTTATTAAAATGGCCTTCTAAGGAGCCCTAGTTCCTAGCAACGCCATTTGGAAGCGTTCAATGAAACTTAAGTTTAATCAATATTGATCAAATCTGAAATTTAAAAAAGTGGTTTATATGTTACGTAATAAAACAAAGTATTACTTTATAATTTGTTCGTATCATTTATTCAGTAAATAAACGAATAATAACTCTTCAATTGTTAGAGTGGCCTTCCATGGTCCACCCACCTTAATTATTTTTTTATGTAATTCTTCCGTAATTCTACTCCCGTAGGGTTTCTAATCTCCTAAACTAATGAACCAATTTGTCAGAAATTTGGAACATAGATAGCTTAAAAACCCAGATTAACACAGGCTACTTTTTATCCCGGAAAAATACATAATTCCCATGGGATTAGTGAAAAACCGAAATTCACGCGAGCGGAGCCGCGGGCAACAGCTAGTAGATTATAAAGGCGCAAAACATCTACATAATTTAATGAAGGCAAACACTGGCAAAGATAGTGTGTAACTGTGTATACTGCAGTGTAAACCCGTCCTAATACTTCTAAAACCTACATCATAGGTCAACGCACTTTGGACGGTTGATTACCCTTTATCTATAAGGAAGCGACAATATTGTTCATGATACTAATGAAATCTCTTGTTTTGTGCAGTTTAAAACAAAACCATACAAAGTTGAAATATTTAAAAATGATTATTGGATACCAATTTTAAAATTAAAATCTGAATTCTGATCTATTATCCAACAAACCGTGTATATGTACGTAACTGTAAAAATATCCGACCTACAATCGGAAGCTCGGATAACTGTGTCGATGTTTTTATGTGGATAGAGACAGCAGACACTTGATATGGTATGTGAGGTCATACTTTCACATGAATCGCATTCTTAATGTTTGAAATAAGATGCTAAAACAAGTGTCTCAGCAAATTATTAATACAAGTGACTTAGAACTAAGTCGGAATTTAAAGTTTATAATTCCTTACGGGCTAGTTATACTAAAACTACGAGTATGGTGGATAGCCACCTGAAGCTGAGTTTGAGCTGAACTCAAAAGTAAGGAGTACATAGTCATCCTAAGTTAAGGTGGATGCATGGTTATGACCCGGGCGTAAAAACTCTTAATTTATATTATAATTAACCTACTATTAGCGAAACACTAAATAAAATTTAATTTCGAGGACTACTCGTTGAATCGGACGTTGAATCTGGTTTGCAAATGTAGATTAAATATCTACATTTGCAACTTATACCGCTGTTTAGCGTAAGTGGGCCTTAGCACTTCCTAAATGTCAAGGTTATTAGGTAGTGGTCTATAGATACAACAAAAATAATCACCGCATATTTCGATGTCTATACCAAAACTAGTTACCAAGCTACTTCGTATGATAGCAGATATCTTAAAACCCAACAGTATAATATGTAAACGTAGTTAAAAGTAATTCTTTTTTAATGGAGACTTAATTATTTAATGATAAATAAATTATAATATTTCTGCAAACTCGAATGACTATATATACGTATTGATAAATATTATTTATTAAACACTCAATTTGTGGTGGCAATAATCATGGTCAAAGATGAATTTGTGATAAGCTAATAATTTAATCGTTTAACTTTATACCGTTACGCTGATTTATAAAAATAATCCGATAAAACATTAATAGAACATTTACGATTGATTATTAGATAGTGAAGTTCGAATAAATATCGGTTATGATGAAGAAAATCTTCAGTCTTGTAGCAAGACTCAAAGATATATCATTCCTTTTTAATTTATAAAAAAAATATAAAAATATAATGTAAGTAGCTGTTATTTTGTTAGAAATTCTCGTAAAAATAAAAAATAAAGTAGTGATAACGTTTGTCACGATCCCATGGCGCCTTATTACCTACCTGCAAAAAAATGTTACACGCAGTAGAGACGCCACGAAAATTAAAAAAGAGGTGTTCCAAGTACCCAGTAAATGCTCCAAGAATCATTCAAATTTCGTAACGTAAGAATTTAAGCCTCAACCTTTCAATGGTAAGGAGGCAGTCCAAAAATTGGTGGTTTGATTTCCATCCCAGTAAAATTAAATTTCTTTCGAAAATGAATGCAAATCTAATCTTAACTTCATACATAGAGCTGTTCTATATCATAGAAGTAGAATAACTTAAGTTACCAACTGAACTTACCTAGAAAGGAGGTCTATGACGGGTTGAATAGAAAAATAGGGGCATGGTTATGGTAGTTACCTGCCAATTTGGAAGATTTAGTTTTAGAATTTTTAAAGTGTGTTATTATTAAAGTGTCTTGTTTATATTAGTGTTTTTTTTTCTAGATTTTTCACTCCTAAATAAACGCTTAAATTTGAAAGTTCTTAAATTGTGTGTGTGGCATGTGTATGGCATTTTTCTTTTTCTTACTGAACTTGGCAGATTTTTGCGTGGATTGGGGAAATTTATTTATTTTCACAAAAGTCACTCAGAGGGGGTGGGAGACATTGTATTTGATGGAGAGGGAGGGGTGGGGTGAAATAGTAAGCTTACCTTGGACAGGAACAACAGCAGGTGGTATTTGATCTGGCCACCGAAGATCTTGGAGGCAGTCTCGTGGGAGAACTCCACGATGGTGGGCATGCTTTGGACAAACACCCACGCTTTGAGAAGATCCTCGCTGAGCTCTTCACCGTCATACTTGACTCGAGGATCTTCGAACTGTATTGAACAACCATATAATAAACATTTTGTTAGCTTTTATTAGCTTTATTTATGTAATGTGTATTAAATAAAGATTATATAATATGATGTATTTCTTCAAATGTTTTTGTTTCTATATACCATTATTGGTTATATATACCATTTTTTAAATTATTAAAATTTTTACATTTATAAAATTTTTACTCATACAAAATGAAATTTCAATGGCAAAAACAGATCCTGTTTAACTAATACGATTCTCTGCTATATCGTCTGTCGATTTGTATGACATTTGCAAAATTCCCAATATATGGCTGCTTATACATACTATGGCTGCTTATATATACTATGGCTGCTTAGTTATAAAATAATTATATTAATGGAGTACAGCATTCAACCAGCAACCAAAGGAAATATCAAGTTGTCTCACAAATCAAAACCAAAGTATTCTAGGAAAAAAATGTATTTTTTGAGAACCATTGGCACTAGGAATCCAATCTTCCATAGGAAAACAGTCTTTCTAATCCAATAAACTATGTACATAAAGAGTTACTTTCTTTTCAATGCACAATTCCCGCCATAGAGATGTTATTGAGAAGTACAAGTTTTTTTATTTGTCTATTACTTTGGAATCCGGATTTAATTTAAAAAAAATAACAATTGTAGAAGTTAATATTGAGACTGCAGTTTATGAAAAAAATAAGTGCAAGTCAAATTTTTAGATTGACTGTTGTAATGAATTTTTGGAGAACTAAAAGTCTCCATACATTTCCATTGGTTTAATAAATGATTATTGAAAAATCTAACATACTGGTCGCAATATCCACACAGGGAAATCAACTGCGTACCTATTCTGTATCTCAGTGCCTATCAAAGAATGATAGCCACTAGCAAATGTTTTTCATCCATTGAAGTTTTGCTAAGGAAATGTTATTTTTATTCCATAGCAAACTTTCAATGGATAATAAACATATGCCAGTGGCTATCATTCTTTGATAGGCACCGAGATACAGAATACGGGCACTGGAGAAAGTAAGGGCCGTAAGCGCAACAGAGAACAAGCCTAAAGTAGGGAAGGATGTATAGATGCATGAAAAAATATCACAAGAACTATAGGGTGTTAAAAAATGAATCATAGATTTTAAGTGACATCCCTAAAACAGCTGGTTTAATATCAATGAACTGGGAATAATGAAAATGATATGAGGATGTTTATGTCACAGTTAGGGTTGCTAAATTTTATTGTTTGTATTGAAAATAAAATAAAATAATTGGGACGTCTTATCAAGTTAATGTGTTTCTAGAATCAAGTTAAAAGGTTAGCTGTGGGTACACTAATACGGATTAACCCACACCTGTATTATTGCCACGTGGGCAGCAAGATGTTGCAACCAGTTTGATAGTGATTAAAATTTAAGGCAAGTATAAATAGATTGTATCAATCTGCATTAAAAGCATTTCCATTTATTTATTTAATTTTAACGTTAATATGCACATTAATAGAAAAAATAAAACTTAATATTATGTTCAGGAATTATTTAAATTAAAACATAAAAAACTGCATGCAAATAATCAGCAATTCTCCAGGATAACCTTCTGATAAGAAACACAGGTCTTATCATTCAAACGAATGCAGTTATTACATTTTAACATGCATGCTAAATAAAAACCAATGAAATCTGAAATCGAACTATTAATTACACTAATAAATACAAAGTGTAATTACAATTATTTTAATCAGCAGTATTTTTTTAGTAAATAGTAATAAATTTCATGTTGTTTTTTCTTAACTATATTTATTTATTTAATATGGCACAAAAAACAGTTACAAACAATTATACAACTATTATAATAAATAATTTAACTAGTATATGTGATTGATTTCATTCTTACAACTATCATCACAGGTTACCCTTATGATAGTGTAGTCTTAATTTTTAATGTAGAAGAAGATGTTATGATATTTTGTTGTAATAGTTTATGATCAAAAATCAATAAAAGTAGCTGTTATATCAGTGATTTAAAAATATATAAAGATTTCAATTTACTACTCTAAGGTTCAATACAAGAATCTATCCCCTGCCAAATTCAAATTTTATTTGGACTATTTAAGAGTAATAAATAACACATCTTTGTTTTATGACAGTAAAATTGTGGAATGGCAGTATCATCTACCTATCAGACCATACACAGAAAATTTCATAAAAATCGGCTGAGCAGTTTTGCAGGAGTATAGTGACAAAATTGGCACAATAAATTTATATATTATTGGATATTATGTATAGATATTAATTCCCTAAATTTTACTTCCATAAGTCTACTATGTTTAATTAGGTTACAAGTTGCGAAAAAACCAAATAAATTTGAATTTGACAGACTTACCTCAGGTATAGTTTTAGGGAACCTATTAAAATTAATATCTATTATTATCATAAAAATTACCTAGATAACCCCAACCGGGTTGATTGGAATCGCTACTTACGTTCTTGAATAGGACAACATCATCTGGTTGGGCTTCCAACTCCTCAATGACCTTCGCATCAGTGACGATAGCAAATACTTGGTCATCAACCAAGCCGGCAGTGCCGAGGAAAGCTAGTGCCTTCTCTGAGCCTTGGTCGGTGAAAAAGCCAAACACGATGACTGGGTTAGCTGCGATGAGTTCCTTGGCTTGTTCAGCAGAGGAGACTTCAAGGGCTGGCGGGCCAGTCTTCTTTTTCAGCCATGCGACAATGTCATCAGCTTGACGACCACCTGATTTAGACATGCATATTTTTAAAAATCATATCCTGATATGCACAACTTTGTAATTTATGGTTCAATACAATAATCTGGCTGCTCAAAACAAACTTTATTTGGAGTTTCAGTTTTTAAGCTACATGGCAAATGTTTGTAACAAATTGTGTGCTTTGTGATAATACTGCAGGAATAGCATATAGGAATAGGGAATAGCATCTTCTTCTTAAAATTATTTAAAAATCTTTGATCAAAAGCTTCTTGTTAAGGATATTACTCCAGTAAAAATTGATACTTTAACAAAGGACATGGCCGAAACTTGTATGGAGCTGTGCCCTGGAAAAAAAATATTCATGACCATCGACAAACAGTACGTCATATTAACATACTGTTTGTCAATGGCCATGAATATTTTTTTTTGAGGGCAGAATCCGGCCATGTCATTTCCTAAAACTGGCTCCTTAAGCAAAGATTTTGATACATTATAAGCTTTAATATGACGTACTGTTTGTCGATGGCCATGAATATTTTTTTTTGAGGGCAGAATCCGGCCATGTCATTTAAGATGAAACCTAACAACATAGTCTAAGACTATTTCTACTTCAAAATTTAGTCTATAACACTTTTCAGATCTAAGGTACTTTTTATGGTCCTTCTTATATCATTTTTATCAGTATATCAGTCTAATAACTGACTTTTTCACATACTACATAGAAAATACATACAAATGTCACAATTATGATGGTATAAACAATAACTATGATTACAGTTTGTTCAAGCTAATTTAAAGCCAATTATGACTATCAGCTTGTTATATTAACTGGGACTTCATAATGTTTATAAACATACATTTTCTATAACCATGTGGTTATTGCTCATGGTTAATTATGAAGTCATTCAAGTACATTTTTAAAGTGTATAAGCCAAGTGACTTTGTAAACCTAAAATGTATAGAATTATATACCTATGCTATATTTTTAAATCTACAGTTCCTTGCAAAATAATTTGAGATGTAATTGTCTTGTCCTTAAATAACCTGTTACTTCTAAAATCTACACTAAATTTCTCACTAGATTGTGACTTAAGGGTATTCAGTGAAAGCAAATGGGAATTACCTACACCAATCCTAAGTATGGAGACTTCAAATTTCAACAAGACTACATATACATATACTACTATATTGAATCTAAAATGATGGAAATTCTTCAAGATTTTAAAAGTAGAAATTAACAATGGTCTATCAGATGTGCGAGTGAATTTTAAGTAAGAATCTTACCAGAATAGTCGACGGTGCTTCCTTTCTTAAAGAAAATGAGAGTAGGGTAACCCTTCACTTTGTACTGCTCGGCGAGGTCTTGCTCCTGGGTGGCGTCAACTTTGGCCAGTTTGATGGGAGAATCTTCAGCCAGCAGCTTTGTAGCAGCCTTGGCATACTCCGGCGCGAGGGACTTGCAGTGGCCACACCATGGTGCATCTGTGACGTTAGACATATTTACGTTAAAACACCGCCCGGCAATCGGCAAAACATATTGTCTGATAGAACTACAATTAAAACATCTAAAATAATGAAATTGATAAACTATTACTGAAATAGCATGAAATAAGGGTTGGATACTCACAGAATTCCACTAAAACGTAGTCATTAGAGGAAATAACATCATCGAAAATTGGTTTAGTAAGTACGAGCACGTTATCTTCGGTAGGAATATCGTCTCCAAGCGCAGCGCCTAGAAGGGCTATCGCTACTGTTAACACCAAAGCACGCATCTTTAATTTTCGAAGGTCCTATTACAACTAAATAACTTTTACGGAAGACTAATATCTACGAAACGCCGAAACTGCCACTTCATTCACACTTGCACCGTCTCACTTGACGTGGCAGCGTCGATCGTGTGTTTGGCGGTGATTGGTCGTCTGTTTTTCTTTTTAATTACCGTATCATGCATTGTTTATGGTATAGCGTGAACACCGGGTAATTTAAACATAAACATTGTTCATAGTTTAATTTTATAAATGTTTCTAACCTGCAATTATTTATTATTGAAGTGAAAACTTCGATGCGTTGGACATTTTATGAGATGGGAAAAACATTGAAATGATATTTGGTAACTTTTGCATATTTATTTTTTTAGGTTTTCACTTATATCGGCACCCCGGAGTGCCACGTCTTTTGTGAATATAAAATTTCTTATTTCTGTACTATTCACATTATTTAATTAAAACGTTTTATTCTTTGAATCCACAAGAATTCCTTCATGCGTTCAGTTTGAATCCTCAAGTACTTGTAATAACAGCAATCACTAAGCATTTCCGGTTCCTTTTTAGGGAAGCTTTCTTGCAAGTAGGTACCTACAATTTTCATTTTTGACATTTAAAAATAATAGACCCATACTGTCTTATTACAAAAAACCTAAAAAGTACTGGTTTAAACCAAGACTATAAAGTCTAGGATTGTTACGGAAACAACGTTAGTACCAGGTTCAAAATGTGTTCTGATTAGAAAACAAAGACTATCTGAGGATCAGCTAGTACTAAAGAAGGTCCGTGGTTCAAATAATATTCACAGATAAAAAACGAAAATGGCATTCTTTCATTCGTTCAGACAGCCTGTACCCTACTTTATTTAAAGCAACGTTCTGTTTCTTTAAATCATCTTTAAATGTTGATATTACAATAACACTTGAAATTATTAAATAACTATTTATCAATACGATAATAAGTCATATAATTGTTCATAGTTTAGATTATAATATAATGAACAAGCAAAACTTGTACTTTTAACGCGCTTTGTTTACTCAAGTTGTCATTTAATTTTAACACCTCGAGCGTGAAGTGGAGTGTATCACATTCGGCGGCAGCGCGGTTAATATGAAACGAATGTTTATGTTGCGGCGTTTTAAATATATAAATGCACTTGATCTCATTATTCATTGTTCTTTTACTGGCAATTTACTGGTACTGTTTTGCTTTGCTGTTTTGTGTGCCGTGGTGAGTTCTTGTGTCCGGTAAAATCGTGAGCTGCGATTAATAAAATGGAGCAACAAAAGAAAAAAGGGGTGAAAACTGGAGTTATGAAGAAAAAGTTAGTAAAACATGGATTCTTAACTATTATAAGGTGAGCTATGCTTTGTTTCATCTTATTTCGACTACCTAACGCGGATGTTCTTATTATTACAGGAAATATTACGTCACCTTATCGCACAATCAGCACATATTATAGAAGATAGGTCCACGAAAACGTCAGTAAACATGCAGAAAACCAAAGAGTGGAAGAATATACAGATCAAGTGAGTACTTACTACGTACTTTTGTTAAGTATACAAGTACGTTGCAGTGATAAAAATAATTTTTATTATTTTCAGATTTAATGAATTATCAGGTAAATGTCGATCAGATGGAGAATTAAAGTTGGCTTGGAAAAGAATGAAGTTGTCTGCTAAGTCCAACTTATCTACCCATAGGAGCGAGCAATCGAAGACAGGCGGTGGCGGAAAACCACCATCACCTTCTCCGGAGGACTTAGAAATAATGGCAATTGCTCCTCACGACTTTGTCATTGAAGTTAATGACTACGATAGTGATGCATTGGTAAATAAAACTTCTTACTGTCATACCATTATAACATTTAATTAGAATTGATTACATTTTGATATTTTACATTATTTATGTAGGAAGTGCTCTGTAATCTGCATGAAATTTACAAATGAAAATTATTATGTCCTAAAGTTAAAAATGATAGGTAATATCTAATTTCGTTATAATAACACAGTAATTCAAAATTTTAACATCATACATTCAAACACTAGACTACTAGCATAACACACATGTAAGAACATTACTTTTCATTGTCATTTTATAATTTTCTATGATTCATAACAAATACCGGTGTATTTTATCTTGATCATAATATTCTTTCAAAATACCTAAAAAGCAGTTATTCTGTGTGAAAACATGTCAAGGATTTATTTCTTTTAGAATCCAGTTCCCGTGCCTACTGTGTTTACTGATCCTAAGCCTGGTCCTAGTTTTGAAGAAACTGAAAAATATGAAGCAATACACAAGGAACATAACTATATACATGTAAGAACATTACTTATCATTGTCATTTTATAATTTTCCATAACAAACACCTGTATATTTTATCTAGATCATAATAATATTCCTTCAAAATACCTAATTCAAAAGACAAAATACAGCAGTGAACCCGTGTGAAAACATTTCAAGGTTTTTTTTTTCTTTTAGAATCCAGTTTCCGTGCCTACTGTGTTCACTGACCCTAAGCCTGGCCCTAGTTTTGAAGAAACTGACCAATATGATGCAATACACGAGAAAAATCCAGAACACCAATTTGTGGAAGTGCAAGGTAAATAATAGTTATTGTAAATCCTGCTAATATTATCACGTCTTAACAGCTGCGCGAATTTGGATGGAATTATTCATATACAATACATATAATAAAAACAAAATATACCTACATATACAGATACAGAGAGCACCAGAATGAAGACATTTACGAACAATGAGACTGATAACACAAGAAGCACAACAAAAAAAAGGAAAAAGAGTTTGCAAAATAGGTATGTAGAAACAATTACCTACTTTAATACAATACAATACTAATAATATTCCTGTGGGGGCCTGGTTACAATAATTCTCCTCAGTTGTTGCCAGGAAAACGAGTCTTATGTATGAAATATTAAACAAATAATTGTATAATGTTTCATATTTTCAAATGTTACAAAGCATAGTTTTACATAATTACTACCTAATATAATTGTAAAAATATTTGCTTCAAGTGTACAAGTTACCTTAAACATTTTATGGAACAATGTTAACTTATGTTATACATAAGTTACAATACAATCACTGACAAAATTCGGCAAGGAAACCAATGCCTTGGTAGGCCAACTGGAAGATTTGCCTGGATACAAGATATTGCGTGTTCAGGTGTGGTTCAGGTCCCACCTTACTGTACCGGGTTACTCAAATATTACTTGTACTGTATGTGAAAATAAAATTCCTTACATTATTCTATATCATTTTACAGAACTGAAGAAATGAGGAACTCAATTATACAAAGCAATACAGGTTTTAAGAGAAAACAGCTAGAAATGATGGAAGTGGAACACAAATATAACGTCAAAATTGCTAACTTAAAAATAAAGAAACTTGAATTAGAAATAGCTATATTGGAAAGTAAGAAACATACAAATACTAAAGAATAACATTGTAAGTAGATTTTTATTCAACGTCCATACTCTACTAAGATTAGGTACAGTAAAAAATCTTATACATATTTCAATAAATAAAATAGTAGATATAATTTCATCCACCTACAGTAATTCACAGCTGTGCACATATGCACAGCCTGCTGTGAATTACTGTAATACTGTGTTCTAGTGCCCCAACAAGTAAGCAAATGTTCAGTTTTAGACTATAATTATTATTGTATGTAAATAAATGTGAATGTGAAATTATTATTTTCAGGTACCTACCTACTTTGTTGCTGCAGATATTATTTAATAATATTAGATTTTAATATAATATACTAGCTGGCGCGTGGATGTCGGTTATTGCGACCAAACATAGCTTATGTCCTTTCTCAAGGTCTAATCTACCCCTATACCAAATTTCATCAAAATCGGTTCAGTGGTTTAGGCGTGAAAGCGTAACATACAGACAGACAGACAGAGTTACTTTCGCATTTATAATATTAGTATGGATTAAAATAGTAAGTTGTGTAATGTTATTTTTTTTCTGATTTATTTTGTGTAGGTACAATAGTCTATTTTAAATACAAATGATTGCTAGTGAATAAATAACTATGACTAAGAAAAAATGTTCACTGAAAATGAGTTTCAATAAACTGCCTTCTCCTAATATTTCCCCTTACAGTAGGTGGGATATACCTTTGTACTATAATAGGTTCACTTTGCTCCATGTTATCTTCCTCCCCAGGGAACATGTCATCCCTCATGTCGATGGCAATATTGTGGAGGACAGCACATGCAACAATAGTTTTTTTTGCTGTTTCAATATCCCCAAACATACCTCGTAATAGGCAACGAAACCGTTGCTTTAGCAGCCCAAAACACCTTTCCACCGTGTTCCGGGTACGGATATGGCTGCTGTTATACCTCTCTTCTTGTGGTGTTGTGGGGTTAAGCAATGGTGTAAATAAATATGGAGTACAAGGATAGCCACTGTCACCCAATAATATTCCAGAGAATGCGCCAGCTTCAAACCTCTGTTTTAATCTACATTCTCTGAATATTCTGGAGTCATGCACACTGCCACGCCATCTGGTAACAATGTCCATGATTTTTAGGTCAGCATCACAAACCACCTGAAAAGTGACAGCTTATTAGACCTTAACATTTCTCTCTGTTGTTTGTTAAATGACATTGGTAATTTGTATATGTACCTAATAAATCTTCCTAATAATCTTTTTTCTATAGGTACCGATGTTACTACTTGCATGATGTGACACCTTAAAATGTTGTGCATTAAACCTAATATTATAGTTGCATGTTTTAGATGTAAGCGATAATGTAACAACTACTGGTTGTCCAAATAAATAAATAAATAAAATAATTAATTCCCTATTGTGTCGAGCATTTTGGGATCCAGCTAGTCATTTTGTCAATGAGATAATCACAAGTTAAAATATTTGTTTTACAATTACCTGTACATTGATTGATGAAAATCCTTTTCTATTAATATATAACTGACCCCCATCAGCATTCACTTTCTTTATTCTTATATGAGTACAGTCTATTGCCCCAATTACTGTAGGAAAATCAGCAATTCTGCGAAATTTCCTAACGGTTTCCTCCTGTTCATTTAAAGTACTAGGCATTTTTATAAATCTGTGGGACATCCGTGACAAAATGTCCGCTACCCTTTTACATGTTTTGCTGACTACTGGTTGGGACACACCATGTAAATCAGCTGTATCGTCTTGAATCTACGAATAAAACAATAATATTAGTATATTAATTGGATTTTGTCTAATGAGTTAACGTTGACCAAGGGTACTTACTTCATGGCGACCCCAGTTACGTAAAGCGCAAACCACTTGCAATTCAGGACTCAGGGGGCATCCTCGAGGGTCGTGGGATAAATCCTCACGTAAAACGTCCACTATTTTTTCTCCAAAACGTTTTGTGAACCTATACTTATATCTAAAATCTTCGTCACTCAATTCAAAAGGATTTATACGATGACGAAGTCTGTTAGATCGCCGATAAGTCTCCAGCATGTCAAAATCTTCCAAATCCATCAAATCAATCATATTAATATCCATTTTTTTGTATTTTGTAAGAAAAAAAAGACGCACAATGACAATCAACGATAACCTCAAATTTTAGTACCGAAGTTAAACTAGGGGTCACGGCGGACTAACTTTAGTACCACAGATAGTTCATGAACTAGTGATAAACTTTGTTTTATAATAACGTTTTATTTAGTCATGGTTTAAACCTGGTAATAATCCCAGTACTTAATTTAGACCATAGACATAAAACACTATAGGGATATAGACAGGCAACTTCGAACTTCATTTTAAGACCAATAGCACACTAGTATACTACAGTAGTGTGAGTGTTTTTCGACATGATGTACATCTATATAAACACACCACAATTTCATTCATTTATTTTCGTGCATCTCCCTCATCCAACACTGGTTTTGCCTATAATCCCCTATTTCCCTCTCTTTCTAACATGATACGTATGTATACAACCATGACAGACGATAATGGCGGAACCTTTAGGGATGTTCTCATAAAACCGCCAACCGGTAAATAGTGATGTGTTTTAGGGTTTGCAATTATCGATTTTCCAAAGTACCGATTTTCTTCAATACCACTTGTGTCCTTTTTCCTTTCATGGATTGTCAATAACTATAGGATAACAAAAACTACATGAATTTTTAATGGCTGATTTATTCCGATCTTATTAATTACAAACTTTTTTTTTAATTCTTAAACGTAATTTAACACATTAAAAGGAAATGGTATATACTACACAACCAACCTAATTCAAATTTTATTTGGTTAACACAATATTACATAAAGTTAGTAAAATTGCAGGATTAACTATGAGTATCCTTCTTTTATTGCAAATGAATCCCACAATTGAGTATGACCTGAGTCACTTAACTCACAAATGAATGAATTATTGTTTAATTTCCCCAAATGAACACTAATGTAGATTTTAGTTTAAACAAATTGAGAAAATAATAGCCATGGTAGCTGCAAGTAAAGTAACAACCAACCCTTCTCTACCCCTAGTGGCCTCCTCCATCCCCTCATAGCCACCCCACGCCTCCAAGATAGAGATATGATTAAGATTTAACATACAATTACTTAGATTCTGTATCAACCTAACACTCGTATTTACAGACAAAACTAACACACTATTATCACAAAAGAGACTTGAGTCTGCCATGATAACTTCAAGTCATTATTATACATTAATATACAGAAAACTGGCTAATACACACATTATAACTATCTCAAAACTCGTATTTACAGACAACACTAACACATTATTATCACAAAAGAGACTTGAGTCTGTCATGATAATTTCAAGTCATTAATACATTTATTTAGGTACAGAAAACTGGCAAATACACACCTTATTATTATCTCAAAAGTTTGTCATTATTACATATTAATCATGAGCCCGAGAATTGACTATGACCTGAGCCATGTTACTGTAAAAGTAATTATTGATTAATTTCCCCAAATGAACACTGAAGTAAAGATTTTCATATGAACTTATTGTGAACAACCAACCCTACCTCCCCATCAGTGGCCTCCTCCATTCCCTTATAGCCACCCCACACCTCCAAGATGAATAAAAATACAATAAGATTCTTTATCATATTTACAGAAACCACTATCTAGTTGATAATTTATAAGCATTTACAGTTTGCTACATAAATTGAGGAGATGAGTGCAGAAATGTGCAGATAAATATAATTTGATAAATTGAAGACCAAAGGAAACAACATTAATTACTTCGACGACGCACAGATCTATAACTGGCACCTTTGGTAACTTTAGTAGCAATTAAAGTTTCCATTTCTGCTCCCTTTTTCCTAGAATCAACATTGTGAATTCTTCTATTGAAATTAATGCACCATTGTCTAACTTGCATTCTTATAACAAACAACCAGAATATTTTCAAAAACTGAAATTTGTGTTCATTGCATGTATACCAAGATGTATCGAGATTCTCAAACTGTTTAATAATATCAGTGTATATGTACACTTTACAGAGTTTTGGCAAGGTCTGTTCAATAACATAAATACAGTGCCATACTAAAGCAGACAAGTTACCAGATGGATAATACAATTTTCTGCTATTAGGATCATACTCCTTAATTGATATTAAAGAGTGAAATGGTTCAATTTCATTGGACAATAGTGCATTTTTACAGTTTGGACATTGTGCACAATCTAATCTGGGAAACAAAGATCGACAGACTGCACCAGCAATATATGATACAGCATGGGTCTGGAAAATGTTTTCAGATGGAATACATTTATCAATGAAAATAAGATTCTGAGTATCAGAACTCTGCTCAACGTCAATAATATCCGAATTCTGTTTTCGTGTGGAAACTAAATTTCTTAGACTTCCCAACATTTTATCATTATCATTGGTGCAGTTTGCATGCAATGATTGGCCAGTTGTTATATCATTAATAAGCAATGTTTTGTACAAAGCAACAAACTGATGGCAGTCAGGATGTGTGTTACACCCACCCTGTCCTCGAATCTGGCCAAAGAAATTTTCCAGTGGATCCTGGTTTAAACGCTTGAGACTCAAGAATTTTACGCCTGGAATCATTTGAAGGTCCGACCAAAGGTGTTTTACAGTTTTAATGTCATGTATAAAGTTACGTAACGATAATGGCTTACTTTCTCTTGAGTCTGTTGCGTCAAATCGCATTGATTCTAACTTTTTCACTGCATCATTCCAAAAATCAATGTGTTTGGAATTTAAAGACAAAGCATTACGGTATTGACCTCTGTCATTGCCAAAGCAATTGAGGCTGTCAAACAGATCATTAAAGAACAAAAGGATCTCAGCAGTGAAATAGCCATTATCAATGTTCACAGATGGTACAGTATAATTATGAACTATTTGGAGATCTTCATATGTCTTCATCTGGTTGGTCAGGACTCGCGATACACTGTTGCTAAACACTTGCGCAGCATACTTGACCTGAAAATATATAGTTATAGAAATAAGTGTTTTGTCATAGGAGGAGATAAGTTTTATAAATCTTTACTTTTAAGTTGCAAACCCTTTTCACAGTCCACAACTGGATAAAAGTTTATTTTTAGAACAGAATGAAAGTGCTTTGCCCACCGTGCTGACAAAGTGTGTTGACAATATCAGTCAGTTGGTATACTCAACCTCCCTCTTTCTTTCACGAGATTGTTTTATATAGCCAAACACTACATTGTCAATTACAATACTCAAACACACATTATTGAAATTATTGTCTTTAGTGTTTAACATTGATAAAAATTAATCTTTGGAACGGCAGAACCAATTTTAACAAACTTTCACAGTCAAGTCAAGGATTTTTATATATACAAGAGGATATCCTAAGATTGTTTTTTTTTTGGGGAAAACGTCTATTTCACATGGGATTATCAAAAAAAAAACTAAAGTCACACAAGAAAGTTAGACTTGCCTTCATTTTATCATATGAATTTGGATTCACATGTTTGTCGGTTAGATTTGTAGATCTGGCAACACCACGTGCACCATCTATTGCATAAAGCCTCTCGATGAACATCCACTGTGCACGCTTGTGCCCAATGAGCAGGTCCTTCTTCTGTAAATTGTTACGAAAGCATTTTAACAAATGGGTTCATACACATGATAAATTTTTTTATCATCAATTTCATAATGGATCACATAGGGATCATTATCACCAGACCTGAGTAAGTTTTCACGTGTATCAGATATTAATGCATTTATCGCAGCTACATTAGCAGAGCCTTGATCAGACACAGTTGATCTCAAAACAAATCCAGTTTTAAAAATTTCAGCAATAATTTCTTTCAGGATCTTTTTAAGGAACATTGTTTTAATACCATCCCGAACAAAATAAAATGCAATAGGTATTTTCCAAGGGGAAAATAGCCCACGCAACATAAAAACTAAAGCTTTATCAGCAACATTATTGGTGCGTTCTCCACCCCCTAGATCCTCAAAACCTTCTATTACACCAGTATGAAAATTAAAGTACAAATTTTTGTTAACAGCCATTTCATCAAATAATAATACACATTGCAACCCCATTGGATCTTTGTTCTTGGCGGCATCTGCCAAATGTTGAAAGATACAATCATTAATACCAGGTCTTAAGGGAATGTCACTCAAAAGCGAGCCTATAGTCGATTTGGCTGGTAATCTTACATTACATTTTTGCAAATATCGGTAACACTTTGGGCTTAATTTGTATAAAGGTAGTGCAAAAATTTTTTCATCCGTGGTGTATCTTACTCCTTTTGGTTTAACACCAGACAATCGTATCTGAGAGTCTACAAGTAATTTACCAAATCTGTTTAAAAGGGGGTACTTTTTTATAAACATTTGGCATTTTTGTTTTAATGATTGATACTTAGATTGAGCTTTTTGATACCTAGCAGTCATAATCTTTAAGTTGCGTTTTAATATAATATTTCCCTGATATAACTTTTTCTTACGAGGGGTGAGTTCATTTTGGTTCAAGCGGACTCTAGGTATTTTATCAGATCCCCTTGCACGTTTACGTGATATGTTACGTACTGGAGTGGTATGGTCTGGAGAAACAGTATTGCAAGAGATTGTGTTAGATGGGATGGGACTTTGTTGCAATTGATGTAAACAACTGACATTTGTTCTTGGCTCTATTGGCATATCTTCATCAAGCAGAGAATATATTACCGTCTCATGCATTTGTGAGCTTGTTGCGGGTTGTTCCCTTTCAGGAATAATTCCTGAAGGTAATGAGACAGGGCTTAATTGCGAGTAGTTAACAATATTTATTTGGGGCTCTAATGGCATATCCTGGTCGTGGGCAGTACCTAATGATTGCACTTTTTCAAGATTTTGAGGGGCTCTCAAGGAATGTTCTACATCAGCTGATGAAAGAAGTGACGCGCGAGAGGAAGTATCACAAGTAACTTGGTCTATTTGGCATTGGCCTGGAATTACACTTACAACTTTAATGTTGAGAGGTTCATTATCAAGTAGAGGAGTTATTTCGAGATATTTAACATTGGATAATTGAGGCGATGCCTCTAGAGGAGTTATTTCGAGATATTTAACATTGGATGGTTGAGGCGATGCCTCGACTGGGGTTTCATAGACAGGTAGATGCAAAGAAGGAACTGCATCTAAAGATAATCTAGAATTATTAAGAATGTGCTCTTGCTTGAAATGAATACGGCAAATCCTTACATCTTCCAATTGCTTGCGAGAGTATTTACACAAAAATGGACAAACATCCAACCATACCTTCCATCTATCAGGGTTAGTAAAAGGAATTCTATGTAAATTTAGCTTCTTATAACAAAAGGGAACACAGCAAATCTTCATCACGGAAAAAAAAAATTTGCACAACACTTGAAACACAATTTATCAATTTAAACAGCATAAATCGAATATATCTCGGCTTAAAACTTTTTAAAAGTGAAAACGAATAAATAAAAAATCAAATCCTGTTATTAAATTTTCGTCTCCTTGCTGTTGCTAAAATGCTAACACTTGCTATTTGCTAACACTGCTTCGTAGTTCGTAGTGGTTCGTAACGTCACCGCCGCCATTGAGAACGTGTGGTTCTCGAAGAGCGAGAAGGAAGGGGGGGCTGTCATACAAAATGAAAGAGATAGAAAAAACTGTTAACTGCCAACATTGGCTGTTCGAAGTCGGGAGGGACTGATTTAGACCGTGTTTTGGAATAAGACCGATAGACGTATATATTATCTCTATGATAGGGACCATAGGATATAATAACTAATCTGTGGGGACACAATAGTGTTAGTTGTCTATGCTATAGGGATATAGGTACTATTTTATTTTATAGTACCTACCTACCTATATTTTCGTAAAACGTAGTGAATATATACTCTTTGATATGTTCGGTATCCTAGTGTTTTATGTCTATGGTTCCTGGGTCTGTGGAGTGTGGATATAGGTACCTATCTAAAACCACAGAACACCACAGAACACTATTACTCCTGGGATATATATTATATTGATTGATCAATGAAAGAAAGTGGAAATTATTTGTACCTACCTATTTTGCTGAAGATTATAGTTATTAATCTGTACGTAAACTACAATCAAAAAATAAGTAATAAATAGCGGTAAGTACTCTTAATCTAGCAGTTGCTGTTGGCTTGAAAAAAGGCAGGGACAGGGTCATTGAATCAACGATTTGATTTTTTATTTTGGAACGCTAAGCCTAAGCGGCAAGCGCTAACTTCTCCGATACAGGCAGACCGCAGAGCTTTTCATAAACTTTTTCATGATTTCTGTATAATTATCTAACTGATAACAATCCCCATAAATATAGATTCCGACATTAGTTCCTTTGTCATCTAGAAATTTGAAAAATCCAGGTCTCGATTCTCGAATACGCCATTTTATATCATGTTCACAAAGTGGAATTAATAAGTGTTGTTTCACAGGGCCACAATATCGTGTCGTTAGTTGAATAGAAAACTTCAGGATGGAAGAAGAAGCCAATGAGACCACTGATACTGATTATGCTCTGATAAAACCTAAGGTGGAACCCATGGATTACTTAGAGATCACTTTTGAAAATAATGAAGACAACAAAAAATATGTTTCACCCAAAGCAATTCATCCTGATGCTGAAAAATTGGGCACAAATGTTGATCATCTAATGCCAATCAAGACGGAGCCTAGGGAAGATATTCCTACTGAGCAAGAACAAAATTTATCTGAAAACACAGAAAAAACACCAAGTGAAAGAGTACGAGAAACTGTGATAGAAGTAAAGGTAAGATCTTTACTACAAAGATTTTTTATTTTATTTTGTTGATCACATTAGATACATTGTCATTTTTTGGAAAACCTTATCAATATTGGTTTCAATGTGTGTTTCAAAGTTAATTATGCTATGTAAAAATGTCTGTGCCTTTCCATTCTGCCGCAGTGTAAACCTTAAACTTTGTATGTAAACCTTAAACTTTGTATGTTTAAGCTTTGTATGCTTTGCAGGGTTCGAAAATATCCGATATTTATTATAAATATATCAAAATATCAGATATTTATGATATATATATCAGCTATCTTAATATATATAAATCTCGTGTCACAATGTTTGCCCGCGATGGACTCCTAAACTACTGAACCGATTTACTTAGTTCAAACTTCGTGAATATCTGTCATTTGGTCCAACTTAAAAGATAGAATAGTTTTTATCCCACGTGGACGAAGTCGCGGGCATCAGCTAGTATATCTATATAATTGATATATATCAAGTTTGATATATATCAATTTTGTATGAAAGCTATATTATTTTATTGTATTATCTATGAATACTATTTGCGTATGTTTTATATGAACATACCTACTAAAATGATCAAAAAAACTGTTTTTTTTAAATGTTATTATATTTTTTTTTTATCAGTATTTAAAGTCAGAAAAATATACCTACCTATAACATAAAATCTTCTTTTAGAAGGCATAATCAACTAGATAACATAAAATCTTCTTCTAGATCAGGCAAAATCAACTACAAAACATGAAATCATTAAACCATTTTGTATGTGTAAAACATTTGATATATATAGTCAAACTCAGCTTGATATTATATACATAGATTTATTATATGTATTGATATATATCCTCGAACCCTGATGCTTTGTATCTCAGTCAGAAATGTTGTGTTTTGTGTGAAGGGTAGTGAAGCCAGCAACATTACTGGGCATAATCAGACTTAAGATATGAGATTTCAAGATGATGAGTGGAGTGCCGTGTATAACATTGCACAAGTGTATAACTTAGCATCGGGTGATACTCTTGCTTGTTTTGTCATTCTTTGCTAGTGCAAATAGTTAGAAGTCTTAAAAGTTCAATAGTTTCATTCCCAGTCATGAAAAAATGTCTGATGCCGAATGGTTCGTTGCTATCACATTATATTATATTAACACTTATTTCAGGAGAAAAATGGAATTACAGGGGGCAGAATAGTCTTTGTCTAAAAATACCCATCTATTTTAAGGCAAATGGGATTAGTTTGAACTAAGAACCAACAATATTTTTGTTAGAAATTGAGACACTTGATGAGGCAGAATATTATTAATACAGTTATTTGCCAAAAAATAGATAGGATTATTGACAGAACATTGTATTTTTGTTAAAGATTCATTCACAACATGAACCAGAATATTAGTCCTGAAGTTATTTGTCAAAAAATAGATAAGATAAATAACTAACCTTGAATTTTTGTTTAAGATTGAACCACTTGATGAAGCAAGCAGTTCTGCAGACTTCACTACTCAAGGAGACACTCAAAAACCTGGTGAGTGGTTACTTAATACTAACTGATATTCTATTGCACAAATTCCTATGAGCCATTTTAGTGTATAGGTAAAAAATTAAAAATTCATGATGTTTAGTTTTGAGTTGAGATTTCGAGTCATATTAGAAATCAATCAAAAGTTCTGAAATTGGAAACTGGCCACTGTTTTAGTGCCTTTCACTATCTATGATTGCCTTTTTCACATCTTGCTGTAGTTATGTTACTTTTTTATGTGATGCAAAAATATCTATAAAGTGCTAAATCATACAAGGCTGACTTTTTGAAATTTTTATGGAGAACTATTTATATTACTTCCAAGATCCACATAAGATTGTGTAAGAAAAGCTTATTCATATTATCGTAATTGTTTATAAATTTTGCACGCTGATTGGTTCCCTGATTTCAGCCCGATTGGTTCAGCCAATGGGGGAGCAAAATTTGCAAACGTTTATATCGTCTCGTCTTAAGCAAGCAGGCCCCTGATCAACAATATTACATTTGCAAAGTATCAATTATATAAGTTAAGTTCAGAAAAATTATAATTTGGCACACAGACAGAACACAAAAACAATGTCAAATTCATAAAACTCCATAAGAAGCCAATATGTATCAAACTTGTGCCATAGAATGCCATATAAACAAGCACCTTATTGTCGTATCAGTATGTTAGCTGTCCACATAACTATACAACTACAAGACAAGCTCAATGGACTTTGTGTAATGCAGTATCTTTATAAAACTATAGTTTGATCACTGTAACTCTCCAAACATAAACTCTTCTGACTTATTTACCTTATAATAAAAGATTCCCACAGATTGAGAACCTCCTCCTTTTTTGAAGTTGGTTAAAAATGACAATAAATAAAGGGAGTTTAATTAGCAATGGGAGTAAGGATTAAACTCTTAATATATGATCTCTAAAAAATATGTCAGATATGCAATGATGCATATCTGACATATTTTTTTAATAAATAACAGGCAAAATAGATATTAAGATATCACAACACAAGATTTAACAAATTTCCCGCAATAAGTGCTAACTATTGATTGAAAGACATTGGGAACACAGGATTCAAACTATAGTTTCCTCACTACCTAGATTTGCTTTGATTATCTATCTATCTATATTACTAAGTTTATTTGTTTTGTGAGGTTTGATAAGTTTGTAAAAAGACTAAGTTATAATTTAGTTAACGTTAGTATAACTTATTCATTTTGTGTACTTATCAAACTGCCTTCATACTTTAATTACTATACTTAAAAGACTTAGTTTCTGACGTCAATGCGCGAAACTTCGCGTGTGATGTCGGTCAAAAGAATTTTATCCAGAAACGTTTCTGACATACTCGTATCTATGTCACATAAGAATGCATTCTAAAACTTGCTCTTGCGAACTTTGTCACCAGTATTGTTCTCAGAAGAGTCACTTAAATGCGCACAAGAGACTCGCTCTGATATGAGACCTTACTCCTGTGACGTGTGCCAAATGAAGTTTACACAAAAGACTTATTTTACCACTCACATGAGGAAGCACACTGGAGGCCTTTCTCTTATGTGCAATGTTAGCAGATTTTTTTCCAGAAGAGTCATTTAAATGCGCAAAAGAGGATTCACATTGGTTTGAGACCTTAGTCTTGTGACTTGTATCTATCAAATGAAGTTTACACAAAGGACTCATTTAACCACTCTCATGAGGACGCACTGGAGTGAAACCTTTCTCTGGCGAGCAATGTCAGCAGAGTTTTCCCCAGAAGAGTCATTTAAATGCGCACAAGAGACTCACTCTGATGTGAGACCTTACTCCTGTGCCGTGTGCCAAATGAAGTTTCCAACGGACTAATTTAACCACTCAGCCTTTCTCTCGCGAGCAATGTCAGCAGAGTTTTTCCCAGAAGAGTCATTTAAATCTGCACAAGAGGACTCACTCTAGTGTGGGACCTTACTGTAATTTAATGATTCACTTGAAAACTCATACTGTCGAGAAGCTGTTCCGTTATACCGTATGCAAAAAGACATTTAATCTGAAGAGTCTTTTTTGAACGAATACAATAGGACTCACACTGGAGAGAATTTTTTCTGACATATTGTCACATGTCACACAATTAAAATGTCATTTGAGCAATCGCAAGATAACTCACACTAGCGAGAACACCACAGTGGACCAAGAGGCCGCCGCGCCGGCGACTTAGAAAGTGCGACAATAAATACTCAGTCTAAGTTGTCAAACCCGAGCTGTCTCAATTACTCACGCACACTAACATCCGCGCACCATACAAATTTCAAATTGACACACTCACACTACAAGAATTAGTTGCCGTACTCACGGAGCTGTTGCTGTTAGGTAAGACTCTATCTAGTCGGAGCGCGAGCGACGACCTATTATTATAAATGTATGGAGAAACCGTTCTCCTATGAATTATGCCATGGTAAATTTACACTTTAATATAGGTTAGAATTTAGATAGACTACTACTATATCCATACAGAGAAAGTTTAAGGCGTCATTTAACTTTCTCATGAAAACGCACTTTTGTCTAAGGTGACCACTGTGATTGAGGATTTTTCCTAAACTAAAACTAATGAACATCAAAAATTAGCTCTTGACGATTCCGAATTTATAAATGTCTATTAAGATGAGAAAAAACTCTTACGCATCAGCTAAAAAGGTGAATTTGAGAATTGATCGATTTTATTCAAATTATTGTTAATAAGTATTGCTAGAGCCCGTAGATGCGCGCGCTATACACAGCTGTTCGAATAGATTATTTAAAATAAACATTTCACTTTCAGGCGGCTCGTCCTCGCCGAAGAAACGTGCGCGGACCCGACGCGGTACAACCACTGAGAAATCTTACGCGTGTTCTCTTTGTAATTCTGTGTATAAAAGCAAGAGCGCTCTAGTCATTCACATGAGGTCTCACACGGGTGAGAAACCGTATTCTTGTAATTTATGCCCTAGGAAATTTCCAAAACGATCCATATTGAATAACCATTTGAGAATTCACACGGGTGAAAAACCTTTCTCGTGTGAGCTATGCGACAAGAAATTTACACAAAAATGTCATTTGACTTCGCACAGAAGGATTCACACCGGTGAAAAACCCTTTTATTGCGACGTATGCGACAGAAGGTTCACTCAGAAAGATCACTTGACAATTCACAGGAGAACCCATACTGGCGAGCAACCGTTCCCGTGTGTGATATGTCAAAGAAGATTTGCCCAGAAAAATCATTTAACTTCTCACATTAAAACGCACACTAACGAAAAACCTTTCACGTGTGACATATGTCAGCATAGGTTTAGAAAAAAATGTCACCTAACCACTCACATGAATAGTCACACCGGTGTAAAACCGTTCACCTGCGACCTATGTGCAGCTAAATTCTCAAGAAAATGTTTATTGAATACACATCTGAAAGTACACGCGGGTGAAATGCCTTTTTCTTGTACCGTGTGTCAGGCGAAATTCACTCTAAAATATAATTTAGCTGTCCACATGCGGATTCATACTGGCGAGCTACCTTTCTCTTGTGGCGTATGTACGAAAAAATTTAACCAAAAACATCATTTAACGCTTCATATGAGAAATCATAAAAGTGAAAAACCTTTGACTTAAACCAATGTTGGTTGTGGTTGATTACAATAGATTTGTCCATCAATTCGTTAAAAGTGACTCGCATTTATTACTTAAGTAGGTATTCCATTATTATATCTAATTTTAACAAAATATAATATAAAGCTCATTTAGCTAGAGGCATTAGGTAATTGCTAATATAGCAACTATTGATCGATAAAGAACCATAGAAAACAATGTATTTCCAATTTTTTTTTGTACAATAAAAAAATATTTGTTGATACTAATATTGTTTGAATACTGCAGTGCTACTGTGTGCACTGGAATCATGAATCAGCCAATTAAATGATCTTTAATAAATGCGTAACTGAAGCCTAAAAGGTGTTTTCAAACGCCCGGTTGATGTATCTGATTGTAAATTATTTATTTATAGTTAGTTACTGATATGTTACTGGGCGTACATTCTTTAGTAACAAAATTATGTATATTATGTTATTATATACCTTATCTCTTATATATATTTATATATTTATGAGTTAAATGTCAATCAAACATGATTAAATGTTTCTATTTATGTTCTGTTTTATTCCCAATCCTTCTTTTCCACTAACGAGTAAATGTTTGGTACGAATCTTAAAACTTTAAACAACATATAATCTTCGTCATGCATAAATCGCTCATACTATTTAGCTAGAAATATAATAAAGCTGATTAGACTATAAGTATTACTTAGTATATCGGCTGGTATAATTGTATAGTATGCACTACTATAAGCTAAAAATAACAAATTAAAATTAAAGAAAAATGCACCAAAAATCTTGTGTAACAGATTAAAGTAAAAATAAAAGTTTAAAGTAAGAATTTTACCTTTCAGGCCGCGCGCCCACGCCGAAGAACTGTACGCAGACACAACGCGATAGAGATACTGAAAAAATTTTTAATTGTAATATTTGCGACTGTAAAACTAAATACAAGAAAGATTTTACTATACATATGAGGACTCACACTGGTGAGAAGCCTTTTTCTTGTGACATATGTCAAAAGAAATTTATACAAAAACGTAGTTTAAACGCTCACAAGCTTAGTCACACTGGAGCAAAACCCTACTCTTGTGACATTTGCCATATCAAATTTACACAAAAAGGTAGTTTATCCATGCATATGAAAACCCACACTGGTGAGCAGCCATTCTCTTGTGATTTGTGTCAGAGAAAATTCATTCAAAAATCTCATTTAGCTGATCACAGGAGGACTCACACTGGTGAAAAGCCGTATGCTTGTGATTTTTGTCCGCTTAAATTCACACAGAAAAGTAGTTTAACTACTCACATTAGAACTCATTCTCGGCAGAAGCCGTTTGCTTGCAGCGAATGTCAGGAAAGATTTACTCAAAAAAGCCATTTGAACGCGCACATCAAAACTCACACTGGCGAGAGACCTTACTCTTGCGACATATGTCAGAGGAAATTTGCCCAAAAATCTCATTTGGCCGATCACGGGAGGACTCACACTGGTGAGCAGCCATATACATGTGAATTATGCCAGATGAAATTTAAACATAAAAGTAGTTTGAATTCTCACATAAAATCCCATTATGGAATAAGAACTCGCAAAAGCGCGAGATCTCACTCTTGTGAAATATGTCCAAAGACATTTACCCAAAAATCTCACTTGAAAGAACATATGAGAACTCATACCGGTGAAAAACCTTATTCTTGTGAAGTATGCCACGTCAAGTATTCGCAGAAAAGTAGTTTAACTGCTCACTTAAGAACTCACTCCGAAGATAAGCTTTTCTCGTGTCGCATTTGCCAAGATACATTTGCAGAAAAAAAACAATTAACTACTCATATGACAAGCCACGCTGGTGAGATGCCTTTTTCTTGTGATGTATGTCAGATTCGGTTTCCAAAAAAATATCATTTAACAACTCACAGGAAGACTCACATAGGTGAGAAATCCCATTGTTGTGACATATGTCAAGTTAAATTCAAACTTAAAAGCCATCTGACTCGTCATATGCAACTTCATGCAGGCGAAGAGTCTTTCCCTGTAACAAATGTTCAAAAGAATTTAAATGATCATAATATGAAAAACCACATGGACGAGAAACCAGACCTATAAAGACAATTGTGTAAAGGGAATTGTGACCCTGCAACAAGTTAGGTTTAGAAAAAAAAGAAAATTTACGTAAACACGATGAGAGCCAGTTCTGCCTAAGAACTAAAACTAAACATTACGAATAATATTTTTACAAATGTAAAACCAGTTAGCAGTGAAATAATAAACAAATTAGACTCTGATCATTGTGGCCAATTTATTAAATTAGAAGCAATTAAGAGAAATGTAGAAAAGCGAAAAATTACTTTTGTGCCAGTATCATCTGACCGTATAGAAAAAACAAGAGCAAGGCTAGTGCAGGGACTACCGTTCCTACCGGACACTATGAATGCAAACGAGATGTATAATGCATTTTTTGATAAATTTAGTTCCATTTTTAGTTCAGTATTTACAAGCAAAACGGCCTTGACTACTGACGCATTAGTTTTCAGTGAGTGGGCAACAAGCGAACTGCATTTAGATAGGCAAAAGCTATATGAACTATATGCCGAACGTACATACAATACTAGTGATGAGTTCAGAGAGCGCGTTAAATTGATGTCAAAAAAGTTTAAAAATGATTGTATATCATCAAAGTCAAAGTATATACAAAATAAAATTAAAAATAGCGCCAATGTCACAAAAACGACCTGGAATATAATAAACCAGGAAACTGGAAGAGCTAAACAGCGTACTAGTACCATTAAACTTGACATTGGCAATAAATCTATCACGTCAGACCTTGAGGTTGCTACTGCTTTTGAAGGGTTCTTTACGGACATTCCAGTTTCCACAACAAAATCACTGAACTCTTCACCAGCTATCGCCCTCTCACTTTTAGAAGATAATGTGCCTGAATGTAATAGCATCTTTACCTTCAGTCATGTTACTAGCTCTGATGTTATTAAAGCGTTTAAATTAATAAATATAAAAAAAACCAATGACTTATGGGGCATTTCTGTCAATGTTGTGAAATCTTTGCTTGATATTGTTGCACCAGATTTGGCAGTAATATTTAATAATTGTGTAGATTGTGGTGTTTTTCCTGACTTAATGAAACATAGTAAAATAATTCCACTGTTTAAATCAGGTAGTACCAATGACCCTACTAACTTTAGACCAATATCTGTACTACCTACTTTCAGTAAAATTTTTGAAAAACTTATACTGATTCAATTGCTTACTTACTTTCAAAAAAATGAATTATTACATAATAAACAATTCGGATTTACGCGGGGTCGCTCGACTACCGATGCTGGTGTCGAGCTAATACAACATATATTTGAAGCCTGGGAGGAATCACGTGATGTGCTGGGCATTTTCTGTGACTTATCCAAGGCGTTTGATTGTGTTGAGCATGAAACATTGGTCAGGAAGTTACACCACTACGGAATTAAAGGTGCAGCTCTTGATTTGATGAGCTCCTATCTGAGCAGTCGCATTCAAAAAGTAGATGTCAATGGGAAACGATCTTCTGGGTCGACTGTAAAGATGGGAGTTCCTCAAGGGTCTATTTTGGGTCCATTCCTGTTCCTAATTTACATCAATGACCTTCCTTACCTTACTAAGGACAAGCATGAGATAGTACTGTTTGCTGATGATACATCACTTTTGTTTAAAATTAATCGACAGAAAAAAAATTTTGACGATGTAAACAGTTGTCTCAAAGAAGTAGTACATTGGTTTGAAGCTAATAATTTGCTTCTCAATAGCAAAAAAACAAAATGTATTAAATTCACCTTACCTAATGTTAGGCAAATTCAAACGAATGTAAAACTAGGTGTAGAGGAATTGGATCTTGTAGACACAACTGTATTTCTAGGAATAACGTTAGATGCTAAACTGCAGTGGGACCCTCATATAAATAATTTATCGAACAGGCTTAGTTCTGCTGCGTACGCGGTAAAAAAAATTAGGCAGCTGACAGACGTCCAGACTGCTCGACTGGTATATTTTAGTTATTTTCACAGCATTATGTCCTATGGTCTTTTGCTATGGGGTAATGCTGCTAACATTGATACTATTTTCGTGCTGCAGAAGAAGGCTGTTCGTGCCATTTATAAAATGGGCCCAAGAGAGTCTTTAAGGGAAAAATTCAAAGAATTTAATATAATGACGGTACATGCACAGTATATATTCGATAACTTGATATATGTGCATAAAAATATTAATAACTTTGTTAAGAAAAGCGATCTCCATGCTATCAACCTTAGAAGTAAAAATAAACTTATAGTTCATAAAACAAGACTAGAGAAAATAAATAAATCATTTAAAGGCAATGGGATACGCTTTTACAACAAACTCCCTAATGAAATATTAAACTTATCCCTCAATAAGTTCAAAGTCGCTGTAAAACGAAAGCTCATTAATAAAGCTTACTATAGTATTAAGGATTACTTACATGAATCAAATCCTTGGGGATGAATGAACTGCTGTAATTATACTAGCTCAATTAGTTTTAAGAGCTTTTGTGAAGTGGTGATAACAGAAAACAAAACCCGGCTGAGTTTGTTGTGGGCTTCTTCTCAGTGCAGGGCGCGTTGGAACCCTCGTAAACTTAGTTTTAAGTCGACTTGGAGTTATCGCCATACAAATGTGACAAATATCATAAGGACCATTTACAAGCGCCTTTATATTAGGCCTATGTGAAATAAAGATATTTCATTTCATTTCATTTCATTTCATTTCATTTCATTTCATTTCATTTCGAATATGAATTTCATCGCGGAGGGATATAGCTCGTATAGTTCAGCGGTAAGAGCTCCCAGCCGCGGTAGCTGGGGGACGCAGGTTCAAATTCCGCTGCGAGTGAAATTTTGATTCGCATTAGAATTTTTGAATAAATATATTTTTATGAATTTTTGAGACGGGATATTAAAGCCTCTTAATTGTTGTACTTATAGAAAAATAACTATTTTAATTGCAACCAAATCTTTTTTGTTGTCAAGACTTGTGACTATTCGTTACTCATTTATTATCATTGACGTATTTCTTATCGATAACTCACTCAAGAAAAATACCTGATACTTACTTACACCCAACATATTAAAATTACCGATCGAATAAATAAAAAAATAACTATTATTCTTTCCGTTTCTTTAATGTTACACAGATTAACAGACGCGTCGATTTTAATATACTAATCTCACTAAGCGCGATTACAATATAATGAAACACTTAGTTTTTTAAAAAAACTTTGCGAGTACGAAAGGTAATAAATACTTAATAAAATAAAGAATAAACTAATGCAAGAACTAAAACTACTATTTTTTATTCTGAACCCTGCTTCTCCATCACTAGCAATTAATGATATTTACTAACATAAGAGTATTATAATATTAAGTCTAATATATTAGCAAGACTTATTTTCCAATACTTGAAATTCTAAATGTGATTTTGTTACACATTGGCAGGCAAAGGCACTGTTCGATGCTCTGATTTAATTTACTGTAACAAAAGTAATTTTTTAATAATATTTTAATACATTAAAATTCATTATAAACTCACCATAATACGTGATCTTACTGTTTAAACTTAAAAGTAAAATTTTTGTCCTTTCAGGCACTTCGTTGCCGAAGAAAAACACCCAGACTCGTCGCGGTAGAGCGGCTAAGAAACCCCACTGTTGCAATGCTTGCCCGTATAAATGTAAATACAAAAGTTCTCTCGTGATACATATGAGGACTCACACTGGCGAACGACCCTTTGCCTGTGAACAGTGCGATGCGAAATTCATACAAAAGTGCAATTTAAATGATCACATGCGTACTCACACCGGAGAAAACCTTTTTTCGTGCGACACTTGTCAATATACAACTCCATATCAGAGTCGTTTGTTAACGCATAAGAGGACTCACACCGGTGAGAAACCATTTTCGTGCGACCTGTGCGAAAAGAAATTCACACAGAAAAGCTCTTTGAATGAACACATGCGGACGCACACAGGAGAAAAACCGTTCTCTTGTGACTTATGCCAGGCTAGTTTTAGACAGAAAAGCAATTTGACCGCTCACATAAAGTCCCACAGTGGGGAAAGACCGCTCTCTTGTAGCGTGTGCGGTGCTACGTTTGCACGAAAAAGAAATTTAGCCTCTCACATAATGACACACACTGGTGAAAAACCGTTTGCGTGCGATTTTTGTTCATACACAACTGCAAACAAGTATAGTTTGATAGCACACACCACAACTCACACTGGTAATAAACCCTTCTCTTGCAATTTATGTCCAGCTAAATTCACACTCAAAACACATTACAACGATCACATGATGATTCATACAAAAGTCAAACCGTTCAGTTGCAGTTTTTGCGATGCTAAATTCGCTCTCCAAAGGTATCTAAACAACCACATACGGACTCACACTGGAGAAAAACCTTATTCGTGCGAGCTGTGCCAAAAGAGGTTCACACAAAAGAACAATCTTAACGATCACATGAAAATCCATACCGGGGAGAGACCATTTCCCTGTATGCGATGTGATGCGAGATTTGCACTAAAAAGTTCATTGGTCACTCATATGAGGACACACACTGGTGAAAAACCTTATTCGTGCGAGGTGTGCGATAAGAAATTCACTCAAAGGAACAATTTGGCAGAACATATGAGGACTCATTCCGGTGAAAAGCCTCACGCTTGTGAACATTGTGAAGCGAGGTTTGCGCTGAAGAGGTACTTACAACGCCATATGATGCGAATTCACAATAACCTGCGTGACGACGCCCGTGGGGCGAGTCCTTGAGATGTGACCCACTGACTGATACTCAGTGATTCAATGTAGAGAAAGTTCCATCGTTGACATGGGGCCTACCACCGTGACTGAAAGCAATATTATTGTAATATTGTTTTTCATTTTCATACAATGTCAGTATGGAAATTTTAAAACAATATTACAATAATATTACTTTAGGTCACGGTGGTAGGCCCCCTGAACTAAATAAATACGTTCGTACTCTACAGGGTTAAAATAACCCGATAGTCTTTCAATTCTTGCGGGCGCTACAAATGCTAATCTTTATTTCAGTGCGAAGAAGGAATCTTTCACCGTCTATTGAAGTAGAAAAGAGACAATTAATTAGAGATATATTTTCCTAATCAAAATAATAATAATTAACCGTGGCTAACTGCATCAAGGCATAGTTTGCTTCTCGTTCCGCTCCAGAGACAAAAAAAATACTCTTTAGTCTTACAGTGCAAATAAGACCTCGTACTTAGTAAGGTTTAAACTTTATTGGGTTTGGGTTTTATATAGAGTTGTATGTATATCTTGTACCTATTTAAATGTTTAAATAAGCTTGACTAAAAAATTCCGCTCTGATCCGGAAATCATTAGGAATAAAAATAAGTATTTATGTTTTACATAATGCAATGAAAATGCTTATGTGACTGTAGGGAACTACAGTGAGTTTGTATAGTCATGCTTTACAACATAACAACTATACTGAAATTCTAATGTAAATAGACGCGTGTAAATAAATTCAGTATAATTGTGAACCAAACAAATTTTAGTAATTTAAAAGAAATTGAAATAAAGAAATGGAAATGTAAATATGTACATTAATTACTTTTATATCTTCCATTTTATTTGTCCATTTATTTGTTAGATATAATATTTTATATACTTAATTTTTTAATTGTATTGAAATCATGTATTGACATGTATAAAATGGGTTTTATTGTAAAATATATCGAGCCCATGGTTCCTTGAACATAAACATCTTAAGTTAGTTATTTATATGCGCTATAAATAATTTATGTTCTTTATAAAATATTATATAATATGTACAATTTACATACATATTTGAAGCTATTTATTTTCATACCAATAAATGAAATTGAACTGTGTGTGTTTGTTTTATAAACACCTTTCATGAACTATATTATAGGCATCCATTTTTATGGTATACTCACTCTATACTTTGTAACATATAGGATGAGTCCTGTGACAGATGTCATTTGCATAGTACCGCTCTAGTACCGTCTCACTCTAGTGCTTAGCTATTGCTATAGATTGCTATACACCTCTCATCTTATGACAGCTGCTGTCGCAGCGATCAAGCTTAAGTTTTAAGGACTATAGTAGATAAATTTTAGTGCGGTTATTAGCCACGCAAAGTAAGGTAAAACTTCTGAAAGAAGAAAACTAATATAGTTACATGAAAAGCTGGCTATATTTACATTACATTACTCTCAGTTTTAGTAAATAAAAGTATCAAATAGTGGACTACATTTAAATAACTTTACCTACTATAAACTATGCCACTGACAATTACGAGTAGTTGCAAAAGTTTTAAATTTTATATTCTGACTAACTGGCCTGAAAATGTTGTTTTGCCATTTAGGGATATGAAAATAGATAACGACATTGTCAGACCTACCGAATGTGGACAAAAAATTTCATAAAAATCGGTTAAGCCGTTTCGTATGAGTTTGGTTACAAACACCGACAGGAGGATTTTATGAAGGTATTAGAAAAAATAATTAATAAGTACCTGTTTTGTAAGCAATGCAAGAGCTAAAAAGGGTCCTTTCTGCCCATTCGCTGGCTTTTCTCGCGGCTACTGAACAAAAAATTATCTTGGGCCATGTACTTTTGGCGGTTCCCAATATTCGATCTATCCATTGTTTGCCTTTCTAGGGATATAAATTTGACATATTTTTTATGGGGCTTATGTTAAATTTATGTCTAGTAAGGCAAATCATGGCTAAATCGATTATTGGGAACCGCCATTTAAAATTTAAGTTAATTTATCTGCAATCTTATTGTTTAAAGTAAATGTTTTATCTTTCAGGCGCCACCAAAAAGAAGACTAAGCGCGCTAAAGCGGCCGAAAAAGCACGTCACATTTGCAATATTTGCCATCGCAAACATACCTACCACAGTGACCTAGTCATTCATATGAGGACTCACACTGGCGAGAAACCTTACGCCTGTGATCAGTGTGACGCTAGATTCAGCATAAAACACAAATTGAACGTCCACATGCAGACGCACACTGGGATAACTCTCTTATCGTGCGACGTTTGCCCGTACACAACTCCGTATGAAAGCATTTTGGTGTCGCACAAAAAAATTCACACCTTCGGTAAACCGCACGCGTGTGAGGTTTGCGGGAAGACGTTTCCGCAGAAATACATTCTAACCGATCACATGCGGATCCACACAGGTGAAAAACCCTACGCTTGTAACCAGTGTGAGGCCAGTTTTAGTCAAAAGAGTAACTTGAACACTCACATGAAATATCACAGTGGAGAAAAACCTCACTCCTGTAGTGTGTGTCTCGCTAGGTTCGCACGAAAATCGAATTTAACATCCCATTTGAGGACTCACACACGTGAGAAACCTTTTTCTTGCGACATTTGTTCGTTCAAAACTGCGCAGAAGTATAGACTATTAGCGCACAGAATGACTCACACTGGTGACAAGCCCTTTTCTCGTGACCAGTGTCCGTCCACGTTTGCATCCAAATCACATTTGACGGATCACATGGTGCTTCACACGAATGTTAAACCGTACTGCTGTAGTTTTTGCGATGCAAAATTCTCACTGCAAAGATACTTGAACAACCATCTAAGGACTCACACTGGGGTAAAACCTTATTCGTGTACGGTGTGCGACAAAAGTTTCGCACAGAGCACTAATTTAACAGATCACTTGGCGACACATTCTGCGGATAAACCCTATAAGTGCACGCGGTGTGATGCTAAGTTTGCGCTGAAAAGGTATTTGCATCGACATAATTTGCGCCTTCACAATGACAGCCAGAGTGTTGAGGTGTCGAGTGGTCGTGTTGAGGCTCCATCGTAGATTGTAAATTGTAATTTATTGTAATTATCGATTCAATACTTATTGCCGTAAGTATGTAGGTAGGACAAAGTATAGCATACCTATCATACCTTTGTGATTTTTTATTAATTAATTTAATTTTGTCAATTTTTCCATGAGCTGTGATGAATCATTTAATTTTGATTCTGACGCAAAGCTCATCGCAGAGGGCGCTAGCGGCGCGATGGCTTTTGATATAATTTAAAATATTTTTTTTTTGTTTTCATGTGGTTGTTTGCTACTTTTATTTTAAAACCATCGGCCATCGTAAAAATTTTACCTTATTAATACATACAGAAAGGTTATAAAAATATTTGTAGTGACAGCTTTCAAACACCACGGCAAAGCTAAAAAATTATTCCTTGGTCTGTGGGCAAGGCCATGACGACAATGCGCCATCTGTCGTGATGAAATGGCAGTCGGGAGTCATTGCAGTTCACGATGAGCCGGGGCGAGGAGCAAAGACCTGATATATCAGCCATCACCTCAGGGACAGGCTGTGACCCACGCTCTGTTGTTTGGTCCAAAGGGTATCCATCGCTATCCAGCGTGGCAATCTTGCCAGCATGATTTTCACCTTTGGGTCAGGCCAGGAGCCACCAGGGGTGGACTAATTTAATAAATGTTTAAATTATATTTGAAGCTTATTCTACAGTAATTTATAATATAATATCATGTCAGTATTACTTTGTAGTATTTTAGAATATACCTAATTAAAACTTTACCAGAATGTACCTAATAATTAAAATTGAACCTAGACAAGTTGCCTATGTTATGTAAGTATTTCATTGTTAATTTATCATCAATTTCGTCCATACACCCACAGCATGCACAACCTATCATTTTTGCATGCATGCTAAATAGAAATGATAAGTTGTGTTGATTATTGAGATTAAAAAGTTCCTAAATAATTAACTTATTGTATCACTATAAGGATTGACAAGTAATTATAGCAATAATAATAATAATACAAGTTAATAATAAAATAATGCTATAATGTATCAAACTACTCGTAGTTTTAATTTATTTACAATCTCTTTACAAATTAATGAAAATTAGAGCTGAAAAATCTGTGATGTTGTCGAAAATTCCTGACCACCTAGCTGGACCTGGCGCAACGACAAGGCTACGTTGAACCGATTAATTTAATTTTTAACCATTCTTTTGAAAGCTTCCAGCTTCCTTTTAAGTCTTGTTGTGAGTTGGCTGAAAAGAAAGCTGATATTTTAATAAGTGAGAAGCCATTCTGGGTGACTGTCCGCTGCACTGGTGAGAAGTTCTTTTTAATTTCAACTATCAAAATCCCCATCATATAAACCCCTATTCAACATTAAAATGTCAAACGCAATCAGGGTTGCCAGATATTTGTCAATTGAATTCGCCCAATTTTGCCTGCTGAGTAGCCTAAATTCGCCCAATTTTTTTTTTGCACATTATTAGCCTAATTCGCCTAAATCTTTGTATCTAACAGACCTATATTTTAGACCCAAATAAAGAAGACACGTAAAAAACAACAATGTGAAGTGAAAAGTAATATCCTATACCTTTAAACAAGCAATTCTTGTAAATACATATTTCTATTTAATCTGAATCTCGAATGATTTTTATGAAATTTAGTGTACGGGGGGTTTTGGGGGCGATGAATCGATCTAGCTAGGATTCATTTTTAGAAAATGTCGAATTTACAAAAAAAAATATATATGACTCCTGCTGCCCTCTATTGGCCAGTAGTAATACTACCGAGCGAAGCTCGGTCACCGGTCACCCAGATATTATTTATTTATTTATTGTAGATAGCTACCAATTACCAAACGTACCCCAAAATAAGTTATACTTATGATGGGGTCATGTTCTGTATTTACACTTGCAGAAATAATAACTGTTTTCTATAGTCCGTTATACATTGCTACTTTAATTTAACATTCAAATAAAATTTTGTGGAAAATCTTTCAATGGATAAAAAAATATGTTTTATAATAAAAAAGCTTGATGAAGATCATTGAGATACAGAATACCATAGTAAACATCCAGGCGCAAAAATTCAAATTTTATTATTATTACCCACACAAATGAAATTCATACGGATACGTGACGTAACTTCCCGACGCTCTGGGCAATTGCGTCCTATCGAAGTGTCACTTCATATTTTGTCCGGCCCTAGTCCGGCCAATATAAAGTATAGTAAAAGATTAGTGCCAAACGCACTTATGTATCTCTATCTCATTCCTACAAATAGTAATTGCAATACGTATGAGAAAGCAAACAGCATAGAAAGACACAAAACTTGATATTACATACGTTTGTAACGAAACTTTCGTTACAAACGTATGTAAAAGCAATTATTAGATAATTTTTGGTCAGGTAGCCTAAAATCGCCCGTTTCTATTTTCCAGGTAGCCTAAATGGCTACCGGTAGCCAATCGGGATTTTTGGTCGCCGATTGACCCCCCGAGGTAGCCTAAATGGCGATAATTCGCCTAATCTGGCACCACTGAACGCAATTACTATGGGCCTCATATGACCAAATGAGCCACAAACATAAGTCTGGTGAGGATGTCTCTGTCTGCGTTGAATTCTGTTTTATAAAGTACCGTCGCGAAGTTAGTTCCAGTTTTGGCCACCGGACCGGAAAAGTTTGTTGCACTCTAGCTAACGTTGACACTTGACAGCTATAGTATGTAGCACAGACCAAAAAACTAGAGAGTATCACTATCAATGACGAAATACACTACGCTAAGAGGACCGGAAAGGTGTGTATGTTGAAGTCAAAAATCTCTCATATATGGCGTCGCGCTTCATACACATGGGAACCGCTGTCGGTCGCATACATTAGCACCATTTTACAGTTTTGACAACTTAAAAATCCGGCTTCAGGGCGGAGCCTAAAAATGTATGCGTGACGTCAGTAAGTGCTGATACTTTAATAAGTTTAATCAATGGATTAATTTATGATTTATAATATAACTAGCTGACCTGGCAAACGTTGTTTTGCCCTTAGGGTTAATAAAAAATAGATAAATTGAGATTTAAACTATCCTATCTCTCGAGTTGGATCGAACTGCACATGGTGTGCGAATTTTATTATAATTGGTTAAGTGGTTTAGGAGTCCATTGAGGACAAACATTGTGACACGAGATTTATATATATTATGATCTATGATCTATGCATGACACTTACCACTTCAGTCAGTGTCAAATGCTGTCAAGTCACAAGTGTCAAATCAATTGTCAAAATGTGTCAAAGTCACAACTCACAAGAGGATTTTGATGTTTTGAACTATGATTTTGAATTTCAATTTAAAATTA
The DNA here is from genome assembly GCA_963855885.1 of Coenonympha glycerion. Lineage (NCBI taxonomy): Eukaryota > Metazoa > Arthropoda > Insecta > Lepidoptera > Nymphalidae > Coenonympha > Coenonympha glycerion. The sequence continues at coordinate 11,414,536 of OY979636.1, read as the reverse complement.
GTTGTTTTGTTGGATGATTTTTATTTTTACAATTTTGAGCTAATAATGAATTACATTACTCCATCATTACTCGCGTTAAATGTGCTTAGATATTAAAAATAAGTAGCAAACTCAAGAATGTAAAAAAGATGTACCACATTAAAATGCTTAATAAATAATGGCAGCTGTACAGAGGCAGGTACTAAGAATGTTTACGAACTATTAATTCTTGCAGTTAAAGCTAAATAATTGTTTAAAGTTGTATTATTATTTTACCGCTACCGTTTTAGCTTGCTCTACCCGTTGTCTTACAGTTGGGCTCACCAAAATTAAGTTTGTTTATAGGTATGCGGTATTCGACAAAAATAACCTCATTATTTTTTCACAATAATAACATGTAATCGCTTGCGAAGATAAAAAATTAAATAGCTACATGCCTAGTAAGCAATAACTGATTTACTAAGTATCATTGCCACCCCACCCCACCGGCAACAACCTAAACCATAATTAAGTTATTTTTTAGTAATATAAACAAACTAGTATGTACCCAATATTTTTTAAATTAGATTGTAAATAAATCAGGCAAGTGTCAAGAATCGTTGAATCTATAGTGACCTTCACACTTGTAGAGCAATGCATTTATTTTAGAATTTTAAAATTTGGACGCTCTCCAATTTTTACATTACCATAGTTCAGTTATGTTCTATTCTTCATACATAAAACTACAATATTGAAGTTTTGTTGAAGCAAGGTTGTGATCTTTTGTATATACTTATGATAAAATATATTATAAATAATATTTAATATTCTTTGCATAAGCTAATGTGGTGAAGAGTTTAGCAAGGTATCAATATATGTATCTGCTAATTAATATTATTTTTATTGTAATTTCATATAGCAACCATATTGTATGTTGGAATGTGTTTCTTCAGATGCCTGAATACACTGTGACATCAGAAATATATGGGGAATATGATTATAAAACTGCCACTAAAGCAAGTACAGAAGGAAGTAAGTTTGTAATTTTTTTCCATACATTTTTAAAGAATTTACTAATCGTAAAATGTATAGCCAGTGAAAAAGGACATTTATAATAATAAGTATTCAGTTATTAATCTGTTGCATAACTTTAATCACAAATTTCTCACTACTGGTTAGTCCTATGTGTCATATCAGCTGTAATTGACTGACTCGTGCAGTGTGTAAGTTCATTTCATTCATTCATTTATTTATTTAGTTACATTAAAATAACATTCAAATATTCAAAGTTACACTGGACCTCAGTGAAAGTACAATTAATTGAGCCTAATTTGAATGGAAAAATCCTCTAACACTTCAATGCACAATTTAAAGGATTTGGTGTGGTGTTACATGTGGGCGGTGTTCCTCCATATTGGACCACACAGATTCTTTACAATTAGGGGATTATAGCAAAACAAAATATCATAACCGGTCCTGCTAATTATGGATTTCTGCAAAATAATGCCTGATTCCATTCAATACCAACATGAGTGGTAAATTGATAATGCTCATTTGATTGGTTCTATTTTCAGATGTGATATCAGAATTTCCATTTTTACTGCCAACGGGAAAGAGTAAAACTCAGTTTGATGAAGACAATGATTTGGATGTAGAGAGGCCACAGAAAGAGGTCATTAAAATAGGTAAGCTTGTGATGGTATTTAGCACTTCTAGCACCCTGGGCGAGTTTTTTACAGCACCCCATCTCTGCCACTCAAACCCATACAAAAGAAGGCAAGGATATTAATAAAATTCCCATTTTATGGGAAATTAAAACCGGTCTAAAATTAAGTCAGGAAGGCCTTAATACAACAGTTTTAAGGCCTTTGTGTAAAGTGGTACTTAATAACTCAACCTATTCAACCTACTGTATGTAGCTAGACTAAATGATTAATGTGAACCATAATATACAATGTGTATAACGAAAAGGTGAAATAATATTGAAGGGTACATAGGTGTACTTGATAATAAATCATGTTGTAAAAAAATTAATATGAAATAAGCATATTTATTTTTCCATAATGTATAAAAAAATCGATATGATAATTTTATTTTTCCATTATTATGGAAAAATAAATATACTTTTTACTATTTAATATTGTTACAGGGTGATTCATTATCAAGTACACTTATATACCCTTCAATATTATTTAAACTTTCAGTTACACAATGTATATACTTACCTGATAAGATTATTATCATTAACAATCTTTTTGTGACAAGGATTCTTGGAATGATATGGATATTTGCTCCCATCTCCTAATATTATTAAAAATTTGTAATAAGTTTTGGTACTACATATTTTTTTAAAAGAGCAAGTGCCGCGTTTCTTGCCAGTTCTGTGATAGCTGTTGCCCGCGGCTCCGCCCGCGTGCAGTTAGTTTTTTTTACAAAAATGTTTCCCGTGGAATTTCTTAATTTTTCCCAAGTTAAATGAGTGGTCCCTGGGTTCGATGGAGCCGTAAAGGAGTCTTCTTCCAATCTCTCCTGTCAACGTGCTATCTTCTTTCACACAATTTACCTATATCTTCTTTGGTCTTCCTCTACTTATACACTGTGTCGAAATCGCTTATGTTACTCAATTCGCATGGAGTAAGACAGAGTGGGGCGTGTCATCGTGGATTGTAATATCTATACTAACCAAACTTATCTTATTCTGAGATGATACCAACGCCCAGATATTGTAATTAAGCATTCTGATGCGCTGCTGTGTACGTAGCAACCCGTTCCTGCTACGTACGGGTTATCTTGTATAGTTATACCTAGTTGCACGATCAAAAGGACGATTTAAACTGTCGATATTTCGACCCCGTTTTGATTGTGCTACGTAGATAAGTAGCTATAGGTTTTTTTAAACATCCCACGGGTGCTCTCAAATTTTTCAGGATGAAAAGTATCTTAAATGTTGACCGGGCATATATATAACTAGTAGGTTGCGTGGGGGCGCGGGCCACATGTGGCCCGCGTGCTGTCTTCCCCCGTATTTGCCTTCCAACTTTTAGTCTCTTCAAGATTCGTCATACATTTTCTATGAAAGATTAAATTCCGCCATTTTGTTTTTTTTTCTATCCATGGAATAGACCATGGGGTACTGATCACTTCTTGTTAAGAAACCACTCTTCCATCTTTTATACTCTTCGAGATGGACACTGATGAAGTTTGTATGGCGGCCATCTTGAATCCGCCATTTTGAACTTTTTTTCAGCTCACTGCCAATTGCATGACATTTCGAATGACATTTGGTCGAGCACCCCCCACCTATCTTCAATACCCTCCCCGTGCTCTTCATCCGTCTCCGAAATCCTCAATCATCAGCTCTCTCCGTATTTTTCCTCCGAATGAATTTTTCTCTTCTATACGAAATGGTAATTGAAAAAAAAAATTTTCATACAAAATGGTTCAGGAGAGGTGATCAATCAGTCAGTCAGTGAATCAGCACAAGCAGCTATATATATATTAAAGTAGGATCATAAAATTTCATTTAAATCCGTTACTTGAAAGACGCCTGCTAACTGTTTTTGTAATGTTTTCTTTCCCGCGGGAACTCGATTGGATTAATAAGTTTTACTATATATATATTTTGTTAAAGAGGCAACATAAGGTATCAGCATAACAAATTTTACTAAATTAAGTTCATTAGTTGTTGTTTACAAAGCTGTTAAATTAATTGCAGTTTTTTAACTATCCCACGGGAACTCTTTATTTTACCGGGATGAAAAGTATCCTATATGTTGACTATTGACATAAGCTACCACCACACAAAATTTCATTGGAATCGGTCCAGCCGTTCCAAAGATTAGCCCGTACAAACAGACAGACAAACAGACAAACAGAGAAACAAAAAATTTGAAAAAAATCTAAATTGGTTCTACTTCACTTCTTACATCCCACTGACTCCGTTTTTAGCATTTTTTTTCATTGTACAGAAATTCGACCTCTACAGATTTATTATTGTATTGATTATATACATATTAAACAAATAATATTTCATTCATTTTCACTATAAATCGCATTTACAGAACACAGTTCTAAAACCAATATCTCTCTTGTGGGGCTGCAAGTGTGGAGGGGCGCGTTCCTGCTGGGAGACCTGCTGATACAGCTGGGGTGCGCGGGAGGCCTCGTCGGGAAGACTGTGTTGGAGCTGGGCGCTGGCACCGGTTTGACCAGCTTTGTGGCCGCTTTGTACGCTAAGAAGGTTGTTTGTACAGGTACCTATTTTATTTTATTTTTGTAATTTTCGATGTAATTTTGCGATCAGTTTTTAGGGATTCATACCAAAATGGTAAAAATAGAACCCTTTTGGTGAGACTTTCTTCGTCCGTTCATCCGTCTGTCTGTCACACACGATTATTACAGTAGCTATTAAAACTATCGCACTAAACTTCACCTTTCTAGGTCTAAAGGCTAGTGATGATGAGTTAGTGAGTGAATGAACTATTGAATAAATATGCGGGCCGATTTGGTTGATATTAAGAATACACCTACTAATGAAAAAAAAACCATAGTTCCCGCGGAATGGCTAAGAACCGAATTTAACGTGGGCGAAATCGAAATATTAGTTGTGTTAATGATAATTCATGGTTTGTTTTACAAAAGTTCCATTCCAAACTTGGCAGTACTCTTAAGATAGTAGCCACAGGAGAAACTAATTTATTATAAAGTAAAATCAAATATTTGAAGTGTTAAAAGAAATACAAAATATTATGTTTGTTTGCAGATATAGATTTGGGTGGCATATTGGAACTAATAAAATTAAATGCGAAATACAATTCCAAACTGATAAAGTCGCAGTTCAAAGTGATGCCACTTGACTTCAATAACATAAACTGGAGTACGTCATTGTTGAATGAAATAAAACGGACCGATATCGTCATAGCTGCTGATGGTAAGATTTAAAATGCGTTTCAAATAAGAATAGGACTGTCATTGTGTTTGCATCTCTCTTACACCCATCAGTCTCTGTTGTGTGTGAGCGGGAAACGAATAGAATGTCAGTCCTATTCTTATTTGAAACGAGTAATAAGGGGGATGGGTACCATTCAGGCGCGGAAATTCAAATTTTATTTAGTGTACCTAATACATTGGCTTATGGTACTAAGTTTTGTAGCCACAACATTTATGAATCTACATGTTTTTAATAAAAGATCTGCATAAACTCCTTTACTTCATATTGGTCCCCGATAGCTCGAAATGTTGGAGACTACAAAAAATTATCTTTCGGGAACCAATATGAGGTGAGCGGGAATTTCCGTTCAAAGTTTTTATTAAAACATGTAGATACTAGATACATAAATATCTATTATCCCCGCAAAATTCATTTTCCTAAACCTACAAAGTGTAGTTCGTCCAATATTTGCGAAAAACAAAACAAAATTTGAATTTCGCAGGCTGGTAGGGCCGAAACACTTTAAAGCACTAAATACACAGAGCCGAGAGTTTTTAGGGTTCTGTAAGTTCAAACACCAAATGGAGGCTATGTTCAAGACAGTATTTCTAAACCATAATTGGAACCCTAAATTATTATTGTACACATGATTTATTCCGCGAAATTCATTTTTTTATGGTTTTGTCCATTTGTAATAATCTAAAACGACAATAGGCAGTAAAATTGCGGAATGGCAGTCACCTGTAGGTACATGTTTAATGCTTATATCAAAATCTTTGCTTAAACTTCAAAATGTCAAAAAGAAAATAACTAAAAAGCCCAAATGTGAGGGTGGTGATACGTATAACACTCAGTTAACGAGTACGATTCGCACTTGGCCATTTTGTGGGTAACTTTTTTTGTGAAACAAGTCAGTAATCGGTACCACAATGGTTAAAGTCCCATACACAATAAACCTGCTTCTATGTGTTTTCATATTAAAATGTTCTTTTATTTTGACCAGTGAACGGAAGAAGTATAGAAGTCTTTGCCTCTTACAATATTTACCTTTAGAGAATGGTACCATAAGTCACACGTGACTTAAACCGCAGGCCAGCTATTGACTGACACAAGCAGTACATCAGCCTCGCAGACCAATTAGACTGATGCTCGTTTTCACTAACATTTTAGGAGACACCTAAGCCCTTAGGTGACAGTTGTTGTAAGTGAAAGCCTATCGGCTTAGGCGTTTCTTAAAGTGTTAGTAAAAACGAGCATTAGCGGCTGGAGCAGTTTATTTACCACTGTACCTATAATACAGCGTAACTAACGCCATATTTTAGTGGAAAAAATACTTCTATGCCTTTCCATTCTCTGATTTTGATATTGTTATTAATGTTAGCCTTCTAGATTTTTTTTCGCAACATGGCGCTACATTAGAGTGTGTTGAGTGTTAACATAATCCTGACACATATTTTGTACACAATTATTATAATAATGTTGCAAATCAAAAAAAAAAGTTCTGGCACGGAATAGCATTATAGAACGTAACGGTATGGAAGGTTCACTCCGCAAGATGATTTTAAGAAATAGCGACCCTAGCGCTGACACAAAAAAGTGCAATTCAGTTCGCAACAGCGCAATGAACCGCCTCCGCTATATACCTAAAGTTGTGCTCTCTTTCTATCGCGTAACTATCACTTTCGACGTACTATAGGGCTGCATCGTAATCGTAGAAAGATGTTTCAAATAAGTTCAGCTCTCATTCTTTGCTATAAACCGTCTTCTAGCCTGCGGTTTACGGTTTTTACCCTGAGATGTACAAAACAGATAATGTCCGCTCATTTCAATGCAGCGCCATCTGCCCAAGTGTTTCTCTTTGCCCTTATTTGTATCATCTGTGGATAGACTCCCGCTGAAACTTCGTCGAGGACCGAAGGCCAAAACTTCAGGCATTGGATTCACAGATACTGTAAGACGGATATCATGTGATCGTCTTTGGTTTTTGCGTTATATAATGCATGTTATGACTTTTTGTGTTCTCCGTTAATATTTGTAACACATTCATTGAACTTTGTGTCGTGATTTGAGTTTTAATTTAACTAAGATTATGTTTTACAAACTATTTTATAAGTCATTGCAAATGCAAATGTTTTGTGTATATTTAACGTTTAATTGCTAACTCCGGAGTCTCCAAAAGCATAGGCCAGCAGCCCAGAACTCGCTATTGGTTAGGGCTCCCAATTCTGCCCTCGTAATTGAAAACACAGTAAGTCGAGTTACTGTGTTTTAGCTTTGGATAGCTTTTTAGAATCGCGCGATTGCGCTCTTTCTGGGAAACTTTTCGATTTTTCTGTAGCGTGTATAATTACTGAGATACGAAAAGTAAAAACACAGTAACTCGAAAAAAAAAATTACTTTTTTAATAATAAACACAGTAACTTAGAATCTTTAGGTTTGAACACAGTAATTTTTTGTTTACTGTGTTTAAATGTATGTCTATCGATTTTTTATAAATAAATTTTCCTTGGCTAAAACACGGCATCTTCAAATACTGTGTTTATTTGTAAACATTTCGTGGAATCTTTTAATGCTTTACATAAATTAAACACAGTATCTGAATTACTGTGATTTAAGTGTCTGCAGTTTTAATATTAACTTCAGTAAATACTTAGCTTGAACCCAGTAACTATCAACTTACTGTGTTTTAAACTAACTTTTTTCGTGGAGCGAGGTTAGAGGGGAAGGTACTTCTAAATCGTGCGCACTGCGCGCTTGGAAGTTTTTGGCGGCTTTTACGGAAATATTTCTGTTAAAACCATATCAATGACTGAAATATAATTAACTAGCAGAAACCCGCGACATCACCCAAGTAAATTTTAGTTTTCTCTACAAACTGGAACCATCGAATTTTCGGAATAAAAAGTAGCCTTTGTGTTTTTTAGGATGGAATCTGTTTCTAGTCCAATTTTCAGCCAAAAATTTTCATGAATTACGGCGTGAAGGAGTATATCTCCTGCATAAATATCTGATATACTCTATTCCCGCAGAAATCATGGATTTCCAGGATATCTAGTAATCCAGGATATAATTATTATATCCGTTCCATATTTCAGCCAAATCAGTTCCATAGCTGCAGTTGCGGTGTGAAGAATTTTCCGTGTGATTTGGGAATTTTCCGTGTGAATCGGGATAAAAAGTAGCATATGTATTAAGCCAGAGCCAGCCTTCATTCCAAATTTCAGCCGAATTAGTTAAGTAGAATTAGTTAAGTAGTTAAGTAAAGGAGTATTTAAACTTGGTAAAATACAAACTTCAGATCCCTGTTTTAACCCCTTAGAGGGTGGAATTCGAAAAATCCTTTCTTAGTGCACCAAAATTCGTTCCAAATTCGGTGTCTCTAGACCTAGCGGTTCGTGCTGTGCGTTGATATGTCAGTCAGTCAGTTCCTTCTTTTATATATTTAAAAGATGTAACTAAAGTTTTTTTTTAAATTATTAATTACTTATATTATAATTACTTATATTATAATGTTAGCTAAATTGCACTTTTCAAGCATTCATTAAGCTATGCAATTTATTAATTCAAACAAAAAATAATTTTACATATGAATAATAATTAACTACGAAATAATAGTTTACCTCCAACATCAGCGTCAGACATCAGCATCTTTTGTTACACTCTTTTACTTGAAATTCTCGTGATAACTCTTTATAAAGAAGTAGCCTCGATTAGAATATCTAACTAGACTGTATAAGTCCTAATAATTTATTATTTAGCAGTTCTAAACTCAAACTCGAAATATCTTTATTTCACATAGGCCTAACGTATGGGTTCTTGTAAAACGTCAATATGATATTTGTCACATTATAATATATGGTGATAACTACAAGTCGACTTAAAGTTAAGTTTACGCGAGGGTTCAACACGCCCTTCCCTGAGAAGAAGGCCACTACAAACACAGCTGGGTTTTGTTTTCTGTTATCACCACATCTCACAATGACACTTAAAAACAAATTGAGCTAGCATAATAACGTAAGCTGATTTTGGCATTTTTTCGACTTTACCCCCTGAAAAGATTTAATGAAAATTTCATAAGCCCAACTTTCAGACTCTCACTTATTCAATAATTTAAGTTAGTCAATCTAACTTCTTCTTCGAAATTATAAGCATTCATTGAAAAATCACAGACATAACTCATTTTTTCTATTTGTATGGATGTCTTGATGATATCTATGTTATACATACCTAAAAATTAAAGACTACTGAAATAGGCACGAATAAAAATTCGGAATCAGATACGAATATAACTATAAGTACAGCAGCACAAATATGTTCATTATCAGCTGGGATATCTGAAAAATCTGAGGAGAAGCAAAATTCTACACACAGGGTGTTTTTACACATATGAAAAAAAGGTTAACTTAAAACACAGTTTCTTTAGATGCTATAACGGCAACTACGAGTTAACATATTGCAAAATTAATCTTAAACACAGTATCTTACTTACTAGAAATCCATCTAGTAAATAAATGTTAGGTATTGTTACCTTACAACACAGTATATGTATAGTTACTGTGTTGTGAAATCACGAGTGTTTGTATCTTTACATGGTTAAAACACAGTATTAAATAAAAGTACGTTAGAACACAGTAACTATCAAGTTACTGGGTTTAAGCGTAAAATAAATTTACATTAAAAAATTATATTACTACGTTAAAACACATTATCTAATTTAATTAATTAAAGAACAATAATAAAAGAGCTTCATGTACATATAATGAAAGCTTTATTTATTCTTCGTAGTTTGAAAAAACCCCTATCACGCTAACGTATATAGTTGGCTCATAACATATCAATTTATCTATTAAACTTTAAACGCGTTTTTCTCGAAATGCAATTTTTGGAGATACTGTGTTTTCAATTACGAGGGCAGAATTGTTGCCACGTCATAACCAATATCTACCAGATATTTATCATCTCACGATAACATTTAAAAAAAACAAACAAATACTAACTTTAAAACATCCACTACCTTTGTATTAATTATTATTAAAGCGTAAAAGCATTACTCTTTTTGCAAAGCTTTACTCTTTTAGCATGTTTTAAATAGCGTTTTTAAAAAACCAGACAAGAATGTATTATAATTATGTTAACTTTTTAAGATCTATTTTTTGGGAACTGGCCCATGGAAAGTATCTGGGAATGTTCAAAACTGTTTTGTATTTACTTTTTATGGAATACTCGTACTCGTATCTGTAAAATTCAATCATTAGAAAATAAGTAAAGTTAATCCTATTTTATTGACCCTTCTCATCTGATATACCTATTCTACGAATTGGCCGACTAACCAAATTGGCAGGTATGCTGCAACGAGCTAAGTATGCTGGCATTTAACCCACATCTAAACTCTATTTAAGTAAAGCACCACATTTTGTTCTTTAGAAAATAAGTAAAATAAGTAAGGCAGTTAATGAATTATTGCTTGCTTATTAACGTGTCTCACTCAATTTCCAGTGATATACGACGACGATGTAACAGCAGCCTTCATATCGACCGTGCAGAAGATTTTGAATACGGGTGCACCGAAAACCCTCTACATAGTGCTAGAAAAGCGATACGTGTTCACGATAGAGCACATGGACTCGGTGGCGCCTTGCTACGAAACATTCCTCGCTCTGCTGGACAAAGCCAAGAGTCATTCCAATTGGTCCGTGGAGCAACTGCCCACCAACTTCCCGAAGTATTTTACGTACGATCGCGTCAAAGACTTGGTGCTGTGGAAAATATCTTCGAAGGATAGTTGATAAAGATTTTGTTTTGTTAAGTTTGAACTCGAATGATTTGAAATATATTTAATTGTTTTTAGATGTATGCAGTTTCATTTATTATCCCTGAGTGCTAAATCTTTGATAAATTAAAAAACCTCTTCTCTCAGCTCTTTGGACACAATATTTTTTATACTTTGGACACAATATAACACAGTTTAGTTTAAAGTTGAAGTCGAAGAAAAGTGCAATATCAAAACTTGCTGTCCTTTTTAAAATGCTCTTTTAAATCATAGCTTTTAAAAAAGGATAGCACTATTTTTAAAAGTTACGATTAGTTTAGAGATTTTGCTCAGCCGAATTGGCACCCATTGGGTATATTTTTTTTTATGGTTTAGACTTTAGATAATAATTATTGCCTAAAATAAAAAAGTGGAAGGTCAAAAACTTCTAAAATATTTATTATTTCAGTGTAGGATCGTAGGATTAAGTATAGATAACGATGAAAGAAAAGACAGACATCACAAAAAATAAATAAACAGAAAACATCAACGTTTATAAAATTTAAGCATACAAAAAATAAGAAGAAACAAATGTAAAGAAGTCACAAATTTTTCCAAAAGTTAGTGATAAGGTAAATTTCAAAATCAATGCTTTGTCACCTTTATTCTAAGGGTCGGTATTGGTTCAAAGGTGCGCTTGACTAAAACCAGATGCGCATGCATTTTAATTAACAGACCACTTTGTAGCGACTACTGGTGGTTTTGGTGATTAAACTTCTGAAAGTAGGTGCGCACTGTGGGTAGCCTGAAAAACTTTAACGCTTTTTAATGTATTGGACGTTATGGTTTTGAAAATTCTATGATTATCTGCCAAGTTACTTTTCGGTAGGCCAGAGTTCATTGTACTTGGTCAGAAAGGTTTTCCTGAGCTCTGAGTTTCTCGCCTGCTGATCTTTTTCTTTGCTGAGTGTCTCAATGCTCTGCCCCACGCAGAGGTCGCCGGTGAAATGGATTATCAGCACTTGTGTGTTGAATGACACGTTTTTGTCTATGCTCTGTTTCATGTAGCTCCGTGGTCCAAATTCCATTGCGTAAGGCGGTAAGGATGTCAAGTCTTCTGAAAATAAAATAAGGTAAGTGAGGGGTAATTGAGTGAATATCAAAAAAATTGTACATAACAAGAAAGCTCAGTGTCTCTATTACTAACATGGGGGTAAAAAGTTCTAAAGTGAATAAAAACGCCGTATTTTTTTATAAGGCGGTACAATGATTCATGATTTGTTATATAAATACCAAATTTACTTATTTAGATTGAAGAAAAATAATAAAAATCAAATTGGAAGTACATGGAGTATTTTTCTGCCATACAAAAAAAAAGTGTCTCCACGTGCCAATTAAAACAAAAAAAATTAATACTTTTTATTATTCAATCTAAAAACGATTATTTTATTACAGTTTAATTGGAAAATAATCACTGTGCATTAAAAACCATTTCATTTCTTTAGAAACGTTATAATAAGTCATAAAACTGAAGTTAAAATTATGTCTCCATATTTCGTTCCGTTGTGAGACAACCCTTGTGTGACGAAACTATGTTTCCTTTGTCAATAATTTGAAGGCATCCGTATTTTTTTTAGATTTGGCAACATTCGATCCAAATACCAACCTTACAAAACAAAACGACAGCCATCTTACTTTTGATTTATTTAGAGTTGAGACCTGCTATTACTATTTTATCACTTTATAATTATAAACTTGTGTGACGCAAAAGTTCAGGTAAGTTTAATGATTTTATTGCAGACATATTATCTTATGATGCTATTTGTATTAAGCAATCGTGCAATAGACAAGAATTTAAAAAATCTTTATTACTTTGTTTGGATGCATGATTTGTTGTTTTGATGAGGCTATATTTTGCTTCCATTGTGAGACATTGGGTGACGTCACACAAAAATATAGGGTGCACACACATTGGCTTTTTTTAGTTATAAAATGTTCGTAATAAATACAGTAAAAAAATGATGTTTCTGGAAAGAAATAATGTAAAAATAAATAGGGGAATTCCATTTAACTAGCTCTTAAGGGCGCTACTATGCCATTACATAACTAAGCAAGTTTCACATGTTCATGATTTAAATTCCTTAATCGTTGCCTGAAGATAACAATTACAAAATTACAAAATTGGTTATCTGTATTTACGTGGTAGAACTGATGTTAATTTATGCTTTCAGATAATGGTATACAATGGCTCCCTTGACTGGAGCGGAAAGACAACGACGATATTGGCAAAAGTTGAGCCAGAATAATCCTGAGAAACTGTTGCAGCAAAAAAGAGAAAATTTAGAAAGAACAAAGAAGAAATATAAAAAAATAAGCGAACTGAGCGATGTCCAGCAGAATTTACAGCGAGAAAAGTGGAAAAGAGAAAAACAAAAAAGTAAAGATGAGAAAATTTATAATAAAATGTCAGAACATAAGACAGAAAAATGTAAACAGCGCATGTATGAATTAAAAAAGGAAAATTTAAATTTAAAATCTAATGTGGCTCTATTAGTCAAAAAAACAAAGATGCTTATCAAGAAAAATGGCAGATATAAGAAAAAAATAGAACAGCTGACAAACAAAATAATAATGTTGAATAGCAGGGAACAAGAACAGATAAAATCTAGCGAAGTGATTATAGAGAGCGAGGATAGTCCTGATTCTAAAACAGAAAAAATTATAAAGGAAACCGTTCCCAACATTTCGACCCTGGAGAAGAACGTCCCCTTAGCATTTGGGATGTCATGGCCATGTACGACATATCTGTCTAAATATCTTTTTGTTGCTCCTCCAATACCGTCTGCGGCTTCTTTCCCGTGGGAAGCTTCAAAGAACGACCAAGTCGCTTTTTCAAAACTCAACTAAGAAATAGCTGCATTCATCACAGCTGTATGAAAAAAATTTTTTTAACGATATTGGCTGGTGGGCCCATCTGTAAAAAAGTGTATTATCTTCATAGCTGGAAATTTATGTTTTACGAATTTCAAAACAGGTGCAAGATGAGCCCAAATAGCGCCAGGTGTATAATAAGAAAATTTTAGTAACCATTTTGGACTTTTTTATTTTCTGAAATACCTACCTACTTACCTACCATAATTACTACTATTAAAGATGTGAAATTACTGCAGAATAATTGCCACGCGCATCATGTAAAGAATCTTCAGTTTTGCTTTACATGTCAATTTGTATAAACGCACCTTTATATTCTTTTGTGTGACACATATTCCTCTGTGTTACAGAAATACAAATATTCCATTGTGTTTCTTATGTGTGATGTACAATTTTTTTGATATTCACTCAATTCGGTATGTCTGGTTATTTCGTTAGTTTTTGCTTCTGGCGTAAAATTAAGCAATAAAAACATCTTATTAATAAATTAAACCTGAATTCTAAATCTTCATCATATTACCCGTTAAGAAAATGAGTATGAGAATTTTGGTGAAAAAGCTCAGACCAATACAACTCTTTAAAACCTAAGTTGGCCGCAAACCGCTGTAGTACGCCTGCGCGTTTGTATTTACCGTAAGCTTAAACATCAAAATTTATAAGCTTACAGAAAGACAAAGGTAAGTCTATTTGAATAAAGTTTTTAATAGTGTTAATTTGTGTTTCTTGACAATTAATATAATATAGGATAGAGCTAAATCCAAGTACTAAATTCTCTTAAAATTGCAATTAATCGACTCACGAAATAGCCGACATCATATTATTCTTAGGTTGCGTATTTCGTATCACTACCGAATTAAGAATTTACGAGTTTCTTTTTTAAAGCTTGCGTATTAATTTATCAATTAAGATATTTTACATATGAAATCAAAATCATTATTTCAAAGTAATGAACTATCTTATGAGCTAAATTCGGTATATGATTTGTTCAATAAAATTCTTAAAATTTGAGTTTGAACTAGACTTAAATTTGAATTTTTAAGGTGAACTTGCATACGTACTAAGAGCATGGTTTTATTTATAGTTCGTTTAGCTTCATTTATTTTCATATAATATCTTTATATTCAGACTATTTAATAGTTACTTTAAATGGTTCTTGACTAATTTACAAACTTAAGTGCAGGGCTTTTCCAAAATAAGTATCACGAAATAAGATGCTTTTATTTTAGCACTTAATTTTAATTTCGTGATAAGTAAACCTTCTAAGGAACTTAAACTTTAGTATTAATGTATGCATAATGGTTTAGCAATTTATGAGTTTTATTGATGAAATATGTCTTAGGTTAATAAATATTAAAGGACATTGCCGATTCTTGTATGAAAATTGGGCTATACTTGCGTCTTAACCAAATCATCGGTAAAACATTGGAAATATTCCCAATATTATGTTAAAAAAAAAAACAGTAAGATAAAAACCGGGAATTTGGAGCAATCTTATTTTCTATTTTTCTGATATTTTGAGGTTAGGTTAGTTGTTTTTACGCACTATAAGTACTTATCGGTATTTTTGCCCACAATGATTACTTTATTTAAAGCGACCTCGTTATTACCGTGGAACCCTGGATGATGCATATAGATATAATTATTCCTACGGCCATACCTACACCTGTTTACATTACTATAAAGCAGATCTACTTCACAAGTATCTAGGTAGGCATTGGTATATCATAGTAGGTAGGTACCTATGTAACGAAACGTTACCAAAGTATGTAAGTTTATTAATATTTTTTTCTTTATATATATTATTATCTACTTAAAATAATATTTAATAGTATTTATTATATTATTGTGCATTTATTTTTTATAATGGCCACCCCGTAGTTCCTTAAAACTTCTGTGTGGTGTCGCTGTCGACGATTAGTGACATAGACAACTAACAGTGACGCTGACCATAGACAACTACGACTGAAGAGTTCATGACATTTAAACCAGTGTTTCTATTTACGAGTTTGGTTTTACCCTAGTTTCGACGGTGGCGCCGCGACAGATTATTGAGATAAGAGAATTAAGGAGGCGCCCCATTTGTAGCATAGCTTTACGTGACATGCAGCGCCATAGTGAGCGCCAAGATTTGCTGTCAAATCTTCGTGGTACTTCCCTAGGTGACGCCATCTTATGCGCCACTTTACACATTAAAAATAGGCACGCTTATTTTGTAGACGGGGCCCATCCATATTGTTGTACCTAGGAACCAAGCGACAGATAACATTAAAATCGTTTCAATAATTATGAGCCAAAGGTTTTGCTGGAAATAAAAGTATTATACTTAATAATTTAAATACACTTATGAATAGGTTTTAAGCCACGTAGGATGTTGTCACGATCAAGATGGTGTGCTTACTTTTTGTTATAATTAGCTGCACATTACATGATCAAACAACACAATAAACGTGATGTACTCTGTGGTGTTGCAAGTGCTTTTGTTTACCGCAATTAAAATGTTCAGTGAAGCATTTCTTGCTTTTCAATAAACAGCTATAAAAATAATTTGAACAGAAGGCGCAAATCTAATCTGTATAGATGTGGTAGAGATATATGTACAGTCCAACAAGGCTCTCTTGGTACTTGAATGACATTGTCAGGAGAGAGTTGCTAGTCAATAAAGATTTTTTTTCATTGAAAAAATCTTTTGACTATTTCAATTAAATGTAAGCAATACCGTACAGTGTGCTTGGCTTTATTATTTAGCTATTTAATTATAGTTTCTTTATTATGTTTTACATATCTACAATTGTAATTGGGTTTTCATTTGATTTATTTCCTATAATAGTTATCCTACTTTTTCCCTAAAAAAGTGAGTTTAT
The DNA here is from genome assembly GCA_963855885.1 of Coenonympha glycerion. Lineage (NCBI taxonomy): Eukaryota > Metazoa > Arthropoda > Insecta > Lepidoptera > Nymphalidae > Coenonympha > Coenonympha glycerion. Next base: position 11,398,107 of record OY979636.1, on the reverse strand, counting down.
AAAAAACTGGTATAATTTGCCAAGTGGTAGTGGGAGTGACGTTTCCAGTGCCTATATGGCAGTTCCGCTTTTATCGAGACGTTTAATTAATTTTATTTTCATAATACTTTTAAACCCCAGTACGCACATCATTGAAAAAAATATATGTGATATTATAATTTGAAATAAGATTTTTCATGCATACGTGCTTCAGACGCAGTGTGGACGCAAAATAGCCCATTTTGAGGCAAACTCCTTTACATTTCAAGTTTCATTACAAACCTCACTAACTCAACTAAAATTTCTTTGTAACATAAAGAAAGTAACTGTTCCCATCAGATAGCTGCAGGCATTACTTTGCGAAGGTTTGTGATTAGTAGGAAAAAAATTGTTATGTTTCAGGCACATGGAATACATAAGACATACCGTACAAATACCTTCTGTGAATTAATTGAATATAAAATCAGAAATTTCAAGTTGAAACAAATTCTTTTGTACCGCAAAACTCCAATATTTTTTTCAAGAAATTGGTATTCAGATTTTGAAGATTCCAATATATGCTGTAAGTCTTACAGCATATATTGCTATTGAAATACTCAAATATCTCTTACAGTGTAAGAGATATTTAGGTAATCTCTACAGTATAATATGGTCAGGTATTAACAATGAAGAGTTGTTAAAACAACTAGTGATTACTATTACTTTTAGGTGATTTTTTTAGTATTTTTTTTTATCTTGGAATCTACTGAACCGATTTTGATATTTTTTTCACTAATGGAGAGCTACATTATTTTGAATGGATATAGGCTACTTTTTATCTCGGAAAAATCTACTGTTCCTAGGGTATGCAAGCGATATCGTGGGAAACAGTTATGATTAGGGGACAGTTTGTAATTAAAGCTGAAATTGAGCTTAATGTTACATGTTTTAACCTTAAATATTGAATATTTTTATTGCTATATTAATGTATTAAACTCCTGTTATGTTTTTATTTAAAATGTTTTAATAGAATATCATGAATTATTGTACAAAATTTTATCCCGAAATAAGAACCCTGAATTCACGAATTAAAAAGTTGAGTCAAATTTTATCACGAAATAAGAGGTAAAAATGAGGTCTACAAATAAATTTATTAAAAAGAAAATTCCAACTAAATTCACTTAATTCATGCGCGTATTAGCTGGCAAAAGACCAATGTTCTTTTAAAAAAAAATTCGAACAGAAATCAGGTTTAGTTTTTTTTATATTAATTTTTGAAGTCATCGTAGCCTTAGTATACCGAATTACACCTCACTTACCTTAGGTACCTATGGTAAATTAAAGCTTTGCTATGATGTGGATAAGTAATTCAACCGCCAAATTATTAAGACATCAGGCTTCTTGACAAAATACAATATCAGTGAGATGGAAATAAAGGGATAAAATAATAATTATCTATACCAACTTCTCAGGAACAAAGTGAATTGGGCTAAAATATTAGTCGAAGTGCGACCACGATGAATACAGGTCTTTCACGAAGACGCGTCTATATAACTCCTTCCCTCATAACGAAATGCATAAAAGGCGTGGCGAAAGTGGGGCGACCTGGCGCGTCGTCGTGGATTGAACTACCCAAAAACCTATACTCTGATCTTTGGAATTACCTATAGGTACCTAATAGACGTCTCTAAAGTTTACATGATGCCATTTTCTCGTAAAATCAATTCGGCGGTAGAGGTATTTTCCTAAGAGGCTATTAGTTAGAACAGTGTGAAAAATAAATATTTTTATTTATTATTTTTTCTTGCATGCAAGTTTTTTACGCTGGAGTTTCACAGTTGCTCTGTTTTTCAAACGATGCAAGTTTTTTCAATGAACTTTATAGAATGCCCTAACCCCAACGTATGCATCACGTTTATTTGTCTATTTCACCTGTGTTAAAATCCTCAGTGTCGTGCGCGGAGGAGTCCCCCGTGCACTCGGGACCGCATCTGCCATCTTTCAGTATCCCGCGCATCGTCGTCAGTTTGCTGATCGCCTTCTCGCTGCTCTTATTTTGATCGTTCTTGTGCTTATCTATGTTGCGCAGAAATTTCTTCATCTAAAAGTTGCAAATGAGCTTTTACAAATTTAAACCGAGTAACCCCAAATCCAATCCCACCCAATCTATGAGACTTTTGAAGAATTGGATTGGATTTTTTAATAAGTTGGTTCACATTTTTTGGTAGATTAGACGAGAAACCAATTAGATTTCGTCTCGTTTCGTTCGTTTCGTGTTTGAGTAACCAATCAGATATCGTCATTTTCACATGACGAAATGGCGAAATCTGATGAGTAGGTTATGGGCTTAATTTAGGGGTGAAGGAAGAGCTTACGGTTTTCGTCATTTTCTTAGGCGGGTCTTGGTACGACATCTTGGGCTCCCCCGGATTACTTCCTATTACGTACATCGTGTTTTTAGGTAAATCGAAATCCGAATGTACCGGCGCTTGAGCGTCGAAACCTTCCTTTTGTTTCGCAGGTGCGGTTGAAGACTTGCTGTTTGTTGGTACGTAAGCAAATTTAGGGGCATCCTGCTGTTGTTTTTGCCTTTTCTTAGGGTGTTTTCTACTTCGCACGGGAGATTCGTCGTCATTGGAAAGGCTTTCTTCTGACGTTGAGGGGAACACCTCGTTGAGACTTAGAACTTCAACGTTGCATTCGTCAAGATCGGCAGGGTTTTCTACATCCGCTACTTGGCAGAGATGATCGGTTGAATGTATGCTGATGAAAGATTTCTGACCCACGCACAAGCTTGACGCTTCTTCGCCTGATCCCGAAGATTTATTTGACAAAGTCACTGTAAAAACAAAGGATTTATGTAAAACCACTTACACCTTCAGCTATTTCAATATTCGGATTCATACTTCAGTCGTTTCAGCCGATGAACGTCCGCGGCTGGACAAGGCCTCCTGCCGATTTTTAATCTACACGGTGCTGCGCCCATTGATAAAACATATTAAAGGATCAGCACTTACTGACGTCATGCATAGAATAACCAAAATGTACGGTAAGTACGACGCGCGACGCCATATTTGAGAAATTTTTGGCTTCAACATACGTCACATCTTTCCCGTCCTCTTAGCGTAGCGTATTTCGTCATTGGCTGCGCCACTTATGTGTCCAGTGACTTTCTGTGAGTCTCTTAATGTTGTCAGTCTATCTGGTCGGAGGTCTGGTGGCCACTCCAGCACTTTGCTTCAGACGGGTCAATCTACGAGTACCTATGTGCCCCGCCCAATATGACTTATATCTAAAACGTAGTGATTATATACTCTTTGCTTATATCTACCACAAAATCATGTATTAAACATACTCGCCTATCTCGCATTTAAAATGAATAGAATAAACTCTGCTGAGTTCATAATATTAAGGTGTGGAAACATATGGATAAAGCAAAGTTGTGCTGTTGTAAGTTGTTGTTAATGTGTCAGAACTCCTAAAGATAAAAATCAAGGAAAGTTACCAGCATACGAGCAGCTTTCAGTTCTTTCGCAATTTATCGCACCTATAAAACAAAACAATTAAGTAGAACAACACTAGAACTTGTAGCCCTAAGACCGTTAGAGATTTAGGACTTCGAAATTCAAGAAATAAGAAGAAACTGATCTCAATGTATAGTATGCACTTTGGCCTGCAAAATGTACCTTTGTCCACATTTTCATCAGCAGTCAGTGTGTCTAAAATACTTTTATCAGTTGATTTGTGAGCATTCTTCGAATGTGACATATTTAAACGATGAATTTCAGTTTGTTAGCTGCGTCAAATTAATTTCCATTTTTCTATTTTCACATTAACTCTTGACAGCTCTAATTTTTACAATTAGATAAGTACGGTTGCTTATTTCGGCCTTCTTGGTATACTTATAACCACTAGGTATAAAGTTATTCCTTGGTCTGTGCCATATAACTATTGTGTTGTGTAAGGTACTATGTAAATACATAATAAATATGAAACACTGTTTTGGCTCGCCAAAATTTTGTCTTTCACAAGATAAATACCTAAGTAACTAGGTACTGTCTGCAGAATACAGGTAAAATCATAATACTTTAAAACTACTTTAAGTATTTTCCTCTCCTACTTCAGACGACCGCTGTCGTACTGGTTAGACGAGCACGGGACGCGGTCGTCAGAAGCGAGAGGTGTATTTTACTGTACTCATCGGCAACGCTGCTGCGAACGGGTAGTAAGTCTGTTTTGCATTATTTTTTATCGAAACCACTAACTAATAGTTAAAAATATAAGTAGGTACTCATCTAAATAAAAAAAAACGCATAGCTACTTACTAAAAATAATCATTATATTAAATCAATTTTATAACTTATAAGTACAAATTAATTACTGAAAAACTGCTCAAACATTAGAAAAATAACAAAATAATAATAATCAATCACTCACTGCGTCATTGCAATCGGGAGTTATAAAAGTTACATAATGTGCATTAACATACACACAACTATTGCTAATAACTTCATTAATAAAAAGTTCCCATTAACAATCACAATAATCCAGAATCCGTGTAAAATTGACATGATCGGGAAAACTTTTTAAGGCAAAAAAATCTGTGAATACAATGTTGCAGTCTTAATATTTTGTAATTTTATGCTAATCCTATGAAGGCTCAGAGTCACTCAGCGGGCGATGGAGAGAGACAAATCTCTACATGCGCATGCTGCATAGACAGGAGGTGGATAGTACAACTTTTAGAGTCTCTAAAAGTTCGTCTAAATATCTACCATCTCCTTCACAAAGGTACTTGGGAAAGTTAAGAAAAGAACATTTCAAGTTTTTTATTGAAGCCACATAGGTACGCACAAACAGCGGTACATAGACTAGAGGTATTCCAAGTAATTATTTTCTCCTACTTAATTTTTGATTGCTATATTTCTATTGAAGTCTTTAGTCAGTCAATCGATTGAGTTACTAACTATTGGCGGTTAACTATCTTCCTCTATCTATCCATGGTTTGCCTTACTAGAGATAGAGGGATAGAAAGACTTAATTTAAACTTATGTCACTTTGATATCTCTATTATAATAGGGCACATAATATAAGATAGTTTATATTGGGAACCGCCTTATACCTATAATTTTTGTATGTTTGTATGATTTTTTTTTTATCTAAGTTTAATAATGTAGGGATTAGAAAGCTCTGATTTTACAGAAATTGAAAACTCAAACTTCATCTTTTTTTTTTCAATTATTCAATAAAAGGTGATTTAGGAGGATAATCACGGAATTTTTGGCAATATTCTATCTCAGTTGAAAAACACATTTTATATTTTTTATTTTCTAAAAAGAAAATGGAACATATCTTATAAGAAAGGAGATCCAAGATCAGCAAATCAAATATACGTCACAATAATTATTATTTAGAGAAACTTAACTATTGCGGTCCATTTCATGGACTCACGCATGCCTATTTTATATTGAGCCCGAGGCGAAGGCGAGTATTAGTGTTATGGCGCGATTTACTCTCTCATTTCTATAGGTTGGCAAAAACGTTTTGAAGTGGGATTTGTTTTTGATACACTCAATAAAACTTGTTTCTGTGCCTGAGCATTCCCTCATTCAATATTTTAAAGTAGTTTCAAGATTTAAATTATGAAGGACATTTTGTAGAGTAGGTACATGACTACTTAAGTGAAGAAACACCATGTATTTGTTAACTAATACTACAGTGCGACAAGGTTATTTTGGCGCGTGGTCAAAATAGAAACTAACGCCGCTATCTTGTGACAGTGGACACTGTTTGATAGTTCACTCTGTCGGCATTACGTCGGTAAGTACCTATAGGTTGCAAATATTTTGCGTTGTTTTGGCTAATTATATTAATATATTTTTATTAAAAATTTTATCGGCTTTGTTCTACAACGACGCCCTCCTGACATTGTCAAGTGTCAAGAGAGCCTTGTCGGACTTTACCTATTCCTCGCACTACAGCGCGGCTAGTCTCATATAAAATAGGCATGAAGTAACACTTAAATAATTGGGCAGTATTCAAATTATACAATCACATGACAATGTATTTATTTTATATCTAAGTTTACCCGACAAGGGCCATAAGCCACAACCACTAAATGCCGACACAAAAAGACACTCGATTCTCGCAATTGGGTTTGAACTTGATATTTAATAAAAAATACTACGATAAAAAGAATGACGTACACTGAAAAAAATATTAAAATCCAACAAAGATTTATAAAGTTATTTTAATTTTTGGAATGGGAGGGTTTTCTATCCCTTTCTCGCAAAACGAAAATTTGTATGAAGCCGCACAAAGCTAAGCATTAGCCACTAGCACCCATCCACACTGCTCGCGAAGTTCCTCGGCGAAGTACTCGGAAAAGTTTACCGAAGTCGAAGTATGTCACTACTCTACTCGGTGAACTTCGCGAGAACTACGACTCGCACGTCACACGTCCTTTGACTCGGGCGCAAAAACAAATGGATGTTGCCCGAAGTGAGTCCAAAGTGAGTCGAAGTTGGCGAAGTTAGACGAAGTGCCCCTCCACACTGCTCGCTTCGTTCAACTTCGGTCAACTTCGCGAGTAGTGTAGAGGCCGGGTAAGATTTGTCATAAAATTCAATGTCGCTATCTCTGTCTAATCAGCAATATTTAAATGCTTACTTATAACATTTTTGTTATTCGATCGATTAATTTAGTAAATTTAACCTACTTACCTACGTCATTACTCATTATTTTTATCCTAGTTTTTAATAGTGATATTTTTTATGAAATTTAAAAGTAAATGTGTAATATCCAATAAACCTTTTTGTCAAAGTCGATTATGATATTGAGCATGGATTAAATAAAAGTGTCGCCACCGGCCAGAAGTAGCTGTCGTGCGCTTCAGACCTTTTTAACCGATTCTAGCTTCTAATGGCAGAGGTTGTGGCTGTGGCAACAATAACATATGCCCGTCTTCTCTAGCGTTTGTTATAAATACATATTAGACAAGTAAGTGAACTAAGGTAACTAGATTGACTTGGCAAGCAAAACGTCCTAGGTTCTTTCAAGTCTGGATTTTAGTCGTAACGGTTTTGAAGTGCTAAAATGTCTCGCATACATCTCGTTTGTAAGAAAGGTTGCTTCTATGCCTTTCCTGTTCACTGGTCTTCCACTAACGAATGTGTTATTTTTTCAAGATCTGTCACGTGTTGTTAACACGAGGTCATCACCAATGAGTTTAAGTCTGAGTAGTTTTGGTGTAACCCGCTTGGACAGCGCCATTTTGCGTATAGACACGTGTAGACCTCTCAAATATTCTTTGATTTATTTACTCTGTGGTGGATAACGTTGTGCTGTTTAGTAATTTATTTCGAGTATTTATATTTGTCCCTTTCGACAGGCAAAGGTAGAAGACAATACAGCTAGTAATAAGAAAGGATTTCTACAAAAAAAAAATAGTTTATCACTTTGACAGATCTCCACACACACTAGCGAAACTAGTGGGAGAAATGGCAAACACAGCCCTCATTGACCAATCAATGATGTCTAATATTATAGATCAATGTCTGTCATTTTTTACAAGTAAAAACAAGCACAGACGTCATAAAGTTGAAAAAAGTAATTTTCGCTTATCGTATAGACTACTCTACCCCAATGTACCGGTACGCTGAGTCAGCCAGATCGTTCTGGTACTACGTTGATTTAATCAATCAGATCACCAAAATAAGTGCCTTATCCCATCTGATTCTATACTAACAGTGCCAACACTTAAATAAAACTAAAATCAATGTACAAACAACCGCCTTTTTATTATATCTATATGTATAAACGATATGGCGACATTTGTAAAATATATACGAGAACCAATAAACTAATAGTCTATTGAGACATATCACTGTTTAGAGATATTTATACACATTTATAAAGACTCAAGGCTCGATTGTAGTGCAACTTGGCTTTTAATGAACTATTAAATTATATAAGTATACGCATGTTTTTGAACCCGCGTCTCCGAGCTATCGCGACTGGGTACTCTGCCACTGAGTTACTGAAGTCTATCACGCCGCAATGAAAACTCTATGGAGTTTCTCCAAGGTAAAGACGCTATCTGGAACCGTGATATGTCTTAATAGACCCTTAATCTGATATAACGAGTTACCTGAAATATCTCAGGCGTCACCTGAAGCCTCAAGTTCGAGTTAAGCTCAATGCACATTACAGAATACGCCGTACAATACGCATTTTATTAAATAAACCAAACTAAATAGTCTTAATTCGTGTGCACACATTACAGTGCTTTTTTTTTGGTGGCAGCTTAATTTGATTGCTATTATTTACTTACTCACAATACAAAGCAAAGGTGCCATACACAAAAAAAAGTAAAAGAATTCTTTAAAATACTGAAATTACAAAAGTATTTACTATTTGTAACCGTCGTCTATTTTTGGCGTACGAAAATTTTTTTTACTGCCACAGACAAAATAATATGTAGTCGCAGAATTTTCTTCATTCTGTAATTTATCAAAAATTTGAAAATAAAAGACGGTCTTAAGTCCACTTGCCCGAAACGGCGGGTTAATATTTACATTTTTAACCCTAGAGTCAACGTCTCTCATTGGACAATTTGACAATTACTTCTCTCTTGGCTAGCGTGTTAACGCCGAGTTAATACACTAACCCAGGCAGACGCAAGTGGGCCTTAGTGCAATAAAAACAAAATTAAAGTATTTCTAAAATTGAAATTTAAACAGTAACTTTAATATCTTAAAAGAAATTTAAACAATATGTCGGCTAAGCCGTACGCATATAAAATGCATTGGATGAAATTCTTTAACTACGCGTACACTAATGACGTCACGATTTTTTCATTGTATAAAATACGTTGCTTACGTAAAAACGCAACGTATTGGAGACCAGTCCAAAAACTAAATACTGATTAAATGCTATACAGAGCTCTTTCTCTCCGATATAGAAGACCGTTTCCTACTCTGTATACTTCCGGATGACATTTTCCTCTTATTGTCTCCGATTGGTCCCGGGCTGGCAGATTTGAAATTGGAACTAGAGCTCCCCATCCGATTGGCGTTCTGTAAATTTAAAGTTTTCCTCCTAACAGATGGTGAGGCCTCAACGTTGTTGAGTTTAGCGGTAGTGGTGGTGGGCTTCTGTTCAATTATGACTGGCGCTTGGTATTTTCCAACCGCGTTCCAATGCTCCCGTTGAGCTTTGAGGGACTCCCTCATCTTTTCTTTGGCTTCAGCGTTGTCCGCTAACATCTGATTGAGCATCTGGACCGTTTGGTAGAGAGCCACCGGGCTGAGTAGCCCGAAGTCGTGGAGTGAACACATGTGGAGCGTGAAGTTCCTGTATAGATTCTTTTCCAGCAGTTCCTTGCCCTTCATTTGCAGGAACATTTGACAAGCCAGCGGGATTTGGCAGTCCCCCACGTAGTTGTACTTCATCACGTGGAGATTCCACATCTTCATCAGCTCCTTCTCCCCCTCGTTGACGTCTGTGAATTCGTCTATCATCATCATAGTTTTCTGCTGCAGCCACAGGGGATCGGTTTCGCTCTCTGAATCAATGTCCAGTTCGTTTGGATACACCGGCAGGCAGGTTATCGTGTGATGATAGAGTCTGCAAGGAAAACATTAAACTGTAAATACATTTACATTCAATCACAATTTAACGTTACTGCTTATCTTATTCCGTGTTATGGACGATATGTTTATCAGTTGGTTCAGAGCATCGCACAATACGTCTAGAGTTCCTGCTTACCTCAAATGAGTGAACAGAACCCTCATAGTTATTAGTAATACTTTTTATCTGTCTGTCTGCCAATGTCCCCCGTTTTCAGGAATAGTTAAAGTGATCAAATTGAAATTAATACCAAATACTGACTCTACTGTCCCTTGGTAATATAAAAATTCAATCCTCTATCTTAACTATGGACTCTAAATCAACAATTAATAAAGAGTTTACGGTTTGAACTTTGAAGGTACGGGACCATTAATGCTCGGTCCCGACTCGCAATTGATAGCTCGGCCTTATTACACGGAACTCAAATTAAAAATCTTCCTTACCTATTGTGTCCAGTGAGATAAGGCCTCTGCGCGTCCACTATATCATTATCGTCCAGTTCGAGGAACTCCGCCAAGCTGTGTCTCTGGGGCCTCCGTCTGATGCGCGGCCTCCACACCAGCAGGTGCGTGAGGGAGGCCCGCCTCGTGGGCCCCGCGCGCGGCCCCGCGGCGCTGCTGCGGCCCTGGGCCGCGATGAGGTCGTGCGGCGAGCCCGTGTACGAGCCGTCGTACAGCTCGTTGATGGACACGTCGACGCGAGCGCCTCCTGGGATTGGCTGTGGGGAGGGAAACGACCGTTGGAGAAATACTGGCAGTTTATTTTCCAAATACGAGTACATATTTAGGAAAAAGTGCCTATAAAAGTGAATATAAGGAATAAAATTGCCTCAGTCTGCTATCTTTTTTTAGGTTCCATACCAAAATGGTAAAAATGGAACCCTTACGGTGAGGCTTTCTCCGTCCGTCCGTCTGTCCGTCCGCCTGTCACACTCGATTATTTCAATAGTAGCTACGTGTGAATTATACTTGTAGATTCATGAACTAAAGAGATTCTTTCAATGTTTTAATTCTTTTATAGTATAGAACCCTCGGTGCGCGAGTCCAACTCGCACTTGGCCGGTTTTTTTTCTGTAGGAGGGAAACCTCATGGATGTCATTTGACATGCCCGACTTTACTGGAAGAGTTTGTATATGTTAGAGAAGTAACTTGTACTGGCTGCAAACAAGTGTTTAAGAAGATATTAATTTGTAATATAGAATAAGAGTGTTCTATTTTATTTTTGATTTACTCAATAAACTGATGTCAACATGGCAGCAGAGCGCTGAATTGAAAATTTTTATTTTTCAAATTTTTCTTGAAAAACAGAGAAAATTTTCATGATGTTACCACATCAAATTAGTTTTGAGAAACTGGACGGCCAATCGAATTATTCCACATGGAAAATTCAAATGGAGTTGCTTCTTATATCGGAAGATTTGTGGCAGTACGTTCTTAAGACGCCTTCAGAAACGGACAAAGCAGGTCTAAAGAATGATGATAAGGCGAGAGCGAAAATATTACTACAGGTAAAGCCGCACGTATTAATACACGCAAGAAAAGCAAAAACAGCAAAAGAGAGCTGGGAGGCATTACGCTCCACTTTTGAGGATAAAGGCGTAAATAATCGGTGTGTGTTACTTGGTAGACTAGTAAGTCAGAGACTAGATATGTTCGCATCTCCACGCCTCTATGTTACTGAGGTGATGACCATTGCCCAAAAACTAGACGATATTGGAAAAGAAGTAGATGATGAGTTACTCGCTGCTCTCATGCTACAAGGGCTTGGAGAGGAATACACGCCTATGAGAATGGCTATAGAGAATAGCAATATAGTTTTAACAACTGATTATGTTAAAAACAAGATATTACAGTTAGAAACTAAGCAAGGAGTTGCAGAGGTTCCGTCCACGAGTGCTTTTGTGTCTAAGAAAAACAATTTTCAGAAAGCAGGACAGAGCAAGGATAAACAAATAAAGAAATCCATTAAGTGTTTTATTTGCAAAGGGAACCACAAAGCAATAGATTGCCCATCAAATCCTACAAAGAAGAAGACGAACAATAATTGTAATGAAGTCAATTACACCGCGCTATCTACTACGGAGAATTCACGGAATGGAGACTGGATCCTGGACTCGGGAGCGTCATCTCACATGACATTTCGGAAGGACTGGTTGCAGGACTATGTCAAGCTAGAGAAGCCTGTACAAGTTACCTGTGCGAATGGTAGTAGAATAAATGGAGAAGGGCGTGGTGATGTATGTTCGACGAAAGAGTTAGATTTTAGAGTAAATGGAGCGATGTATGTACCAAATTTAGCAGCGAACTTGTTAAGTGTGAGTACATTAGTTAAAAGAGATTTTGTGGTAGTATTTTCTAAGAGAGGTTGTGAGATGTATGCTGAGAATGATTGTGAGATAAAAGGGTCTGTATTAGGAATGTGCAAGGAGGAGAGCGGAATTTATAGATTAAAATCAAAACCTTGTACATACAACTCTTCTGTTTCAGCTACTTTGAGTTCTGTCGCTGATAAAAACAGTTATACAATCTGGCATCAGAGGCTTGGTCATCTTGGCATCAAGAATATGAAAATACTGAGGGACAAAATGGCAGTAGGTATTAACTTCAAGGATCCTGAGGCAGTTCAATGCAGTTCGTGTTTGAAAGGTAAACAAACAAAACTACCTTTTCCAAAGCAGAAGGCAAATCGAGCTACTGAAATTCTTGAGCTAATACACAGCGACGTTTGTGGACCGATCGAGACACCATCGTTTTCAGGCAAGCGTTATTTTATAACCTTCATAGATGACAAAACAAGAAAGACCTTTGTTTATTTCTTAAAAGAAAAGAGTGAAGTCTTTTCTGTGTTAGTTGAGTTCAAAACTCTAGCCGAAACTCAAACTGGCAAAAAGTTGAGAATTATTAGAACTGACAATGGAACTGAGTACGTAAACAAAAAGGTTAGTGAGTTTTTAAAAGAAAATGGAATTGTTCATCAACGGACAGTTGACTATACACCAGCTCAAAACGGCGTAAGTGAAAGAGCCAACAGAACAATTGTAGAACGAGCAAGAAGTATGCTTGCAGAGGCAAACTTACCAAAAGTATATTGGGCAGAAGCTGTGCAAACGTCTGTTTTTCTGAAAAACAGATCTCCTACATTAGCTGTAAAAGGAATGACACCAGAAGAAGCATGGACTGGTAGAAAGGTAAACTTGAGTTTTCTTCGTATTTTTGGGTGTAAGGCGTTCATGCGTGTTCCAGATGAAAAGAGGAGAAAATTTGATCCTAAGAGTTTGGAGTTAATTTTCGTAGGTTACTGTGAGACAACAAAAGGTTATCGTTTAATAGATAGAAAAAGTCATAAGCTCTATAAAGCTAGAGATGTAGTTTTCTTCGAGAATCAAAGAGAAAACGATATTCCTAAGGTTGACACAGTGACAGATGATGAGGAAGTAATTATACCTCTAGGAAACATAAATGAATCAGCTGTACAGAATTCACCTACTATATTGGAAACACCAGTTACTTTGCAAGACACTGTCCAAATACAGAATGATATAGAAAGAAGTGAAGAATCTGAACCAAGGGTAACAGAGATGAATAATGAAGGATTGTCTGAAGCAGAGGCTGAGGATGATAATGAGAGTTTCGTATCTATATCTGATACAGAACAAGAGGAAAATACACAAGATTCTGAATTATCAACAGAACGTGAGAGAAGATATCCTTTGAGGAATAGAGTTCGCAAAGAATATCCTGATTTTATTACCTATCAAGCAACAAAAGATAACGAAGATCCCTTGTCGGTGGAAGAAGCATTGTCCAGAGAAGATGGTCATATGTGGAGAGCTGCAATTCAGGAGGAGTTGAAGGCTTTAAAGAAAAATAAGACTTGGGAGTTAGTAGAGAACACTGAAGGTAATTTTGTTGATTCTAAATGGATATTTAAAATCAAAAAAGAACCTGGGGAGAAGGTTAGATATAAAGCTAGATTAGTAGCTCGTGGCTTCACACAAGTAAAAGGAGTAGACTACAATGAAACTTTTTCACCAGTGGTACGCCACAGTACACTGAGGTTTCTTCTAGCTATAGCAGCAGAGTATAATCTTCAGATAGATCATATGGATGTAGTAACTGCATTCTTGAACGGTGATTTAACTGAAAGAGTTTACATGAAGCAACCTAAAGGTTTTGAAGTGGAAGGCTATGAGAATCATGTTTGTCTATTGAAAAAAGCAATTTATGGCTTAAAACAAGCACCTCGTGCGTGGAACGACAAACTTAATAAAGTTCTGTTAGATTTAGGATTTAAGCGAACAGACAATGAGCCTTGTGTTTACATGAAAAGAAGAAAAAACAGTTTTATGATAGTAGCTGTTTATGTTGATGATCTTTTAATTTTTTGGAATAATATTGAAGAGAGAAATCGTATCAAATCTGAGTTACAAACCAAATTTGAAATGAAAGATCTAGGGAAAGTAAGCACTTTTCTAGGAATCAACATTAAGCAAGAGAATGGTAAGATCAGAGTTAACCAATTGGAATATGTAGAAAAAACTTTAGAGAAGTTTGGTATGGCTAATTGCAAACCAATTAAAACGCCATTAGATCCGAAACTTAAGTTGGTCAAATCAAAGGAAGTTTTAAGTGCAGATATTCCATATAGAGAATTAATTGGATCTCTGATGTATTTAGCCGTTTGCTCAAGACCAGATATTGCTTATGCAGTAAGTTATTTAAGTCAATTCAACAGCTGTTATGACCAATCACATTGGAAAGCAGCAAAGAGAGTACTGAGGTATTTACGTGGAAGTAAAGCGTTTGAATTGAATTTTAAAAGAACTGGTAAACCTTTATTCGGTTTTGTGGATGCTGATCACGCTGGCGACGTGACTGACAGGAGGTCATACAGTGGCTTTGTGTTTGTTTTTGCGGGAGGGCCGGTGTCCTGGGAAAGCAGAAAACAAAGAACAGTCGCACTGTCGAGTGCTGAGGCGGAATATCAAGCTTTATCTGAAGCATGTCGTGAAGCGATATTTCTAAAAAACTTGTATGGTGAGTTGACCGGTGGAGAGATGGTCAGTATCAGGCTGTTATGTGACAGTCAATCTGCTTTAAGAATTGCAGAAAATCCTATGTGTCATAACAGAACGAAACATATTGATGTAAGACATCATTATATTCGTGATATGGTAAGATCGAAAGTAGTGTTATTGGAGTATGTACCTACAGAAGAAATGATGGCCGATGTTATGACAAAAGGACTTGCGAGGATGAAGCATGAGTTTTGTATGAGAGGACTTGGTTGTGAGTGTACAAGTTAAGGAGGAGTGTTAGAGAAGTAACTTGTACTGGCTGCAAACAAGTGTTTAAGAAGATATTAATTTGTAATATAGAATAAGAGTGTTCTATTTTATTTTTGATTTACTCAATAAACTGATGTCAACAGTATACCCAGCAACCTACGGACTAAAAACCTCCTACGCTCTCTGACCGCCCTTCCCGGAACCGCACAAAGCATTACTTTAGAAAGGGGGCTGTCTGGCAATGCTTCTCTATGTTTGCTCTTTGCCTATCCAGTTCGTCCCTTACTCTTTTTCCCATTATTGTCCGTAGCATGTTTGCCCCCCTTCAACCACAACTTCAGACAGCAGACTGAAGTTGTTGTTGAAGGGGGCCAACATGTGAAACTCACGAAGTACGTAAAGTTGAATCTGGAATGGCACAGCTTGAGGTGTTTGAGCAGCGAGTACAGCGAGCCGCAGTCCAGCGAGCACCACGGACAGTGCAGGTCGTCGCACGCCTCCGTCTGCTGTCTGGAGTTGTTGTTGTATAGGAACTGGTATATTATCTGTTGGCGTTTTGATTCTCCTTCACTTGCTTCAGGTTTTTGTTTTTCATCTGTAACAATTGATGGATGCTAATGGAATAGTATATTTAACACCCACTCACGCTTACAGGTCAAACTTCTACAGCAATATGAGTTACATTATAAGACTATGTTACATAACATGGGCTCACTGCCCTCAACTGTACTGGTTACAGTTGAGGGTCGCCAGACAATTTTGTCCCCTCTTTGGCTGAATCCGCTGTTTCTTTCACATTTCAGTCTATCAGGTGCCGACATGAACCTAAAGATAAACATGTCTGAACATTTTACAACAAAACAGTAGTACAATCTGTCAAATTCTCGCAAATAACATTCTTGTGAAAACAAACATTTTTGACAACAATAAACTGGCGACATTTTGTTGTATAATATATTAGGTGGCAGAATTTTTAACAATTACAACTGAAATCCGAACCGTACAAAACTGCTCTTGGTTTAGTAATCAATCAATCCCAGCAGACAAAGTCTAATACAAGTCAGGAATAATTCACACAAAGTTGAGTAATACACAGGCATGTATATTATATTATATAGTTAGTAAAAACAAGAGTTAGTGAATTATCTAGTTTTTAGCTACAAAGTGGAACTTGAAGATGTTTTAGAGAAGTTTTTCCGAACCAAATATGGCCAAGAGCATAGATTATTATTACTTTATAAACTGAATAACATCACAACGTGATCGAAATATGCATGAATTACAAATGATTTTGGTATTACGAATGTATGGAGAAATCGTAGGTCAGAACATTCTTAAAAACATTAATGTTTGTATGTACTTCATTACAACATATAATCAATTTGAAAGTAGAAGCTTACAAGTAAGTACACTAGATTGACACTAAATTATTATTAATCCAGAAAAATGCCGCGTAATTTCTAAAAAAAACTCTAAATTCAAGTCTGAAAAACCTAGTAATATGTTAAATACTTACTTTTACTATCACTAGTGGAAACTTTCTGTGTAGAAAGTCTATCTTTGGACAAGCTAGTTTCCTTCTTCACCCCATTGGTCTCACCTTGGTGGTACAACTTTGGTCTGTTCACTAGTCCGTTAGTGGGCTCCTGACTCCAGCTTAGTTTTAATTTTAAAAGCGGTCGCACTTTGAATATGTTGAATGGGTTTGTTTCTGATGTGAGATCATTTTCCTGGCAAAAAGAAGTACACAATAGTTTACTTTTATAAAGTAAACAATGAAAGTCAAGCAATATAGTAAGTAATAAACAGGTTTTTTATAATTTTAGATAGACTTGCGCATGAAGACAATCATGCCTGATAGAAAGCATTGATGAGGTCTAAGTCAGAGCGTGCTAGCCTAGAAAATGACTATTGTCTTGAAGGCACCTAGATTGTATTTGACTAGGAACAGGGAGACTGGAAGAGTATTTTTAGCAGTTTGTAACAGAAACCTTGAAGTAAAATGTTTTGTGCTAGTTTATAAGATGTCAACCATATAAGGACGAAAGCACTCTCAGCATCTTGTGATTCTACGGTAAAAACAGCTGAAAACTAATTTATCACTTGCCTAGCAGTGTAGGAAAACATCCTGAGTGAACATGCATGCCTCAGAAGTTCACCTTAGTCTTGTTTAAAGAGGTATGTGAAGCCTAGTAATTTGAGATTTGTGTTATGTAAAAAATGATATAAAAAAATCATACGATTAATAATTTTTTTTTACCCACATTAAGGCCCAGTTGCATCAATAAATGTTGACAGACACGTAACCGTTAAACATGGCGGCTCAGAACATTATGTCAATGAAAAAAAAATGTAACGAATGCATGTAACGTTAAGGAATGGATTGAAACAACCGGCCCTAAGAGTATTTTGCATATTTTCACACTAAGTCTAAGGGCGCCTTCAAATTAGCTGCAGAGTGAAGCGCGGCGGAAGCGTGTCTGCAGCGCCACAGCCGCGCTACTTTCTAAATCTATGTAAATAAACAACACGCGTCAGTTCATCGATCGACTAGTGCTGCGCGCATATATTTTTTTGTACAAATCGAGCAATGTTTTTGCGTCAGAGTCCATTGTGAAACTATGTACAACAGTACAATTCTCAAAACTAGTGACAGCAGCGCGGCGGAAGCGCCTCTGTAGCACTGCAGCCGCGCTTCACTTTGCACTTCACACTTCACACTCGCGGCTAATTTGAAGGCGCTCTAAGTCTAAAAGCTGCAAAGTTTACATCATAAGCCACTCACATTAGCTACAGTTTCCCACTGAGCCATTAGAGCCTTGTGCGGAGACCTGGCGATGGTAGCGCTGCGACCCCCGGGAGTGACGTCATGCAACACCAGGTCATACTCCCCATTAGTGAGGAGACAACGGTTGTGTTTGTCATAGACAATAAGCTCACTGCCATAGAGTTTGCTCCATTTATTCTCTGTGCTGGAGTTGAGGTCTGCTGATGATTTGAGACGTTTGGATAGAGGTTCTGGAAGAAACAGTTAATTGATTTTGTAAAAATACTGAAGACAAAACTATAGCCGCCTTCAGACCCACGCCGAGAACCCCCGTGAACACCCCGACATCGCCGTGCCGTTTCGTTCTCGCACTCGCCTGTTCTTCGATCGGCGTCAGTATTTTGGCCTGAGACAAAGGATTTCTCAGATAAGGATTGCAATCCAGTGTCTTTTTCAATCCGGCAAATTCAAGCCAGATCCGGTAGATGCATAGGCGTAGCCAGGATTAAGTTTCAGGGGGGGGTTTTTCAAAAAAGTACATGAAAATTTAAAGAAAATATATATTAATTTGAAAAGAAATTTGGTAAAAGGGAATTATGAATTATCAGGATATGAGGGAGCATAGTTTTCAGAACATTCCAGATTTTAACATTTATTCTACAATCACTGTTTATATTTGAAAGTATGCTACATGCCCATTAATCATAAACAACTCTTACCATCATCACCATTTGTGATCTCTGAAGAACTAGGTCCATTAGGGCTTGCTGAGGTCTTTGTGACAGTCACTCTTAACATCAACATGTAGGACTTCACATTGGGGCCATGGGAAGGGCTGAATGTGTCGCTGGAGATGCTCACAGCTGATGCCATCGCTGGTGGCTCTGATGTGGATGGGTTCAGGGGAACGGAACAACTGCCCACCTGGAAATTGCAGTAGGAAGTGTAGCTGCTTTAAATCTGTATCATATTCAAAGTCTAAACCGATTTTTATAGCCACAGATCTAGGAAATAATATGGACTGTCCCCTCTACAAAATAAACCTGACTATTTTTAATCTGTCAAGTGGCATATAAGATGGCGTCACTTAGGATAGTAACTCAGTACAAGAACATTATTGACAACAAATCTTGGCGCTCATGGCACCAAATGTCATGCACAGCCTAGGCTAGAATGAATGACTGGGCCCATCTCCATAAATTTCTTATATCTGTGTTTACAGTGCTTAAGACATACCAGTCAAATGTTGGCCTATGTGGCCCACTACATTGTTTAAATGAGGATGGGTAGATTGGACACAAATTAAGAATATTATGGAGATTTTGTGTATTTGTTGTGTATAGGATATATTATGAAAATAACACTTAACTACTTTTAATTTGACTATTATTAATGACCACCCTTTCATAAATAGCATGTTATACACATCATTTCGCATTGCTCAGTGCTTTAAAAAAGGTGTGACAGGAAGAACTTAGATAATAAAATTTTGTGTTTACACTATTCATCATCAGTGAGTAACTTATGCTTTAAATAGTACTAAATTTAACGAGTACAAAGCCCTATGAGGGCTAGAACCCAGAGTTGTATATTTTCAGATACTTTTTACTTTGCTGATACCAAAAGCATTTTTTTTAATTCAAAGTTTAAAATTCTGTACCATTCAAAGGTCAAATGAAGAGTGTAAATAGTTGACAAATGCATCAAATATTTGCTTTGATGAGTTCATTGTCTAGACTTAAACTCACCGAAACTTCCACAATAGCTGATGAACTTTCTTTCCTCTTTTTGTGACATATCTTCAATAGCAGAGTTTCGACTTTAACCTGAAAGTCTCTAGCGCATGGGTCCTCTAAACTTTTGTCATAAAACCCAAGGAATGTTAGAGTCATGTAACCACCCAAACTGTTGGGCTGAAGTTCTGTACTCTTCTTTAAAGTTATCTTTTCTAACAATGAGTCCACTTTGAAGCCGACGCGGGTTTTGTTGCTTCTCGACATTCTCCTTTTCATGTAGGACAACGTCCTATTGAGAAATATTGGCTGCAAACATAAATCACTGCTCACTAACACTGATCATACCAAAGCATTACAAACTAATAATTATAACCTTAATTTACCAACCGATAGCATGTTGCGCGTCCGCAAAAATCTGTATATTTGTGTTGGTTCTGAAATAAAGAGAAAGATTCGAATAATAAGGTGTGTGCAATTCGTAAAAGAACGCTATTTGTGTTCACACCAGAACGCGACTTACTTTCGAAAGCTTGTAGGAATAACTCATGGTCAGCCTGTAAGTGATCAATTTTAGAGTTTTTGTTTGTTTCACTATCTTTTTCACGCTTCTTTGGGGGCATTTTAGGATTCACCTAGCCAATTTAGGACTGAAACCGCCAAGTTCATCAGTTCGTTGACTTGACAGCGTCAGGTCAACAACCATAGACAACTCTTTATTTTTCTGTCTAGGTTGTCAACATATTTAACCAGAGTATATAAAAATTGGAATCGGACCAACTTTGGTAATTTTATTTATTATATTTTTACAATTTTATTTAGTCTGATTTCTGTCTGAAAGTAAATCTAGAATTTATGTAGGTCTCACCTACATAAATTCTAGATTTACTTTATTTTATTTTAATGCTTTTAGCGAAAGCAAAGCGGAAAGGTTTAACTTTGTACAAAAGAAATAGGTGCTCAATATACAAATGATACTATGACTAAAGAGGTAATGGACACAAAGTAGTGAGTCTTTTCGGCTGGGTATTTTCGCCATCTTCTGTAGCATCAAAAATAGCCAATCACAGCTATCAGCCAATCACAGATAGGCACCAGTCAGCTGATCAGAAGGGCTGCTCTAGCTATCTATCGATATGGAAATATTATCGATGTAGTTTGTGGTTGGTAATTAAATATTTAAGAGCAAAAATGAATGAATTATTACTATTAAAAATTAATTATTATAGTAAAACTAGGTTTTGCCAGCGGTGCATGCGTTTCCGGATTAGGATTTTTAGCTTATCCCGCGAGACCAAACTACATTTGATAGCTATAGAAAAGCTCACAGCTTAGTTCCACAGGATTAAATCCTGGGAATACGGATAAAAAGTAGCCTTAAATGTTGTAGATGGAGTATTTTATTGAAAGAAGACTAATTCATTTTAGTTTCAAAAACAATTTGAACTGCATAAAATTTTAACATTTTGATTTCATGAATTTTAAGTTATCGCCTGATTGAACCGGAATTCTAAACCGTTCAGAGAAAAATACCAGTACAATAGTTTTATCATACCGATCGGCTTATTCACTAGGGTAATTTTTATGAAGTCTTCTTTCAGTAAAATGCTCTAACTACATTATTTAAGATAAAATTATATACCTTACCAGCAAAGACGCATCGTCAAGCGATTTAGCGTTCCGGTGTGATACTGTGCAGAAACCATTAGGGATGAGTTTACTTACCCCTTCCAAATTAGTACGATAAAACATTCGGCTGCATCATCGCTTACCATCAGGTGAGATCGCAGTCAAGTACTAACTTGTATTGTGTAAAATAAAAAATCCTCTCCACCTGCAACTATTGAAAATCCTTTCAATAGTTGCAGCGTGATTGAGTGACTTTTATGTTAAAAGAATTAGAAAATATAAAATATTATACAAGTAAAATATAAGCCATGACGGTGTATTTACAAATATATTTAAAAAGAAAATGGTTTGGTTTAATTTACGTGTTTTTTTTTTCAGGACATCCTCAGGAAATTTTGACTTCAAAACGAGTGCTTGTATAGTAAATGTTCGCATCCGCGGCCCGTTTTCTTAAAGCGGAAATAACTACGAGAAGTCAGAGGTGTAAAACCTCGAGGTCCAAATACCACTAGTATTAGGAGCCCTACTCATCTATTAACATTGAACTTTACATATATGAATTTTATCGATATCGGTATAGCAGCGGTCGCATCATTAGTACTTTGTTTTTGTTTTGTTAACATAACAACAAAAATTAAATCGAATTTATTTCAATCCTGAAGAAATATTTCTTCTTTTACACATTATATAAGTGCATGTAATATGATCATAACACATAATAACACATAATTTTTAACGATTTAACGATATAATTAATGAAATCGAATACTAACCTATGAAATGTTAAATGTGGCCTATTTTTGTCTTTCCGCGATCTGCACTGCACAACACAACACTGAGTAGGCATTTTCACACCTGAATACTAATTATAATTCGCACGCAAATTAGAATAATAATATGATTGTCTGATATTTCAAAAAACATGATACGCATATACTTTGTATACATGTTTCGACATGTTCGAATCTACAAAATGCTACAATTTATGGAGGAATTGGCCACCCGGCTATTTTTTCGTGACGTCACAACTTCAGTGTTGCCGAAATCAGAAAAAACAAATATGTTGCTATCTCGTATAACGTAAACAATTTTGAATTAGTTAGAAAGAGACAATGTGATGTTTGTTATAGCTATGTCGATTTCACGCAACATATAAACGCATATGTGTGTATAGAAAACTACAGCTGCTCCACTTGTAGTTTCCTTTCTCGTAGAAATGATAGGGTCGACGTTACTTATTGTCAAACTGACATGGTTGTCATTTGTCAAACTTTTTTATTAACTTTTGTGAGAAAATAAATAATTTAACAAAGCATAAATTAATATTTAAATGATTTCAAGCTGTAATTTTACAAAATTTGTAATGTAAACTAAATAATGACACAATGCAAAACCTGATAAAAGAAAGAACTATACGAAGAAAGTTAAAACTCATACAAAAAAATGCTCTCAAAAATGGGATCGACGAAGTTCTAATTAAAAAGTACAACTTTATTTTAAGTTTTGGAAATGTGAAACAAACAAAAATATACAGCTGTTCAAGCAGAAAACTACTATTTTCAGTGGTATTTGTGCTTCTAACGCTGTTGCTAGCAGTGGCAGTACATTATTTATTAAGTGCAAGGTGTCTGTTACCTATAAATCACTTGGTGTGGGAGGCGACGCGTCCTCTCGCAGATTGTGGCTATTGTGCGAATGTTACGAAACCAATTATACTGAAGAATGTAACGCGCCAAAGTTTTCGGGTATGAATTTTTTATAACCGCCTTTTTTCCCCAACTTACAACCAACCCATTGAAGACCTTTGCAATAAGTATTTATTTTAAAATTGCTTACTTAAAATCTGTTCTAATAGTAGGTATTTATATCTATTAGTATTTTACATACATTATTTCTTTATAAAATAAAAAAATATTTATTTCATATTATAGGCCTAGCATACAGAGGCTCTTATGACATGTCATTTCATTTTACACATCTTTTAAATTGTGATAAGCATTCACAACTTAAAACTAAGTTTATGAGGGTTCACAAATGTGCCCTGCCGCTGAGAAGCCCACAACAAACTCAGAAACTTTGAAGGCCAAACTTACCTGCCAGCTTTTCGTAATCTGTTTTGTAGTTTCAACTTTAGGTGTAAAAAAGCAATTTTGTGCATCTTTTTATTCACAATGTTCAACCTAAATCTGTTTAGCATTTTTATATTCATATTTTGTTTACAGAGATATGCATACTCATCAAAACCCATAATAGCAAAACATGCTATAAGCCATTGGAGGGCTATAAAAGAATTTAATTTTCACATGTTCAAAAATTTGTACGAAGAAACCGCAGGCAGCTATGACAGTATCGAAGAAGGTTGCCAGTTTTTAAACTTTAAAACTAATTTGTTTACTCTGAAGGAAGTATTTGAAATGCCAGCTGCTAGAGTTCGAAATGATCCTGGACAGGATCCTTGGTATGTTGGTTGGTAAGTCAGCTCTAATCTCTTTTATGTCTTACTGCAGGTCATGGATCTCCTCAGATTGGGAGAGGAATGGATATTACTGCATTCTTAGTAGGTTGGTTTAATTAAAAAAAATCATTACTAATGGAAATTTCTGGTTTTCTTACCAATCCAATGACAACTGTGGGTTCTTCTAGAAGCAAGGTTTCACTAGGTGTCTCCATGCCAAAACTATCAGTTGTGTAAAGGCCATTATACTATTTGCCATTTGTGTTTTAGACAATAACAAGAAGAAAATTCTGCCAATGCAAAGAAAAAATAATGAACATCATTTTTGCATCACCATTACATGACATTTTGCAAAAATAGCACTTTGCAAAAAATATCACTATTTGACCGGTCAAATTAGTTAAGATATTTCGCACACCAGAATTTGCACCATTATAAAACATGATTTTTCCTTTGGAATGTAGAATAACATTATGAAACATCAAATTTTTCTTTGCAGAATTTTCTTCAGGATAATATAGTTTAAGTGTTTCAAGTATATTCTCTTTACAGGGGCAACTGTCACCCAGACATTTTAGCAAAGATCAGACAGTATTACACGGTGCCAGAGTTTCTTCCGGAAGACGCAGAGTTCCCGGGAAATGAAAATTTATTCTTCGGATATGAAATGGGAGCTGTTATGCACGTAAATGATTTTCTTTCATAATTTTTCTGCTATTGTTGATATTGTACAACAAAGCAATAAATTCTGCCCTGATTGCTGAAAAACATGAGTGATATCATCCAATCAGCAAGCAGAATTCATTGATGATTATGATGAATTTATGTTTTATTGATAATGCCTAGTTGAATTTGATTGTTTTCTTAGCTCAACTAAAATACTATTTGACCTCAATAAGATGGAAATTGAGTGCCATTTCGGCCTTGTCTTTTTGGTAAATAGAAGTTTTTTTTGTTTTTTCAGAAATGCTAAATTTTTGCTTTTATTCCAGCTGGACTATATCCCTAGACTGATGTGGCAAGGGCAGGTGAGGGGAAACAAGATTTGGTCTGTGGCCCCAGTGCCTGAATGTGAACACGTTTGCCACAAATTTGAGTACTACGTTGAGCCAGGAGATGTGGGTGTGTGAGCGATTTTTATTATTAAGTTATTTAAATATTTTTTTTGTGTCTATGAGCAGCAATTAGCATCAGTCAAGTGGGTGTTGAAATATTTATTATTTATTCTATGGTAGTATGTATCCAGCTGCAATTAATGTTATATGCTGCAATTGACCTAAAATGGGCGAACACCTCGCTTCCCCTCAGTTGACACCCAAAAATGGATTCTGCATAGGGTTAAACCATTTCGGCGTATTAAACTTATATGCTTTATATGCCAATATGCTAAAATGGTTATATGCTTATATTATTATATGCCGCCTACTTAAATTTTCCTCATTCTTCTCAATTTAGTTGCTTTATGGGGGTGTAAAATCACATTTCATTTTATTAGGCCATTGGATTTTCTCTGTCACTTATAATTACATTAAATATCAATGACAGAGACATCTTTTTATGCGCCTCTAAGTTAGTTCTATGTGAAAACAGTTAATATTTGAATGACCAGTGTCCGTTAAATAGTAAAAGTTATTATCAATCTTAGATATCACAAATTATTTTTTTATATTTTAAATTGCTTGATTTTCATTTAAAATGATCTCCCACATGTTTATTAGGTTTTCTTTTGTATTTCAACAAGCTTTGCAAGTAACTAATGATTTGATAGTAATTATTGCAATTTTTTTCAGTACTACTTGACACAAGGCTTTGGTATCACGCTACAAGTATTCCAAAAGGACAATTTTCTTTGACGGTGCAGTCTGAATATGGATGAAGAGATAAATTATATTTTGATGTACAAAACAGTATTATTTACACATATCGAATGCCAAAAATAAAAAATATTTTTAATTAATAACTATTTAAGGTGCCATTATATTCTAGTGTGACTATTTATATTTAGTGTTAAGTATACTCATTTTTTATAGCAGTATATTATTTATTTCTGTGGATTTTGTAATATTTATATGAATGAAATAAAACGAAAATTAGTTTAAAATGTTTTTATCTCTAATTCTATGCTCAAATTCTCATGAAGGATTCGTAGGAATATAATGAGAAATAATATAATACGTAAAAATTTGAAGAGGCTAAAATATAGAAAAAATTATATTTGTTGTTGCAATATTCCCCCCAATCCTTCAGTATGAGTTATAAAGTTCAAACAGAGATCAGGTTTTGAAACAATACAATAAGCTCATGATTCATTAGTTCACAACACTGTGTATTGTGAATTCATTTATAGCAATATATTACAGCTCAAAACCCCAAATGTATAAAATGCAATTTCACAAATTACAATATAAAATGAAAATTCTCACGAGTGACCAGAAAGATGACAAATTTATTTCTTCAATGGACAATTTTTAATTGACACAGCATAAACATATCACAAAATAAAATATAGTACCATTTGCCTGGTACAAAACAATCAACAAATAGGGAATTATAAAAAAAATGTTTTCACAAAATCATATAAGACATTGATTATTATTTATCAAAACTTCAACTTTATTTTCAGAATTTTTTTTAAACAGATATAGAACCCTAGCACTTACTGTATCAGTGTATAGTGGCTTATTATTTCGTTACTCACAATAAAAAGTTAAAAGTCAAACTGTTAAAATGTATTTCTAAATGTAAACAAACATTGAATATCCATACATATGTGTGCTAGGGCAAAACACTGATATTTATAATTTTATATATATTGCAACTACCCAGGTAGCTCACAGATGTAACGTACAGCAGACAGTTTGACGTTTTTAGAAGAATTGCCACACACCCAGCACTGCATCCGTTATAGCTTCTATGTACTGTGCAGGCACCCAGTAGATCCAATACCTGGATGCCTCCGTGGGTCCCAGTTGTAATCCCTGAAATATAACATCTGCAATAAATCTGCATCTGCAGTTAAGTTCTCATTTCCCTTATGATGTTCAACAGCCTGTCAAATTCAAACTTTGTTTTTGTATGTTTTTCAAAGGTTAAAAGGTTTAGTTGTATCTCTTACCATTATATGATATTCCTCATGGTCCTTGATTGGTTCTGATGTTATGCCTGTGGAAACAATATTTATTACAACAGCAAACAATCAATCTTATTAATAAGATCTATCACAGAAAATATTATGTTATTCTGGAATTCATTCCATTATGCTAAAACATTGCGGGCATCAAGCCAGAGGGTCGAATAAACAATCACCCCTGCTTTTTAGGAGACAAAAAAACTTAATACGTTTTTATTCAGATTAATAATTTGTCACCAACAGAAAATTTTTATTTTATTTATTTATTTATATAACTTTATTGCACACACACAGAGAAAAACAAATAGAGAGACAAAATACAACGGAACACAGTGAGCGCAAAGGCGGCCTTATTGCTAGTGCAATCTCTACCAGGCAACCTTTGGTGAGAGGATTAGTGTAATGAAGCGCGTTATGGTGCAATTAAAATAAAATAAGATATATACAATAAATAAATATATATAAATATACACATATATATATATATATACATACATTAAACACCCATATAATACATATATACATATATCTACTATTACATGAGCATTTTCCGTTACACTCTTTGCATACAGATAGATAATACTGGTACAAGCGACTTTTGAAGATTGAGATGGATTTAGAGTGACGGATTTCATGCGGCAGACTATTCCACAGTTTCACAGACTTGCATGTGAATGAATTGCCGTAGTAACGCGAGCTACTAACTGGCACATGCAAGCGATTGTCTTTACACGATCTTAGATGTTGGCGTTCAACGTTCGAGCCGAGGTAGGTGAAACGTCGCTTTAGGTACGAAGGAGTTTGAGGGTTGTAAAGAATGGAGTAAAGGAAGGTGAGCAAGTGAAGATTACGGCGGAGTCTGATTGGAAGCCATTTCAGACGAGCTCGGTATTCGGACACGTGGTCAAATTTACGTAGCCCAAAAATAAATTTAATGAACAGGTTTTGCAGGCGCTCAAGCTTGTTGAGCTGCTCCTCAGTTAAGTCAGGATAGGAAGAATCAGCATAGTCTAAGATTGGAAAAAGAATAGAATGAGCTAAGGAGATTTTTGTTTTAGTGCGAAGAAAATGTTTCCAACGCCTAAGACACCCCAGTGTCGCGAAGACTTTCCGACTTACTTCAGCTAATTGGGGTGCCCACGACAAGGACTCATCAATGTTAATGCCGAGGTTCTTTACGCACGATCTCACATCCAGAACTGCTGCACCGAGCTGGACCGGAGGTAGAGCACTGAACGTGATCTTATTGAGTTGCCTGGGACCACCTATAAAAGCAACTTGGGTTTTTTTAGGATTAACATGCAACCCAAAAGATTCACTCCAGGAGTTGATAGTCTCCAGATCACGATTCAGCTGCTCTATAGCCATGCTAAGATCGTGAGAAGGTGCAGCAGTAAAGAAGGTGAGAAGGTGCAGCAGAAAATCTGACAAATTATCTGCAGTGATTTTGGCTTATCTATTAGCCAACTAGAACATGTGTTAAGGAATGTTCTAATGAGAATCAAGCAATATTTACTTTTGATAGAAGTCATGGCAAGTTTCTCGGTGCGTTCTTTGGTTCCGAGCCATAATTGATCTTGTTCAGGCTTAAACGTTAGCCTCACTTTGCCTCCATGTTTATTTAACATACCGCTTAATGGCATGGGGGGAAGTGGTTCCTGAAAAAAAGATTTCATTCTTAATCTCCTTATTTAATTTATTATGATGTGAACATAAACGAGAAAAAAGGTTGATAACTCGGTTTTCAGTCAATGTAAAAACATAGAAAATAGTATTTAAAATGTTTCTTCAGTGGAAACTCAGTAAGTGGTTAATGGCACAAAAACAGGCACCTGATTCTTTTAAATAATAATTGCTTAGCTCGGAATCTAAGGTACTATAAAGCTGAAATTAACACAAGAGGTTCTTAATTATCCAATCTATACCCTTGGTTTTAAAAAGCTGTTAGTTGCAACCCTTGTCACTGAACTGAGTTGTGTGAGCCTGCAATATGCTGTCATATAAACTTACCTTGACTCCTTTAATTCCAGGCATGACATCTGGGGGGATACCTTTATCTAAGACTTTCCTATGAATCTTCTGCATGCACAGTGGTTCCTTACTTGACTGACTACTATTTTTTTCTTCTAGCAGTATTTCCTAAATGTAATGTAAATATTAGATAGAGTTGGTTGGTTGTATTGAATATTATTTATATTATACTTTTGCAAGTAAATAAATAAGTTGAAAAAGTTAACAGTTTGATTGAAAAGTATGATAATTCAGCATGTTGCTGATTGGTCTATATTTTGCAAACAATAACACAAATAAGCATACCTTTGGTGCACTTTTCACAGCCAAAATATCATCCATTTTAGATCCAACTAACATGACCTTCCCACCTTTAACAATTCCAGAATTCCTCAAAGTGACATTGTCTTTAGCCATGCCTTTGATTATGAGTTTCTGGGCGGACTGTGGAACTCCACATATTCTCTCTAAATGCGCTTTTAACTCTAGAATGGTTGCATCATACGCAAATGAGACGTCATGTTTGCTTTTGTTAAAGACTACGGTAAATTCGACCTGTTCCGGGATCTCGCAGGGCTCCGAGTCCTCTGTAGATTCAGAAGCGCACGAAGCGCTCTCCGTGGGGGCTTCGATATGTGATTTTCCATTATCGACGCAAGGTTTGCTTTCTAAATCGGGCTTCGAGCTGCCATTCGCTACTAAAGGGTTTGCATCCTGATTTTCCGCAGTGTCTCCCTTTTCGGAAGCTAAAAAACAAAGCGTGAGTTAGCAAAATTCTAGAACAAAAAGTCCGTTCAGGACAAAACTAAATTGTCAAAAACCATTTCAGTATCACGCAGGTAACCTGTATTAAACCTTACCTATATAATCCATGTTCAGGTATTCAAGATAATTTTGAATTAGTATTATCAAGAGGAAATCAGTACTTTTGCAGCAATTGTTTTGAAAAATTAATTAAAAATACAGCCGACTGGCTGACGTGAAGCAACAATTTTTTCTTTAAATCTGTCGCTACGTTCGGAAATAACAGTTGTCATCATTGGTTGTCGGTTGACATTTTATTTTTTCTAAAGGTAGGTACATGTAATCAATTCGTAAACAATCGCAAAATAATATTATACCTATTTTTTTAAACTTATGAACTGACCCGTATTATTATTTTATCAACAATACATAATTATTTTATAAAAAATATTTTTCTTCCAAAACACAAATCGATATGTTTTAAAACGATTAACCCATAGACAACTTTATGGATATTTCGCCGTTTTCCACCGTCTTTCCGTTGCTAAGTAGCGAGGCGCCAAAACTTCAAACAAGTAAAAACGCTACTTTGCTATAACAAGCGTTGAAAGTGTTATAATTAATGCAATATTATTTGTATCCATGTTAATTCTTTAAAATGAATTTTAATATCGAAGACCCTCTTGCAGGTATTTTGAGTGACGGTAGTGACGATAGTTTTTTTGACGATGATATATTGGGAAAGAAAAAACCGCCAAAGAAGAAAGAAACACCTACAGCAGAAAGGAAAAACGCTTTATTCGACATTGGTGACTCGACTAAACAAACAATTAATGTTAAGCATGAGGATAAAGATTTGTTTAGAGATGAAAGCTTGAAACGAGAATCTTCATTCAATGAGGTAAAATCATCACCTGCACCTTTAAAAAGGAATATATCTAAAGACTCTTTCAAATTGAATCAGAACGAAGGGAGAACTAAATTTACACCAGAGAAAATAGAAATTTCTAAATCTCCAGCTAAATCCAAACCTAGCAAGAGTAGTGATAAGCTTAACATTCTTGATGATATAAAAAAGGATCCAATTAAACCGCTAGAAAGAGGAAAGAGTTCGCAATCTTTACTGGACGATATTTTGGGAGGTTCTTCAATAAAAACAAGCACTACAACTCAACCAACAAGACCAGCTACTGCCGCGAAAAAACAGGAATTCGATTTAGACTCTATCTTAGGAAATACAGAGCCTAAAAAAAATTCTGCCAAAGTTGAAACACAAAAACCTGCACAAAATGAACCTCTTAAAGATACTAAATCTAAAAAAGGAAAGCCCAGTGATGATTGGCTTGGAATTTTTAAAGAAAACGATGATATTATAGAAGAAGAGGATGCTGACGATGTGCCGGCGTGGTTAGGAGGTGGCGATAAGAAGAAAAAGAATCTAAACAAACCAGTGGACGAAGCTAAGTTAGCTAAACAAACACAAAATGATGAAAAACTTAAACCTGATGTTGAAGATGTGGAGGAAGCAAACAAAATTACTGTGGAAACAAATATAGATAGAGCAATGAAGGTGAATCCATCTCCAAATATCCCCAAGCTGGATATGGTCCAGGAAGATTTGACAATTGAAGGAGCATCTCTTTACTTACAGCAGCAAGAGGCTCAGCTGATGATTGCTTTGCAGTTAAAAGCGCAGGACGAAAAGTTAGCGTCTATGCAGCGTAAGTGAATACGTTTTCATTCTTCGACATTGTTAATTTAATAACGTCTTCGTCATCAGAATAAAACGAATATTTGCTTAAAATTGACTAAACTAAGCATATTATGTAAGTTTAACTGCTAGCAGCGTATCGAAAGATAGATATCTTCAATTGAATTGATTTGGTCCCATCTTATAATATTTGACAAAGTTTCTCTTCAGGTTAATATATATTCCTGCAACGTGTCCGTTTTCTCTGTAACACAGTGCGTCAGAAAGAAAGCCAGCGAGTTCAACGGGAAGCTGCGTTCGCGCAACACGAGCAGATTGACGCGATGCTTCGCAGGCAGGCGGAGCACAGGCAGCAGATGCAGAACATCATAGCTGCACACCAGGAGAGAATCACGCAGAGGATAAAAGTACCTATTTGAATAGAAATCTTGTCCCCCCTAATCAAATCAACTGTAGCTTTTGAATTTGCCCATCTTTCATAGAAATAAATTAAGGACAGGAGTTACTTACTTACTCTATTTTAATGTAATGTTTCGTAGACCGTAGTCCGTAACCAACATTCGATATAAACACAAAATTGCAAAGTTTCTTTTGGTGGAGTCCGTTGAAATGCTAAATATTCTTCTTTTGTCGAACCTTTGTGTAATAGTTCACAGCTTTAATTTAGCATCGTCGTTTTATAATAATTGACGAACTAGGATATAAATAGGTAATCTGGCATATATTCTCGTATCACAGTGTTTGTACCAAAGCCAAACTCCTCCGAAACAATTTAAGTTTATGTTTTTTTGTCTACATTCAGTAGGTCTGAGAATACTTAGGTCGTAGGTACCTAAGCTATTTTTCCTAGATGGCAAAACAACGCTTACCGCGAAACCTGGTACAAACTAATTAAAATTTGTTTAAAAAACAGGCCTTATTAGGTGATGTTCATACCGAACACGATGAAATGCAAAATGTTGGTAATGAATATGAAACTTCAGACGGCCGCAAAGAGAGTCCCTTCACAAAGGAGAGGAAACAGCTGCTGCAACTTGTGCAGTCATTGCAAGAAAACCACGATAAGGAAATTGATTTAATGGAAACTTCGTATAGGTAAGATACATCTGTTTTTAGTTACCAGTCAAAAAAAGAGAAGATATATTTATTTATGTCAGATAGGTATTCACATAAAGTAACGAACTAATGTAAGTTTTTAGTTTCTTATGGATAATTAATGTAAATAATTATAAAATAAATGATTACTTTAACAGAAGACAGCTAGCTTTCTTAGAGGTTTCTTTTACTCAAACAGAAGAAAGAATGAAAGAAGAAAACGATAAGCTTGTTAAATTCTACGCGGAGAAAATAAGCTGGCTGGATGAACACCATCAGCTGTACAAGAGAATGTATGAAGAAAATATAAGTTCCCTAACAGAAAGGCATAAGAATGAAAACGAAATGTTGAGACAACAACATTTGGAGAATATCAAAGTACTCCAGGAGCACCATGCGACTCTGATGGAGAATATCAAGTAAGTTTATTAATTAGATAAATCGGTGTATATCAATGACTTTTTGTTAATAATTTTGAATACTAAAGTTAACTTTGAAGATCTTGTAGTCTCAAATACCCTTAGCCCCACGTTGGGTGCAAATTTTACACAATTTTACATAAAATGAGGATTTGTTTTAGAAATGCAGTAAAACAGGAGCAAGTTTTGATAAAGGATTCGGCAGGTTTCTCATCAGATCTCCAGGAGTTGTTGTCCAATGTAAGATTGGGCAATGAGAAATGTTTTCAGTTGTATGAAAAAGTCGAAACACTGTCGCAAAATACTCAAAGAGATTCAGAGAGGAGTTTGCAGCTAAGAGAAACACAGATTTCTGGTAACGAAACATTTTATATGTAGTACTATATTATAATATTAATAATGATAAAAAATTAATGGCTTAATTACTATTGTAGATATGATTGAACAGCTAAAAAATGAAAGAGAAAATTTTGAAAAAGAGAAATCGGAAAGCAAAAATATGGTAAACATGTTAGAAGCCAGACTAAAGCAAATGACTTCGGTAAACATACCTTTTGATTTTATAGATTTACTATTTCTGTTCAAAATATATTTTTTGTTTTGATAACCAAAAAAATATAAAGTACCTATTGAGACGTTGGTAAGGTAAGGAAGGAGACGTTGATAACCAAAAAATATAAGGTATTTTAGGTAAGGTAAGGTAAGGTAAGGTAAGGTAAGGTTGGTAAGGTAGTCTTTTGATAAAAAAATAACTTTTGTGTATAGATGATCGAAGAAGAATCTGCTTTATTGAGACAAAAGAAAATGGAATTTGAGTTTGAAAAGGCAACGTTTAGTAAACAGACGGAATTCGCAAAAAATGTGTTGAAGAAACAAGATGACGAAATAAAGGTACTGAATACGTAGTTTAGTATAAAAAAAACTAATACAGCATTCAGTAGCAGCACAACTAGAGATAATAAAATATTTGTTTTTCTTATAAGTAGTTGACCTTTTCAGATGTTAAAAGAAGATATACAAAAAGAGTATCAAGAGAAAATTGCTAAAATAGAGGAAGAACGAGCTAAAGCTTTGAAAGATAGCGCTTTAGTTGCAAAAGAAAAGGCGTCAATACAGAGTTTGAAGTTGGAACTTGAGGTAGGTGCTATCAATTTATTATTGATATCTTACTTTTACATAAGAAGCAGTCAATAGTCATGGCAATGAAAGTATATTTTTTATTGTGTTAGAAAACGAAAGCAGAACTGCAAGCGCAAATAGAAGAGCTAATGGAAGAACGGTCTAAAATAAACACGGAGAAACAAGAGCTGCATTTGGAGGAACAACGAGTTATGTCCAAGTAAGTGGAACTTTCTTGAACAATACAAACAAATACAAAATTTCTAAAATCGTTTACATAAAATCCACATTTATTTGTAGAAGCAGAGACTTAGACCTGCTAGCCAAATCGGCAATGGAGAAGCAATCTCAAGCGGACAAGAAATATTCTGAAGCTGAATTCCTCCAAAGAAAATACGAAGACAGGATCCGTAGAGTTCAGGAGCATGTTGTCTCCTTGAATGCGAGAGAAAAACAAATCGCCAAGGAGAAAGTGGCTTTATCTCGAGAGAGATTGAGTTTACACAATGAGAGGAAGGAGCTAGACAACCGCCAACAGTGTTCTTTATGCAGAACCTCGCAATATAACACTGAGTATAGTTACGTCCCATACAATTTGCCTGTGGCCCGGGAATATGGGAACTTATCAAGGGAATATCAGGTAGAGCCCATACTGAGGTCTCCGGTAAACGTAGTGGAAGCGGAAATGGTTCAATTGATGGGAAAGGTCAGACATGACATTGATGTGGATGGAATAGATGGGGATCAAGAACCAGGGCCAAAGGTGGGTGTATAGCTTCAATATATCCTTAGATTTTGATTTTTGGGCTGAATTTCCTCTACAAACCTTTGGTAGTGCTTTTTGTTTACTTTTAATTTGGGACTGCACCGCGAGTGTATTTATTTTTATTTCTTCTGTCGTCACCGAAACGAGATTATGTTTGGCTGAGATTAAGGACTATGTAGTTAGAATTGCGTTAAACACTCTAAAGTACGGCCTTTGTAAATTACGACCGCTACTTTGGACCTTGGCTCCGGTTGCTAAATCTCGGTAATGTTCCGGTAGCAGCTGCGGTGGACCAACTCGACAATGCCTCGTCCGGATTTGATACTTTTGAATTTTTTAATGGGTCCTACAAAGCAGGACAACCTTGATAGGTTCAGGTAGTAATCAGATAATCAAATAATCGTGGCGAAAATCAAGTAGCTTTACGAGAATTGTTACTAAATAATACTGCTTGATCTATAAGTACTTTACTTTATTTATTTATTTATTTATTAAACTCAGCACAAAAGACAAGATACAATAAAATGTGTGAAAGGTGCAAACATAAACTCTTGTGAGTTTTTCCGTGCACCCAGCCGTTGACATAATTAGTTAGCACTCACAATACCTACGCAACACACAACAAAACAATTCATAGCATACATAAAATATTCTTTACAAGTAATCAGTCCACAATTAAAGAATTATCGAATGCAGAGGGTAATCAAAAAAAAAAAACATAAAAGTCTTTTGTTGACGTCGCCACTACTAAACGTCGTTCGGTCTATCTATATACAGGCTGTTTTTTTTGTTTGAGTTCGAGATTAGTTTATTTATGTGTATTTGTTGATTGTTTCATGTATATAATATTGTTTTATTTAAAAAAAATGCACATAAAAAAAAATTAAAATAAAGAATGCACAGGAGTCTTATCTTGACAATTTCATGTCTCTTCTTGCCATTCCTAATCATTAATATGATGACCCATAATACAAATACAATTCAATGAATCAATGGTTATTTGACTTATTGGTCAAGTGAATCTATCCTCAACTCCATGGGATTTTGATCAAAGCGAAGATTAAAGACATAACTTATTCCAGGATTACATGGACCCAAAGTTGATGATGCTCCGCCTAGATGTCCAGCAAGTAATAAGTCATTTAGACCAAACCAAGAAAGAGGAAGCCAAAGATGTACATCAGGAATGACAGTTTATAATATAACTTTTACAAAGAATAATATTCTTATTATAATGAACGGCTATCATAACAAAATAAACAAATTAAAATGCATATGAATCAAATGCTAATTTAACACGTTTTGCATATACGTTTTTTTAGATAATAGTATAATAAGCTACGAGTAAGTGATCTAAATCCAATATGGTGGATGGCTCAAGATGGTGGGTAAGTTATTTTTACACAATCGTATATAAATATCTAAGAAAAGATTTACTGAGGAGAATACGAATTAAAGTTTTATTAACGAATGTTGATCTAATTATGCCTCTTTCGATATTTATAGGTAGGTATTATTTCTATAAGGTGAAATATGTGTTCGTGATACGAAATAAAAGACTGGAAATATATTAGAATTGTTTCATTTAATTTACTTCGACGAATATTATTATAACATTTTTATTATTAGGTAAATATTTCTCCCATATTAATAGTGTTATCAAAATGTACACAAATAGCTTAATGAATAATTATATTACAGAAAATACTTATTAAAATTTCAATGTAAAAATAGTTACTATACATATTTTATTTTTAACTAAATTATAATAATAATAGGAGTAATAGGTACATACTATGGTATGCGACTAAACTTTAAATTTAGAAGTACATACGCTTGGCTGTATCATAAAATTCATAAATTATAATTTATTTTTTAAATTATTGAAACGGAAAATCGTGCAATGTGATTGCACAGATTTTATTACTACCTTCTACTAAAAAGTACATCCAGTCTTCAGATAAAAAATATTTTAGGTAGCAATATAGCTATGGACGGCCTGGCCTTGTATGTCTATAACTACCCCCAGATCTAAAATCCTACACTACGGTTTATATTACTAAATTATATGTTGAATTATTTTGTCCATTTAAGGATCAACATAACAATTTTTTTCACTGTTTTGAGTAAGGGCTATACAATATTTACATTTTGAGTAAAACTGTTTTATATAAACAAATCTTTAGATTTTAAACAATGAAAAAATAAAATTAAGTAGATATTTATCTCATTTTTTAACTTTGCGTAAAAGGATGGAATTTATTATTAATCATTATAACAGCTTTAAAACAAATACCGTTACAGACAATTATTAATAAATAATTTTACATTGTTCCTACCCTCATTTTAATTGTTGAACATGATGTCAACGAAATTTTATAAAAAAAAAGTAAAACAATTTTAATATAAATAATAATATAGAGATGCTTAGGATTAGGAATAAGTGGCAATGCATGCCCACTATAGAATAATTCTAAAGTTGTAATCCATTAAATTACCCATGCATTTTCTTGTGTAAAAATAATAAATATTAAAAATTGGAATTCATTAAAATAATTTCATAGACACAAAATTATTAATTTAAAAATTACCGAAACTTATCAATATTTATAATATTATGTTAATGTAATTTCTTTATCACAGCGTTAATATCCGATTTGAAATAAAATGACGAGTTTAATTAGTACAATAATATGTTATAATGTAATATAAGATTTTATGTTCATTTATAATATTAGACTGAGTTATGAAAATTAGGCCTGTCCAGAGGTTTGCTTGGCTAAGATATTCGATGTGTCATTTAGATGATAGAAATTTTATTTAGCTGAGTCCCGGAAGGCCTAGTCATGTTACTTCTCAATTCAGAAAATATAGAAATGACATCTGCGAAGTAAGGTTAATCATTTGAGTTATCGATAACGACTGTCAAATATATCACTGAATTTCACAGATTTTTAAGTGTGTAAAGCGATTGTGGAAATATATTCGATTAATAACATGGCTAGGCTCTCAGGATCCACAACAATCTTGGCCAAGTCCTCAGGTAGTCTTAAAATATTTTCGAATAACTTGAGAACTCAAACTTAATTAGGTACGGCGTATCTAAGTAAATGAAATTAGTGGGAACACAACAAACTTAAATATCAATATTTTATGTTCATTTGCACTAATTATTTTGTAGGTATAACCTATTTTATTTTATCTATACGTAATTTCGTATATTCTTAACACTTTATCCAAAAACAATTCTTATAGGTGTTGTAATTTAAACCAATAATTTGCTCTACCTTTGATCGGGCGTTATGATTTTAGGTTAGGTTTCTGGTGTTTAACTTCAAGCAGTTGCGGGTAGTTTTCGACGATCGCTAACAAAATCCCGTCTATGTAGTCCCGTAGTTGAACGTTCACGTCTTGCTGCTCTTTTAAAGCTTTTTGTAACTGGAAAGAAACAAAATAGAATTGTAAGAAGCAACTTCAAATGATTCAACAGCTGTTAACCCTTGTCTAGAAAGGGCTTAAATGATTCAATAGTTAGACCTTGTCCAGAAGGGGCGAATTCGCCGTGGTTCCCTCACGCGATCTATGCGTCCAAACGGAGCGTACCAACGGGCTTTTGGTGACTTTTTCATATAATTTTTGTATCAAAATTTTGGCGCTACATTTCCTTCGATACTCGCATTGAATGTTCGAGAGTTACCTGGACCCAACGTACCCCTGTCCCCTACTATTCAATGAACTTTATAAATGGACGCAAAAAGATATCCCTAGAATCTCGCTAACGCACTAATGCAGTCGCGTGAAAGGTTTTGCGGCGAATTCGCCCCTTCTGGACAAGGTCTAAGGAAAAGTAAAAGAGGTGAGGAAAGAAATGTGCGATTGCTGAGGTGTCTGTGGATGATAGGATCATGCTCTTTGATATAAAGAAAATCATAAAGTGAAAAAGGTACGTACAATAGGTACTAGAAATAATATATTCTTTTATCAATCGTTTGGCTAAAATTAGTGGGAACCTACGGGGGAAATCTAGGTCGGTAAATAAAGTACGAACCTCCGAAATTACTAATTAATTAGATTTAATGAGGAATGGCATGCATGTTCTTGTATGATCCAGAATGTAACCCATAAATATAATGAAATGAAAAAACATGCAGTTAGGCAAGGTACAGGACATGCACACACATCAGTGTAAACGGCGTACCTTTTCCAACTCTATGCTGTGGTCTGTGTGTGTGCTACCATCGAGCTGCAAAAACGCATACATATATAATTGTAGCATCGCAAAGCAAAGCGATGTTTTCGATAGTTTCGATCAGAGCTAATTCTGCTTATGAGTATAATTATTAATGAGGTAGACACTGGACCTATTCAAACATTTATGTAGCGTGATCATTTGATCAAGATCAATTGGTCACACTACAATGATTGTGCCTACAATCAACAATGGTGCCAATTCTGTGGAGCAATATCACTAAAATAAACAAAGACGAATTTAAAAATCTACCTCTTCGAAATTCTCCCAATAGAAATGCGTATATAAGAAGTATTTTTATTAGACGCGTCAAATTAGGTTAGAGATTTTGCATAACAGGATTGGCACCTTTGACTGCATAAAACACGAAACCCATGTGTCATTAAGTAGGTATAGTTTTGTCAACATCGTATAATGAAGCATGAGACGTAACAGAATTAAAGCTGTTTAAAAATAAATGCAAGATAATCATGATTATGATAACAAAAACAAAACATTACAGGTACTAAATTATAGACAAGAACTAGCTATAATTGATTAGATAAGAAACATTCGTGACATGCAATGTTAGAAAAAATTGATGATTTGTTATAGGTATGAAATAGAGTTCGTAACAATTTATGCTGAATTGAAAGGTAAAGTTTTTACTGAATTATTTCCATTAATAAAGACAATTCTCTTCGATATATGTATTTCTGTAGCTTTTTCGAATTTCGTCCCATTTAGTTACGGAATGAGCGATTCTATGATGATCTTAGAGTTTTATGATTTAAGATGCTGTATTATTATAAGTCTACCTATAAATCGTTCTCATTATTAGCTACCCCGTTTAAAAAGCAACCCTTATATTTAAAGCGGTAGGGTATTATATCAATGTAAATGATGTTGGGTGGTGTTTACCTCGTGGTCGCTCATCTGCGATAGTTCATGCGCCAGGGAGTTAGTTGCTACCAATGGTCCGCTCACTCCGTCGAGCAAGCTGCGTCCTTCCTCCACGCCCCGGGTCAGTATCTGCGCTTGGAGTTCCTCCTGAGCTTCCGTTAGAGCTGGAATTACAAACAGTCTTATCAGCATACATGTAACATGATTTACACGCAACAACGGTTCTACACAGGAAACAAAAATCCTACTCCTAGCTTCGTCATGGGCCGATAACATACTATCAACAGTCGTCTAAAGGTTTAATCCAGGAGAATAAAGTAGAATAAGCTCTATGTGAACGAGCCTAGTCCATCCCTTCTCAAGCGTCACAACGTCAACCTAAGCCTAAGTCCGAGCCCTAACTTCGATCTTCCCGACGGATCGCTAAGGCTCTTCGATCTTCTGTCATCCCGACGGAGCTAACGTCCCAACCCTTCCGTAAGGCTGTTGCGGCCATTAGGGCCATACTCATTCCGAAAAAAAAGCTGCCAGTGATCGTCGTATTTGGTATGCGTGTGATAAAATGATTAATTTTTTTTTCATACTAGGAGAGTCAACTTTTAGTAACTTATGTAATAAAACTTCTTTCGAGGATTGGTGCTAAGAATAGTATTTGCAGAGAAGCAAGAGTACTATCTAAGAATACTATCTTGCAAACCTGGGGGCCTACCACCGTGATTTAAAGCAATATTATTATAATATTGATTTGATATTTTCATACAATGTCAGTACGGAAATTTTAAAACAATATTACTATAATATTATTTTGGGTCATGGTGGTAGGCCCCCTGTACTGTAGGTTATTGTATGATACTTACATTTGTTTTGCGTTCGAAGCAACGTCAATTCTTGTCTGAGTTCGTCGAGGCGCGGGTCGGGCGGCGGCGGCGGCGCGGCTCGGAGCGCGCGCAGCTCGAGTTGCGCGGCGGCGAGCTGCGCGCGCGCGCTCTCCGCGGCCTCCCGCTCGCGACGCTCGGCCTCCCGCGCCGCGCTCAGCTGCGCCGCGAGCTCGCCCGCGGCTTCCTGCGCTTCGCGGGCGCTGCGTGTGCCGATGTCCGCGTTCGCGCGCAGAGTTTCTGCCACGCCCCGTAGCCGACCGACCTGCGCCAAAATACTTTTAAGTAATTTCAGATCGACTGGATCAATCAAAGAAGTATTGTCAGTGGTTCAGGCAGCAGAACACTGCCTCGCGTCAGGGGGTCGGGGGTTTGATTCGCAGGCTCGCACTTTTCGGAGTTAAGTGCTTTTATGGGAACTAAACATCGTATTTATTATTGGCATATTCACGACAATATATAGGCTAGCGCTTGACAGTGATCACACCTGATGGAAAGTGATGATACAGTCTAAGGTGGAACGCGCTTACCTAGGAACTGCCTCTTCATATTCACTCTTAATTTGAAGGTGCCCAAGTGTAAGAGTTGGGAAAGACAGTGTCTACGAGTGGAATTCAGATCTTTGCAGTGCGTATCAGGAACGAGGCATCAAACCGCTTTGTACGTGTCTTTGGTATCTACGCCAACTACGTAGGGGTCTCGATGTCTATGGTAAAAAGGTGATGAAGGAACCAAATTAAATAGTTCCTGAGCAAACTCTCCGAAATATATCCTATAGAATAGGTGCCGATAGGCACGAGACAGGCAACCTAGGATATAAACTATTGTCAGTACTTCCATTTGATAGGCGGACCACATACTTATCTCAAAAGTTGTGAACAATACGTGCGTCCCAATTTCGAGGTCTTCTTGGGATCGCTTTTCTCCCGAGGCCAAAAATGTGAACCATACGTCCGAATTTCGAGATCTTCTTCGGAACGCTTTTCTTCCAAGGACTGTGTTGAAAAAATCTTTTTTTCCATGTGTTTTACCTCCTGTTTAAGGTGGGATGCTTCCGACTCTGCAGCGGCCAGGCGGTCGGTCAGCGCGGCGAGCTGCGCGTCTCGGTCGCGCTCCACCCGCGCGATCGCTTCTCGGCATCGCTTCTGCTCTTCCGCTATGCGCTCTTCGCATCTGCACTCGATCTGAGGAAGAACAATGATCGTCATTAATATTTTGGTCATTACTTTTCGCGGGTGATAAACGAGCTAAAGTGATAAAGTGGGTTGAATTTCTAAAAGTATTATGACTGATGATCTAAAATGTCTGTTAGTGGTCTGTTATGATTGATCGAATGCCTATTCAATACAGAATTATTTTTTGACGACTGAACGGAGCCATATTACTTATTACAGTCTTGATTATGTCACGAGTTATATTTTTTACCATGTCGATCACTTACTAAGTAATCAAAGATCTCATAGCATTAAATGATAGAATGAGATTGTTAGAAATATGCAATATTGCGACTTCATTATGACTGAAGCATTATTGAAGTGACGTCAGTGGTGTCTCAAGTATCCACCAGTGACGTCACCTGTTGCTGCGACAGCTGCACCGGCGCGAGGGAAGAGCCGGCTACAGAAGAGTAGGAAGACACACCTCTCTGATCTGTTCGTCGAGCATGTGCACTCTGGCCTGCAGCACCGCGTTGTCAGCCTTGGCGCGCGCGTACCGCTCGTCTGCGGTGCTCTGGGTGTCCACAGCTGTCCGCCAGTGACGTCACCTGTTGCTGCGACAGCTGCACCGGCGCGAGGGAAGAGCCGACTACAGAAGAGAAGGAACACACACCTCTCTGATCTGTTCGTCGAGCATGTGCACTCTGGCCTGCAGCACCGCGTTGTCAGCCTTGGCGCGCGCGTACCGCTCGTCTGCGGTGCTCTGGGTGTCCGCCAGTGACGTCACCTGCTGCTGCGACAGCTGCACCGGCGCGAGGGAAGAGCCCGCTACGGAAGAGAAGAAACACACACCTCTCTGATCTGTTCGTCGAGCATGTGCACTCTGGCCTGTAGCACCGCGTTGTCAGCCTTGGCGCGCGCGTACCGCTCGTTTGCGGTGCTCTGGGTGTCCGCTGTCCGCCAGTGACGTCACCTGCCTGCTGCTGCGACAGCTCCGCCGGCGCGAGGGTAGAGCCGGCTACAGAAGAGAAGGAACACACACCTCTCTGATCTGTTCGTCGAGCATGTGCACTCTGGCCTGTAGCACCGCGTTGTCAGCCTTGGCGCGCGCGTACCGCTCGTCTGCGGTGCTCTGGGTGTCCGCCAGTGACGTCACCTGTTGCTGCAACAGCTGCACCTGCAGGCAAACCAAATCACAAGCTGTATTATAATGATGATGATGATGTCCTCCATGACGTATCCGTCGTTGGCGACACCTTGGCTTTAGGTTCTAGCGTGCGCACGGATATGACTGGCAAAAACAAATTTGGTTTTGAAAACCCTGTTGCATGAGTGGCAGTACAGCTGACCACTGCTATTATACGTGTAGTTGTAGGATGGTTTTGGCCTAGCTTTCCGGTCCTGACGCTTAGCGTCCAGATGGTTTTGACGGTTTTGGTTTTGTGTATGATAATACATATGTAACAAACAATTATTAATTAAAGAAATGTTTTATACAATAAAACCGACCGACTCAGGGAATCATGGTAAGTACAAAATCATTAAGTGATCATGTTCAGACAGAAAAAGAATTCCATCGATCATTTTTATCATATACAAGTACCCTCTCAACGAAAACGATATCGTCTTCACCACTTAGATAACAATATCTATACCTATTGAAATAATGTGATTCATGTTTGTCATCTTGAGTTTTTAGGTTAACTTTACTATTGTAGTCAGTTATGACCGAACATTTTCATTCTAACGACGTAAAAAAGGTGAAGATGTCTGTGCTGAGAATCGAAACTAGAAACCCCCAAGTGCGTCAAAATGTTTTGCATAACTCTATGCTCTACCAATAAAGGAGTACCTAAGTCATCATCACATCACATCAGCCTGCGGACGTCCACTGTTGAACATAGGCCTTCCCAAGCGAGCGCCACCACACCCTGTCCTCAGCCTTCCTCATCCAGCCGCTTCCCGCCACCCGCTTAATGTCGTCGGTCCAACGAGCTGGAGGGCGCCCCACACTACGTTTACTTGTACGCGGTCTCCACTCAAGGACTTTTCGGCTCCATCGGCCATCGCCCCTACGACACGCGTGACCTGCCCACTGCCACTTCAGCTTGCTTATGGTTTGGGCTATGTCAGTAACCTTGGTTCTCCTGCGGATCTCCTCATTTCGGATTCTGTCCCTCAGGGAAACTCCTAACATAGCCCTCTCCATGGCCCGCTGCGTGACTTTAAATTTGTGGATCAGGCCGTGTGTGAGTGTCCACGTTTCAGCACCATAGGTGAGGACGGAAAGGACGCACTGGTTAAAAACTTTTGTTTTCAGGCATTGAGGAATTGACGAGGAGAAGACTTGACTCAATTTGCCAAATGCTGCCCAGCCCAGCCGTATTCTTCTGTTGGCTTCTTCATCGAAATTATTTCTGCCTAGTGTGATGGTACCTAAGTAGGGATCGAATAATAATGTTCTACTCTATCATCTAATCTGATCTTATAACCCTCAAGGCCGAACCGCCCACGCTATAA
Source organism: Coenonympha glycerion (assembly GCA_963855885.1). Classification (NCBI taxonomy): domain Eukaryota; kingdom Metazoa; phylum Arthropoda; class Insecta; order Lepidoptera; family Nymphalidae; genus Coenonympha; species Coenonympha glycerion. Next base: position 11,353,970 of record OY979636.1, on the reverse strand, counting down.
ATATACGAATTGGTATACCCAGTAGGCTACTAGGCACCTAGGTAATAAGACTGTCATACATTTAAGTTATAACGTAAGGTGGGTGAATATATGAATTAGTAAATAGTATTACACGTACAATGGACATGAGTCACAGGCTAAGTGACAAACAGGAAGGGAGCCGTTTAGGCGTATACAACATGGAGAGCAATGAACGGTATGAATAAGACCATAATATAGGAACTCGTAGTAAGTTGGAATATTAAGAAAAGTAGACTACTGCTGGACATAATAATATAAGAACAAAGTAAATTAATGCGTACAATCAACTATTACTATTATTAATACCGCTGACACGTTGCCTATAAGGCTATTAATAATCAGGCAATCCTATAAGTAATATATTTTTGGTATAGTCAATCTTCTAGGTTTTATAGATACCTAATGTTATGTTACAAACATAGGTAGCTAGTACCTAACTATGTGCCATGTACATACTCGTATGCTTTCGTACTAATAATGCTGTACATGATAAGACAATTTTCTATTACAAAACTTCGTACCATAGTTTGAAACGAGTTTAATGTGATGAAGAAAATGCACGCAGAGCTATATAAAAATGTGTTCCTAGAACTGAAATAAAAACACATTTCAGGTGAAAAAAAAAAATATTATGGAATAGTAACCGAGGCTCGTCATACAACTATTCAGATAGCATACATAACAATAATTCGCAGTAAGTAAGTACCAGCAGCTGTGAAAAGAATTGAAATTGATCCTCTGCCAAAACGTGATTCACTCCTGCGAATAACTTCACGAATATTTCGGATCACGCATGTCGGAATAATTTATTATTCTTTGAACATTGACACAAAGAACCAACAAACCAAAAGACGGAGATAAATTTTCAAAAGAACATAATATATAGGGGAAAAATTAAATTTCGTGAAACAAAGGGCAACTTAACGAAAATAAAGAAAATGAAAGTGTCTATTTAAAGCAGCCAAAGCCAAAGCTGAAAAATATTTTTCAAAAATTGCACTAAATTTCAGTTGTACTGGTACATCTCACTGGAGGAACAAATATCGTTTTTCGTAAAGCCAATATCGATTTCTAAAAAAAAAATATGTTTGGTACCTATTTGCTACGTATTTACCATACAGATAATATGTGCGCTGCATAAAAAATGATGGCTGTGAAAGTAACATTGTAAGACTTACAGTAATGGACAATAATATTGATAAAGCAGGTAGATTTAAGATCAAATCCAGTATCGACTTTCACGTGATACTTGTCGTGCGTTGAACGGTGAACCAATGTCACAGAGCTGGAATATCTATAACTGTCATAATCTGAATAATGAAATGTCGACTACTGACTGATCTATCTACACACAGCTCAAACCACTAGAGACTTGTAAAAATTTCTACACACAGCTAAGAAAGAGTTTTTGAAATTTCAACCCCCAAAAAAGTAGATCAAAGGTCATCAAAGTCGTGGACGCCCTCTAGTGAATTAATACGTAAGACATGGACCGGAGAACCAAGAATGGATTTTATGGAATAGAGTAAGTAATAAGTTGCGGTAGCGACTTACGTGGAGGTGAAAAAGACGACCGAAGGTGAAGTTTTTAGGAGTAAGTCACAAGTTGAAGAAGAAGTAAAAACTATACTGGAAGGTGTCCGAACTTAAAATTGTAGGGACTAAGTAGAGATTCAGTAAGAAGTTATGAGCTAAAGAGTGAACAGAAATGAACACACAGATTAGTAGAATAGTTCTTTAAGTTGATATGTAAATCAGAGAAAATACACAGATAAAACTCGTCACTTAAACATTAATAGAGATAATACAGCAATTACAGTGATTACTGATTAGCTACGGTACAGCCAATTTTATTTATGGAAATTCGAGAACAATACAACTGGTTTTAATACGTAAATTAATATGGAGCACTTTCTGTGCCAATTATTTTTTTAGAATTCTGTATTAAAGTAGTGTTGCGTGTAAATATGTGTCGAAACTGGAAAAGCAATTGAACCTATCTTGTCGGCAAATGTTTATCGTGTATGCGTAATTATTTATCTACAATTCCATTTTCAATGTTGTTGACGGATATCAATTGATTTACCGATGTAATTAGCGTTTATAGGTTTATACATGCTTTCATTTTATTAAACTCATTTGAGAGTTTTTATGCTATGGTTTTCTAAAATCTTTCGATTAATTTTGCTTGATATATTCCATTCTGATTATGTACCTAGAATTATCTCCACGTGAAGTAAATCACAATTTGGCTTTTCCTTATAAGTTTGAAGTTTATAGCGTTATTAAAAATCAAAAATACCCTTATAACAATTATCAGATATCTATTTTGTATAAGTTTCTACAAAAAAATGTTTGATTTTTTTTTTCAGTTTCCTACTACTTTATTGTTTTATGAATATACTGTGTAAATTTGACCTGGTATGTAGGAATTTTTTTATTGATTGAATCGATGAACCGAGATGTTTTGCAGTTTAATTTGGATGGCACGATTTGGTAAATTAATGTTTAACTATACGAAAAACTTGCTTCAGAGCGCGTGACCAATAAATTGATTGCTCTTGATAGGCACTTACTTGACTGATTGTATTGTTTTGATACTTGATTGATTGAATACAAACAGTACGTGCAGTTTCTATAATTATTTACAAAAAAAATTGTTTGAATTTGGTTTTTTGTTTCAGTTTCTTACTAGTTTAATGTTTTATGAATATACTTTACCTAAAGTCTGTGACTTTATCTACCTGTGGAAATTTGACATGGCATGTAGGAAATTTTTAATAGATTGAACCGCGTTGAACTGAGATGTTTTGCAGTTAAATTTGGATGGCAGGATTTGGTAAATTATTATTTAACTATACGAAAAACTTGCTTCAGAGCGCGTGACCAATAAATTGATTGCTCTTGACAGGCACTTACTTGACTGATTGTTTTGATACTTGATTGATTGAATACAAACAGCACGTGCAGTTTCAATAATTATTGATTCAACTATAGATTTGGTCGATTATGATCCGGTCTATGCGTAGTAAGGCGATATATTATTCTTAAAACCTGTCAAGCATAGCGTAAATATGGCAGTCACTGACCCGAAGTTTTTGTTTACGAAATGAGTATCAAGTGGTTTCGAATCTAACTAGTTTTCGCAGGATCATTGTGAGAGAATATCAATTATCGTAGTAGTAGCGTTATCGCCACTTATAACATCACATTCAAGAAAATCTACAAATGCCATCCATTTCCAAAATGCAATCCAATCCAAAAAACAAGGTTTTGAATTCTAATATGAAGAAAATGGAACAGAAGAAACAAGAGAGGATTATTGGCTCATGTCAGAGGGAGCTGCTGTACGGACGATATTTGGACTGAATAAACTGGTTGATATTTGAAAAAGATGTTATAATTTAATATTTCTAAGATGTAGTTAGCCTGATGGTTTGGTAGAACCATATTGTTCTTCATAGATAAATGATGTGCTGATGGTAAGGAATACGCATATTATAGCACACGAATCACCATCAGGTTACGACTTAAGAATAAAGTAGTAGTAGTAGTACTACTGGGTGATTTAGTATTAACTATCTTCATAAGCAAGCTTTAGTATGAAGGAGCTTAATCTTAGTTGAACTAAGTGCATTAAGAATTTAGAATTTTAAAAATAATTCACCATGCGGGCCAAACATAATTTTGGATCTTTGAAATTGGTAATAGAAATTATGCATGATAATCAATGACCTACTAGTATCAACGAATAGCTAGTATATTTCAGTGTCACAAATAGAATTAACTTCTATTTACTTCTTCTATTTACTTAGCTTCTAGAGTCTGAAGTTCTACTGTATGGAGGTACAAATATTCATTCGTTTATTGTTCAGCGAAGTCAGTAAGAAAATAGAAATTGAGATCGTATTTATGGAAGAAGTGAAAGTGAAATTGATTTTAAAATAATGTTATGCGATTTATAGCTCGGCCGGTATATTGAATAATAAGTCATAAGCCACCTAATATTGTTTAATAGATCTGTGATTTTTCACGCAGCGTACTTACTTTCGAGTGATGTAACGGTTCATGTTACATCTACATATTAATTGTCCAGTTAGTTATGTCCTAAACTATCTAAAACAACGCAGATATTTCTTATTCTATTTTTTTCTTCGTATATTCTAACCTTGTTGTGCTTTTTTCGTCATTATTTTCTTTAAATGCTTTATTTAAAGATTTTGTCTTCATATACCTACGTATGCTATCGTAGGTTTCAAATAGATTATATAATTTTAAATTTTAATTTTTAAGGCTAATTTTTTAGAACTATATTCCAGGAATCGATTAGTCTTTCATTAATACAATACACAAGATAAAATTATAGCTAATATTTAACGTACTTTTTTAGTACTTTTAGTTGTTACTGATTCATTTGACAAAAACGGATACTTTTAGTTTTTGGTTTATAACGTAAAACTCATTATTAAACTCAGCATTTTGTTAAATAATTACGAACCGCAATTAAAATAAAAGTGTTTAAAAAACACGTCCGATAACCTTGTTTTAACTTGATATCACTTTATTAATAACGTTTTAATGAGCGAATGAGATCATTCTCGGCGAATGTGTTCGTCAGTAATTTATTTACTAAATTAGTAGATATTTATGATGAGGCAAACAACGAAATTAGCTGCCGAAATACCTAATTATTTCAATTATTTTGTAATGAACATATTCAACTCTTGGTTACCTTTATCTATGTTTTAATAATAATTATTTACTGTAGTTTTAAAAAATGCTTTTTCGAATGTTTCTTCTTATTTCTGAGATAATTTTATATTAACGTTCATAGAGATTTGTTTGTAAATTACCTTACTGTATTCAAACTCCCTAGTACCATTTCAAAAAAAAAATTAATACTGGCTTTGGAAAACAATTTTGATAAAATACAGTTAAGAAATCAGCCAAAAATAAAAAAGGTCTAAATAAATATAGCAATAAGACAAGGCAAAACATCAAGTTTTTAAACTTGATGTTTTGCTACTCTACTCTACTACTGCTAGAGAACGAGTAACAATTACGATAGTTATCGGCAGGGCAAGTGCGGGCACATTGGCTGAATGGACTCGTGACTTTACAGAACCCAGGCCACAGTGCGAGAATTTTCCAACAACTTGTCTTGCAACTTTCCACCGTTAGTTCACAGCTTTGTATTTGAATATTTACAAAGATAGATTACCGCAGTCTTATAAATTAAGCTCCAAAACGAGATACCAGTTTAGCAACTACCTACCTGAAATATGGTAATGTTATTTTGTTGATTGCTTGCGTTGTCACAATTTCAATATTTACTTGTTTATTCGATTGTCTACTTATCACTATGAGTATATTATGTGTAAACCTATCTATTTTGCTATTATTCGAAGTTAAGTGGTCGATTGCTAGCATGTATTTACTCTACTGGCACTGTCGACGTATAGGCGTTTTTACGATTGATAGGCTTACGCTTGACACGCTATACAATCATGACCGATGGGCAGAAATGATGAGGTCTAGGATGGAGCGCGCTTGCCTAGAAAATGCATATTCACTCTTATCTTGAAGGCACCCAGATTGTACTTGGCTGGGAACACGGAAGCTGGAAGGGTATTCCACACCTTAGCGGTTCGTATCAGAAACGTGGAAGAAAAACGTTTCGTTCGACGTCGTCTTGCGGTTCTGTGATAGAAATGTGAAGGAGGTACAAGGTTGTGGAGTTCCTGAGCACACTCTCCAAAATATATCCTGTAAAAACCGCTAAACAGGCAACACTACGTCGGTGTTCTAAACTGAGCAGTTTTTCCCGTGTTAGCGATTCCTTCCCGATTATTCTGCGTGCGCGGCGATCAACCGAGTCCAATGCATCGAGCTGGAATTTGGCAGATCCATCCCAGAGGTGACTGCAGTACTCCATGCCAGAACGAACCTGAGCTTCATACAGAGTCAGAAGCTGTTCGGGCGTGAAGTACCGCTTAACCTTGTTCAGGATGCCAAGCTTTTTGGCGGCTGTTTTTGCCTTTTCCTCGATGCATTTCCCAAAATTGAGATTGGGTGAGATGTTAATACCTAGGAGGTCGATATGATCGCTAATCGGTACGGACAAATTTTGAAAGTGGGAGCCAAGGTGAATGGGCTCTTTTTAGCGGATAATTTTGTTGAAAAGTGTTACTAGAGATAGAAATTTGACATAACTTTTATGGACCTTATGTCAAATTTCTACCAGATCTATCGAATATTGGGAACCGCCATTAGTAGATGTCAAGCATTTATTTGTGATTGAAAAAAATGGGTCGGTAGAATTTATCTTACACTGTAAATAATAGAGTCTTCATTCATATTAAAATCTGTCGTTTCATGACACTGCACTCGACAGATTACATCGTGTAGGCCGCTACTCTTCTTTGGATGGTTATTTATTGCTGGTTGTTGGGGCTTGAGCTCAATTACTGTAATGGTAGCAAGTGAATGCTTGACTCATGTTGTAATGAAAAAGAAAGTAATCCGACATGTATGTTTAATTAATTACATTTTCGCAGAATTAAATTATGTTGTTTGAAAGACAAGTGGCGAATTTAAAAGAGGTGTGGTCTAAATCGTAGTTGAAGCTGTATACTGTATCGTATTGGCTTTTGAGTTCAATATAATATCAGGTAAAACGGCAAAATTTACGCAGATTTTATGTCAATATTCATTACAATTTGTATGAACAACAACTATAACAGTAGATTTATCTAGGTTTTCTTGGTTTCAAAGCATTTGGTCTTGGAATTCTAACAACTATCAATCATCTACTGCATTTTTGTGAAACATGGAAACTGACATAGGAAATGTGGTTTTATTACTCTTTGTCCATTATTATTATTAGGTATAAGGTATAGTCTTGTTCTTTTATTTTGTTATGTTTGTTAGTATCCATGTTACGCTCAAAGATCGAAAACGCTCATTGAGCGGAAAAATAGCTCACAACGCGATGTGGTCACAGTAAAACATCCACATAGCGAAATTCGTGTTATGGCTCTAATGAAAACGCGCACGACGCGTTGTGGCAATCAAAGAAAGACCAAATAGCGAAATTCGTCTCGTGGCTTACATGCTATTCGATCTCAACGCGTTGTGGCAATGAAGAAAAGCCATGACGCGTATGGAATACTATTTGATTACAACGCACACTACTTTCCGATATAGATCCTACTAGGCCTAGGCTGGAAACGTTTTTTTTTGAGATCGCGAGCCGATACGATACGACGCACAGACTTCTCAGTGCAGTGGAAGTGTTTTTGAAATTGTGTTCCTATGGAAGTTGGTAGGAAGTATCTTATGGAACTATTATTATGGAGGATAACCTGAGTTCCTCATCGGTGGCATCGGCGGTTCGCACTTCGCGGCGCCTCGCAGAACGAGTTCCTAAGGCTGACGGCCGAAACAGGAGTCCGATCTTCCTTTCCCCGCAATCGGTCTCTGAAACGGAGAGCTCGAGGACGTCATCGTTGAACCGCGATGGAGAAGGGACACACACAGGGACAGGGATTGCCCAAGCCAGGGCCAGCCTCAGAAATGCAAAAGAGGAGGCTCGGGAGACGGCATTTAACCAGAAGTTAAGAGATCGAACATTTCGCCATGAAGCACGGAAAGATTTAATGCTGAACCTCGAAGAGACGGTGTCGGAGGCCCAAACCAAAATTGTAGATCTCGACAAGCTCACAGCAGAAGAGCTACGAGCTCACGCCGGGCAAAAGGTGGCGACCATTATCCAGGTGGCCACCAAGTCGAAAAGCCTAAAAGGGCCTTTCGTTAAGGCCCTCAAAGACGCAGCTGCTACCCTGCAAGAGACGGTTGATGCTCTGTCATCTAGGACGGAGGCGGAAGAGACTCAACGACTAAGAGCCGACAACGGCCGCCTGAGGACAGAAATAGAAAATCTGAAGTCAGAGCTAAAGGCACATCGGCGCGAGTTTACAGAAATGCGTACAGCAACGGCCGCGGCGGCAGCTAATTATGCGACGGCAAACTCTCTCAGCAGTGACGTCGTTGAAGAGCTGAGGACACTGATCACTTCCTCCACTCAAGAAATAAGAGCATCTTTCGGAGCAATGCTTGATGCTCGGTTTGCCGGTATAGACGATAGATTATTGCCCGCGAAGGTACATCGTCCTCCTTTAGCAGCAGATAAAAGACAGCAGTCGGCACATTCATCGCAGCCAACCGTTATTCCCCCAATGACACAGTCTCCGTCACTGTCGCGGAAAACCAACTCTGCTCCATCTACTGGGACTTCCGAAGGTGTGCCAATTGCAAGCGACTCCATGGAAACGGATACGTGGTCCAATGTCGTGCGGAAAAGGAAGAAGGGAAAAAAGCAACCGCTACTCCCGTGGTAACAACTTCTGCGGCGAAAGCAAAGGCTGCTCCTGCTGCTAAAACAGCAAAGTCGGTAAACTTAACGACGCCTAACACTGCAGCGGTCGTTCTGACATTGAATGCAGAAGCAGCGGAGAGGGGTGTAACATATGCCCAAGTCCTAGAACAAGCTGAACGAAGTATTAACCTGCAAGAGATCGGCATTGTTGAAGGCATCAAAATTCGTCGCTCTGCCACCGGGGCAAGATTACTAGAGCTCCCATTGGGCCAGTCTCAGGATCAGGCAGAATTGCTAGCAGCCAGACTTCGCACTGCATTGGATGGTATGGCCAGTGCCGTCCGGCCTACAAAATCGATGTCTATCAGACTCACTGGCCTTGATGATTCGGTTACGCCAGACAAAGTTTCTGCCGCGGTTGCAAAAGTCGGAAACTGCCCGCAGCAACAGATCAAAGCAGGAGAAGTGCATACTGGTCCTAGGGGAATGGGCACAATAACAGTACACTGTCCGATAGAAGTGGCGAAAATTCTGATGGAAAATGGAAGACTATTGATCGGCTGGAGCTCTGCCGGAGTCCAGGCACTAGAACATCGCCCCCTACGTTGCTACAGATGCCTCGGCTTAGGACATACGCGCCCAGTGTGTCCTTCTGCGATCGACCGAGGAAACTTGTGCTTTCGATGTGGTGGTGAGGGTCACAAATCACCTGAATGTAAGAACACCATGAATTGCGCGGTGTGCTCGGAGGCAGGCCTGCCACCAGGGCATAAAATGGGTGGGAAAAGATGTCAACCTCCTCCAACAAAGGGTAACATGGACGTTAGGATGCAATCAACTGCCCGTGATAAGCAACAACCGTCGCGAGAGGATGCTGGTAACATGTCATCATGAGTCTGCTACAAAATACCAGCTTCCTCCAGTCGAACCTCAACCACTGTGCCGGCGCTCAAGACCTCTTTTTGCAGTCCATCGCAGAATGGAAAATAGACATAGCAGTAGCCAGCGAGCCTTATTATGTGGCACTCCGGTCTAACTGGGTTGGAGACTTAGATGGGTCAGTGGTAGTTATGACCGGGGACACTACCGGACCGCCACTTGTATTTCTAGAGAGGGGTTCCGGATATGTAGCGGTAAGATGGGGAGAGTTTATTGTGATAGGGATATATTTTTCTCCCAACCGTAGTTTGGCTGATTTTGAGGTGTTTTTAGATGTCGTCAGAGCGGCTATACTCAGATGTTCTGGAGGGCGTATTATTGTGCTTGGCGATTTTAATGCCAAATGCCGTGCGTGGGGTTGCCCTGCCACTGATGCGAAGGGGAGGGCGGTACAAGTTTGGGCCACTCTTTCGGGCCTCGTTCTATTAAACAGAGGAACGGCATATACCTGTGTACGGCAGCAAGGTGGATCTATTGTTGATCTTACTTTTGCATCCCCAATGATTGCGGCAAGAGTCTCCAACTGGAGGGTGCTAGAAGAGGCTGAGACGCTTTCTGACCACAATTATATCCGTTTTGAGGTATCCTCCTTTACTCCTAGCACTCCTTCTAGGGGCACCAGTCGGTTTCCACGGTGGTGTGTAAGCCAGTTGGACAAAGAATTGGCTGAGGAAGCAGCCATTATTCAGCGGTGGTCCTCTTTCAATAACCGTCCTATTGGCGACATTAGCGTGGAGGAGCACGCGAGTCTTGTGAGTAATGCTCTAACGGAGGTATGCGATGCATCTATGCCAAGGTTCCGGCGTCGACCTCGACGTCGATGTGTTTACTGGTGGTCGCCTGAAATCGCAGACCTCCGTTCGGTCTGCATCAGGGCTCGCAGAGCGTATATCCGAAGTCGTAGACGGAACGGGCTCAACCCGCAGCTTGAGAGCCAACTAAGGGATACTTATTGTCAAGCAAAAAAAGCGCTGCAGCGAGCCATAAGCAAGGCAAAAGAGACAGCCCGCGAAGAGCTTTTAAAGACACTAGACAGAGACCCTTGGGGGCGCCCCTACCGTGCAGCACGAAACAAACTTCGAACCCATGGTCCTCCAATAACAGAAACCCTAGAGCCAGGTTTTCTGCTGACGGTAGTGGGAGAGCTTTTCCCAGATTCATACGGTCATGTACCACCGGTGATGGCTCCACCTTCCTTAAGAGAAGACGTGAGTAACATCCCTCCCATCTCGGAGGAAGAAATAGAGACTGCACGTGATCGTCTACGGCTCAGGAAGACGGCCCCAGGTCCAGATGGTGTCCCGGGAAAAATTTTGTACGTTGCATTAAAAAGCCTAGGGGAGGGTCTTCGAGAACTATTGGAAAAATGCTTACGTTCTGGTCAATTTCCAACGTTATGGAAAGAGGGAAAGCTATGTTTGCTGCGCAAAGAAGGCCGTCCGGTGGATTCTCCTGCAGCATTCCGGCCAATAGTGCTATTAAATGAAATAGGGAAACTTTTTGAGAAGATCTTGGCTACCCGTTTAAATTCCCATCTGGAAACGGTAGGTCCGGCACTGTCTGACGTCCAGTATGGTTTTAGGGAGGGGCGTTCCACCCTTGACGCTCTAGATGCTCTTAAGCGCCTAGCAACAGCAGCGGTCGAGAATGGTGAGGTTGTTCTTGCCATCTCGCTTGACGTTGCTAACGCTTTCAACAGTCTTCCATTTCAAACCTTGCGGGAGGCGCTTAGGTATCATAAAGTACCCCCATACCTCAGAAAGCTGTTGGAGGCATATCTCCAGAATAGGGAGGTGATGTGGGAAGGTAGCGATGGGCAGGTGTATCGACGTCGTGTCTGCTGTGGAGTACCGCAGGGCTCGGTACTAGGGCCAATCCTTTGGAACATCGGATTTGACTGGCTCTTGCGGTGCCCGCTGCTGCCAGGGATGGGCATCATATGCTATGCAGACGACACCCTTGTTACTGCCCGCGGGAAGAATTTTGAGGAGGCAGCTCGCCTTGCAGTAGTCGGTACGACCATGGTAGTTGACAGGATCAGGATGTTGGGCTTAAAGGTCTCTATTCCTAAAACTGAAGCCCTCCTCTTCCATGGTCCACGTAGAGGTCCACCCCGGAGTGCGCAAATTACCATCCAGGGCACGGCAATAGATATAAAGGCAGAAATGAAATACCTCGGCCTTATCCTGGATGGACGATGGTCCTTTAGGTCGCATTTCCAACGGCTCTCCTTGAGACTTATAAATTCTGCCGCTGCCCTAAGTCGCCTACTACCGAATATTGGGGGGCCTCAGTCTGCCTGCAGACGGCTCTATGCCGGGATCCTGCGTAGTATGGCACTGTACGGAGCACCCATATGGGTGAACGCCCTGTCGCCGCAAAATATTGTTCTTTTGCGGAGACCACAAAGAATTATAGCGACGCGAGCGGTGCGCGCGTACCGTACAGTGTCGTGGACTGCAGCTACTCTGCTAGCCGGTGACCCCCCTTGGGAACTCCAGGCTGAGATCCTTGCAGAGGTATATTGGTATCGAGCAAACACTAGAGCACACGGTGAACGACCGAGACCAGAAGAGGTGGGCAGAATAAGACGCCTTGGCGATGAGGCCTTAATCCAAAGGTGGTCAGAGGACCTGGAAAGACCTGTAGCGGGAGCCTGGACTGTTGGCGCGATTCAGCCCCAGCTGGAATCGTGGCTAAATAGGCGGCATGGCTTATTGACGTATCGACTTGTGCAGGTACTTACCGGACATGGATGCTTCGGTAAGTACCTGCACCAAATAGCGAGACGGGAACCCACACCTGCCTGTCACGAGTGCGGTGCGCTTGAGGATACGGCGCACCATACCCTGGTGGAGTGTGCGGCTTGGGAGCCCCAACGGTACATTCTAAGACAATACTTGCAGGGAAACTTCACGCTGCCGGCTATCGTATGCGAGATGATCGGCAGCGAGGAGTGCTGGAGTGCGGTGGTGTCTTTCTGTGAGAGCGTCATCGCACTCAAAGAAGAAGCGGAACGGGAGAGGGAGCAGGCGGACGATGCTCCTCCCATCCGTAGAAGGCGGCAGGGAGTCAGAAGGAGACGCTATGCGCACCTTCTTCCTCATTAGAGCGTGTGGCCCCTGAGCGGAAGTAACGCCGGGACGCTACAGTAGCATGCGAATAGCGATCCTGTGGCGTCTCATATTGGCGCAGCGGGTACCGTTGGGTTTAGTGGGTATTCTGGCCGGCCAGCGAGTCCCACATACCCACTCGATAACATCTTCCGAGTGGGATGCGTAAACGCATTCCCAACGTTAAAAAAAAAAAAAAAAAAAAGGCTGGAAACGTTTTGGTAGATGTCCTTAAGAAATATTTTTCATTTTATAAAATCACGGCATAACGTGTTTCTCATTATCAAATATATTAAGTATATAATTTATAATTTAAAATGAAATGATATTTATTATTTATTGAGATTACTTTATATTTAAAAAAATCAATGTATTAAGGTAATAAATCACTGAACACAAAATATTCATATAATTTGTAAATTACTCATAATTCACATTAAATGATAAGGGTTTTAATTTCTTCATGACAATTAAAATTCTTTCAAGAAATAAAAATATTTAACACAAATGTTTATTGATCACCAATAAACAACAACAATGTTAGAAATAACTATAATTGTGAAAAATAAGTATTTGATTGCTATTTATTTTGACTGTTTGGTTTCATTCAGTAACATTTCATATTTTTCTGTAGTCATAATAAAACTGCGATCAGTGCTTGTTTCCACAAACTCACGTAATTTATCGTAAAACAATTCTTTTTTATTCGTCCTAATTAGCGCTGACATTAAAATTCACTCTCATAAACAGAAAAGAAATGAATAAAACTGATGTTTCAATGCGTCTTTGCACCCGAGCCGACACCGACAGTTACAACCTGTCCGTCGTGATATGGTTAACACAATGAATACTCCGAACGCGTCATGGCTTTTCTTCATTGCCACAACGCGTTGAGATCGAATAGCATGTAAGCCACGAGACGAATTTCGCTATTTGGTCTTTCTTTGATTGCCACAACGCGTCGTGCGCGTTTTCATTAGAGCCATAACACGAATTTCGCTATGTGGATGTTTTACTGTGACCACATCGCGTTGTGAGCTATTTTTCCGCTCAATGAGCGTTTTTGATCTTTGAGCGTAACATCCATAAGTATTTAACATCCTATTGTTTGAAAATCTTGTTATAGGTATTAATTTATCGCCAATACCAAATCGGCGAATCACTATCTACTTTTGACATCATTTAATCTCTTTGAACAACTGTCGACTGCTTTAAAACATTCATTAAAAGTAGCATCACAATAAGTTACCTTTATCCAATGAAGAAATACGCTACGCTAAGGGGACGGGAAAGATGTGACGTATATTGAAGCCAAAAATGTCTCAAATATGGCGTCGCGCTTCGTACACTTCGGTACCGCTGACAGCACATGCCGCTGTCGGTCGCATACATTAGCGCGATTTTAAAGTTTTGACAAATTAAAAATCCGGCTTTAGGGCGGAGCCTAAAATTGTATGCGCGAAATCAGTAAGTGCTGATACTTTAATGTGTTTAATCCAGATTCCCAGATTCCTTAATTTAATAACTAGACTAAAGAATAAAGGGACATTAGCATATGACCTAGCAGCAAGTAAATCGGACCCAGTGACCGTAGCGTCTAGGAATCGATATATGCATTCTATCTCCATTAACGGTTGGCCGTTGGTGGTGGGTCAACGACCGGCTCACGACTCAAATTACTGTATGAAATAATTAAAGTCAAAAGTCAAAGTCTTTATTTCACATAGGCCTAACATACAGGCACTTGCGAACGTCGGCATGACATTTCTTGCATAATAATGGTGATAACTACAAGTCGACTTAAAACTAAGTTTACGAGGGTTCCAAACGCGCCCTGCCGCTGAGAAGAAGCCCACAACAAACTCAGCCGGGTATTTTTTTATGTTATCACCATTTAACGAAATAAGTAACAATCACTGTTTTACTCACACCATTCATTAATACTTGATTCTTGAAGATTTATTCACAAAAAAGATCCTTTGTTAACTGAAGACTAAAGTTAACGTAAGAACTTGAAGCTTGTAAAATCGATCCAGTTTAAGACTGGGACATCCGAACAAGAAAAACGAAGAAGCCACACTGCCACACTGTCTGAAGGTATAATACCTTCACAGACTAATTTAATAATTGAATTATACATACGTGAGCAAATATAACAGGCGAGAATTAATCGGGCGGAGCGAAAACTTTTCATTTACCAACTCGATAATTGAAATGAAAATAAGCTGGTATCGTTTTAAAATTAATAAATATACTAATTGGAGAGAAAGTATATGATTTATTTTATGTAAATATTTGTGACATTGGCAAATGGGATTAAAACCGGAAGCTGTATATACGAGTATCTGCAGTGGATAGGTAGGTAGAAGCTATAGAAACGAAATAAGGCTTCTTGTAAAATTGGACTTTGAATCAAAGAATACAAGAGACTATCAAGGACAATGCAGAGCTGTATTAATCCAATGCAATTGTGACTTTTGTCGATGTTACAAAAGAAATAAAAGGTGAGAAATCTAAATCTTATTTTGCAAGTATCTTTAAATAGCCCCATCAACAGATAATAGCTAATAACACTTACATATGTAGTAATGCTACGTACTACTATATTAGTTGTATTATACATATATTCGGTGGTACTAGTTACAGCAGAAAAAGTAAAAAATGTTGACTATGCGTTCGTTTATACACAATTACACACACATATGTATAAACATAATAATGGTGATGGATAACCCGGGCAAAAAGTTAGTAATAATCTTCACCGACATAAATTACCCTAAAATATATATGTCTGAATAATTTTATTGTTTTTAAGAAGACAAAGATTTAGCTGCGCGACAAATTTGTGATCCGCTTATCTTATCGATACAAGAGATAATAAAGAAGGTCAAATTTCGTAACGATTCATTTTCGAAATTGATACTTGTTATGTTGTTTGAAAAACTAAACTTTTTGGACTTTACTTTAACTATGAATATAAGTTGCAATAAAAAAATATGTTCATTATTATGTAGTTGCTAATAATAATAAACCAAAACAACATCTCAAGAATCGATACAGAGGATTATATAATATTAGTGAAAATCTATAAAATTATAATATCGACGCCAGTAGTAAAGACGGGTTAAAATGACCACTTGAGTGATATTTTATTAATGAGTAACATTACACAATATGTATTTGCTGTTTGGAAATTTCTCGCAAGCTTTCAAATATATTTGCAATAAGTTTCATCTTTTAATGTATGACTTGATTGTAAACGACAAAATACTTTTAATATGCTATTAAAATTAATGTAGTTTTTAAATTATTAAGAATATTGTACAAAAGTAGAACATTCGTAAAAAATGAAAGCCTCTACCTATTTCATTTCTGCGGTCAAATTCTTATATTACGGATTCGTGATTATTTCTTTTGAAGAATTCAATGCTTTCATGTCTTTTTTTGTCTTTTTTGACAATTGACATTTATTGGTGGTTTTTATGTTACTTTGGATGGATTTCAGTCATTTCATGTTATTCTTTCACTTGCGCTAGAATTTATAAGTAATATATTTATATTTCTTTTTAATTTATAATATGTATATTACGGTTTGCAAAAATGTACAAGGAACTTTAATCATTAAAATAGTAACGAAATTCCGTATATTTCCTGTTTAAACATAAAATTGTTTATAAGTAACATTGTAGCTTCTTTGCCAATAATATACCTACTTCCTAACTATTTATTGTTTAAAATAGATAAATTATTAATAATTAACAACTGTAATTGATTAATAGACAAAGAAGAGATGGTATAGGAAGCATATAATTAATGAACACGCTAATCTAACTCGTAGACGTTGTTTTACATTTAATAGATTGCTAGACGTAGGTTACGAAGCCGACCCTGGCATACTTACATGTACTGAACATATACAGATACACAATTATTCTATTGACCTATATTAACGATATAAGGGTGGTATCAGGTGTGTTCTAATGATTGAGGAAGTATAATATATCCTACCGATAGAAAATAAATATAATAACGATACTGGGTGGTGCTGGTATATTAAATTGTATAGAGGCTAATTGAAGAAGATCATGATAGATCTAAGGTTATAATTGTATGTGGATGATATATTTATTGTATGATATTGTAAAATAATGAGAAATAAATTCTTATTCTATGTTTAATTTATAACAACAACCTTTCCGTATTACTAAATTAAAGAGCCTTTAAATGAGGCCGGCCGCCGGTGGTTTAAAAAAATCCATTATTTTTAACAATAATATGATTTATCAATCTTCTTGAATTATGCTTTTTTATACAAAGCACTTAAACCTTAATTTGATGGATCATAACAATAATAATTATCGAATATTATCTTAACAATGTTAACGAGGGAAATCACTTCTATGTTTCCGATTGTTTACGATTACATCCATTTTAAATCGGAACGATGCGCTAAAATTAGAACTTTCGATCTTTATTATTACCTGAATCATAACACACATAACACATAACATAATGAAACTATTGACCAGTTTTTAAACACTATTAAGCAAATTTTCTTTACGATAAACGTAATTGTTTAGTAATTATATGGCATCACGAAGGGCACGCAAAAACTGACGACCTCTAAATCATCATGCTAGGCAAACTTAAACACTAAGCTGATCGAAATGCTGCCTGAAGATAAACAATTAGCAGAGCGGCGTTAAAGAATTGTAATGAATGGTAGCAATCCTTTAATGGAAACAAGTTGGTGATATATTTGTTAAAAGAATATGAGCAGTAAAGGAAGAAGGCCAGTAATTAATCTCAAATTAAATAAAAAAACCGGCCAAGTGCGAGTCGGACTCGCGCACCGAGGGTTCCATACCATAAAAGAAGTAAAACATTAAAAGAATCACTTTTGTTCATGAATTTACGAGTATAATTTACATGTAGGTACTTTTGTTGGCGAACCGCAAACGTAACTTTGTTTTTGGTGGTTTATTGTTATTATCAAAAAAAGTATAATTAAAGAGTTGATTTTATTTTTCCTGTAAAATATACGTTTACTTCTATTGATCATAATTATTTCAGATTTTTCGATTGGTAAACTTCGGAGATAAGGGGGGGGAACGGTATTTTTTTCGACAGTTTGCCCAATAAATCAAAAACTATCAGGCATAAAAATAAATAAAAATCAGTTTTAGAATACACAAGTAACGCCCTTTCATATGATACCCCACTCAATATTGTTATCTCATTTTGAAATTTTGTCGACCCGGGTTTCCCCCCTTTTTAAATAAAAATAAAAACAATTTTCAAATTTTTACGATTGTTATGACGTCGGGTAACTATTTCCTATAACTATTCTAAATTTCAAGTCGATAGCTTGAATAGTTACTGAAATAATCGAGTGTGACAGACGGACGGACGGACGGACGGACGGACGGAGAAAGTCTCACCATAAGGGTTCCATTTTTACCATTTTGGTATGGAACCCTAAAAACATGTGAAAAAGATAAGCGACGGATGAAAACGATGATCGAAACATGTTTTAATTATTTAATTAGTATTTCTCGGACTTTCTATACTATCTCTACGTAATAACGTGTAAATGTTGACAACTGACAAGTTGTCAATGGAGCGTTATGCAAAGTAAAATATTACGGACATTTCCTTGTTACAACTTACAACCAATTGTTTTACTTGACAAGTAGTTTGTATTTGTGAGCCTGTGAGAAAATATCGCTTACTGCTTGGCATAATCGCGTAAGCAATTTTGATTGAGTCAAATCAATCGTGTAATTTAAACATTTATTGAAAGTCGAAAGTGTTTTATGTAGAGGAATTTCATTCATTTATTCTTTTCGTTAGTTTAAATTTGACAAAAAAAGAAAATGATATTTATCATGGATCGATATCGTTAATTTTTTTAAAGACTTTGACCTCACCGGGCCTTACCGTCAAAACTTACATTGCAGGAATCTCAGATGCCGATGATTTTGTCATTGAAAATATCTATGAAGATTTAAAAAGTGATAAGTAGTTATTCGGAAACCGATACGATAATTGGATAAATACGATTAAAGTTAAAATAGGAACATTTATGATTTCGTTTCATAAGAAAGGGTCGACTAGATAGAATACGGGTATATTCGGGATAGTCATGTGATAAATCTATTACAATTTTATTGTCTATCTACAATTTGTTAGTAGTAGATAATCATATTGGTTGATTTCATGTGCGACAAAGATATGATAACAGCTGATACCGAAAGTGATTCTGGCGTAGACATTATAAATGTTGATTTTTAAAACACGGTTGCAATGAAAACTCAAGAGCGAGCATGTATTGAAGGAAATTTCTCGATACTTAGTATAGTTCCAAGTATATGCATATGTATGGTTAAAGATTCTAAGCGAATGGCATTGTACCTAAATGGTAATTTTCTTTGTACAAACTTCGACATCGCGTGCAAACTGCTATCGTTCTGCAGAGTTGTAAATGCGTCAAAACTTTTCACGCGATATACAATCTTATGCTTAGATACTCGTAGTTACGTAATAAAAGTGATCGATGGTTTTACCTTATCTATAGTAAAATAAGTATTTTGGTAGGCATAAGATTGCGTGACAGAAGTCGCGATGGTACGAATAGGCTTACGGTCGGAGACGTCGCGATCCAATCGGCAAAAAGAGCACTTTTAGTTTCGATAGAGTTGCCTTTAACAGTTATGTAAATTGAAGGATTTGAAATTTCATAGATAGCTGTGTCCCTGGCTCAATGATACTAACGAATAACTTTAACGTAGTTTATGGGTAATTACATTTATGACTCAAAATAAGGACAAATAAATATCGATGATCATTAGGCACATTTCAGGGACGTCAATCGTTATGATGACGACATTAATTAGTCAAGCTTCTGCTACTATAGAATTACAAGACTTGGCTCTTACTTGGTCAGACAAATTGTCACACCACTGATGCGCTGCTGTTTTCTTTCCACCATTGACACCATTGGTCAAATGTGGCGTTAAAGGTCCTCCAGTGAACAAATCCTCAGTTACACTATTGTCTGATGTAATCCGCAGTCTCACAGCCGGGTCCTGAGGTCCCACGAAATCAAATTGTCCATCCCACATATCGTATTCCAATTCCAAACTGTCTTCAACCTCAATTGGTTCACCCATTGCGCCGCCAGAGCGGTTGAACAGTCCAGACTTAAACATTTAGAAATCGGTCCGTAAAACTACTTCTTTGGATTTATTCGCACTAATATATTGCACATAACGCTTAAGCCCTAATCAACATCTAATTTGAATTACAAAACGTATTAGATTAGTGAAGATAAGTCTTTGAATGGCACATTGAATTAAACAAGAGTCGTTGAGACTTGTTACACAGAACACATTTAATTGAACTACTTAATTGACCACTTTGTCTTACATTTGTATAATCTCACGAATCTCACACTTATTGTCACATAGTGTACGCGGCTTTCTCACGGATTCGATTATGTGTAAGTTAATACAAAAACTTGCCAATTAATTGTCGTCATACAAGAGGATCAAAATATCCGGCAAAAACAGACTCTGTCGGAGCCGATTCAAAACGTTATACGGTTGTTCTAACATCGTTTGCACCACTCCTGTCCACTGCACTGGGTGTTGTTAATACTCCATTCAATTTCGTCGGGAATAAAGCTTTGTTTTGTACGAGGAAGAAACTTATTACAAACGCGTCGGTACGTTACATTGAGTCAGAGTCACGCTCGGCACTGCACGGCTGTCGGCCGGCTCGCCCCACCCATTGCCCGACGTGATTATCAGCCTGCCAACGCCACACAGCCATACAAATAAACTTTATTCGCTCCCTGCACATATGCACGATCGTCTGATGGATAGTTCCAAGGCAATAACCCCTTGCATTTGCTCCCCCAGCCTGGTTGCATCTCATAATTTTATGGGCGAGGGGCCACCATGATTGCTCGGTCATTGAGAGCATGAGACAGACTCTATAGTCTATTTAAATGCAAACGTAAATGTGTTCTATGATCTAATCGAAACACTATCTTCCACGAAATCGTATGATAAGACATTATTATGTATAAGCGAGACAACGCAAATAAAATAAAAGTCATGAAAATACTGAAGCTTTTACATAAAGATATAATAAATATTAAACAGCATGAGAAAGTTCTAAAGCGTTTATTAATGATAATAATTGATTACATATTATGTTGGAAAAAAGCAAACGGCTGCATAATTAAGATAAGACGATTAAAAAAATATTTAATCCGACAATGAAATTGAAACTATTGTCAGTGAGAGCGTATAAAATGGGAGGTTGGATTAAATAATAAATTGAATAGTGGCATTGCTGATAGATACCTTGCAGATAGTTTAACATCGTAAGGTTTTAATATTATTAATCGTTACGTTGCATTACGTTAAAATTTTAATGTTTTTTATCACGTCGATTTAATCAAACCATTCAAGACGTTCATTTTTGTTTAAATTTAATGAATATGGTGATGAATATTTATCGTTATTTATTAACAATTTCAAATTAACGATACAAGAGTTCAAAACTATGGATTACGTGAGAGACAGTTACCGACAGTATTTTTGAGTGGAATACAATCACTGCCATTTGGAAACATCGAATTCATTTTGTGTTTCGTTTTAAATAACAATGATGATTGTTTCCAATTTCCATATGGCTTCCATGAATATAATCATGCCGTTCACCTTAACTGTTCCAATGGAAAGGCACTTGAGGATACGAAAATAGACCCAAATGCGTCTTGCTGAGCCTTTAAATGCCCGTATTACACATGTCTTATCGTGTTTCCTCCTTAAGTATTCTATAATTAATTTGAATGAGTCTCATCTTCAACAATGAATTTATTACTAGTAATGAATACTGGTTGATTGATTTACAGATTTAGTACAAACAGGCAGCTGATGATGTAATATTCTTGTTTGACCAATAAATATGGGAGTGTTGAGACTATTTGCTTTAGCCGCTTGGGTGGTCAGATAAGAATATCAATGAGTCCAATTCCCCACAGGCTTTGATATCGATTTCTCAGTATAATCGTTGGTATAATACAGTGTATGATTACTATGCGACCACCAAAGATGGATACATGGGTTTTGCACGTAAGCATTTATCAGGTTGGCAATGAAACAAGATATTAGTAAGCACTGGTACCAATCAAACATTCTCGAGAGTATTTAATAGAGACCAAAATACCAGGAATAAAGAGGGACACTCGGGTTCAAAATTATTGCTTTTGACACCTTACTTTTTAAAAGTAAAGTACCAGTTTGAAAAAGACATAAACACACAGGCCAATACGAAAACAAATGAGCGAGAGGTCGTAGATTGTATCAATGACTTGGAAAAAAGCATCAGCGTACACAAATTACACAAAATTACTGAACAATGCTCCATTATTATAGAGAACTTTTTGTTAGCACGAGTGTATTATCAAGTCCTCGTTATGTCTGGTTGGTATGTACCTACTCATTTCGCAGACAAAATAGTGTTTAATTCTTTTCAAAAATAATTTAGGAATTATTTCACTAAAAGCGCGTTGGTTTCCCAATAAAACTAGTTATTACTATCTCTACGTATTGATGTTTAGTTAATCAATACATCGTTTCCACTGGAACACTGACGAAGGAGGTTTTACATGATTTTTTTTAATTATCAAAGCTGAATGTAATATTAACGGGTCGCTCGAGAAAATTTTAAAATTAATATCAGATTCGAATGTCGCGATTGGTCTTTGTGTGGTTTGGGTTCGAAAGTCTTTTCATCGTCAGTAAATGAGATTGTAGTCGTTACAATTAACAATTATTTATTATTCACATTAATCACTGAATTCCATGTAGAGCAATTTGTAAACATTTTGAATTTCTCCGTTTCAAAAAGGTACAGCAGTCACCACAAGTTATTGAATCCGATGTAAGGACCCCAACTTATCATCATTCTTTGTAACAGATAAACTTGATGAATCATAAGACCTTGCCAAGGCCGTTTCCGAGCACCTATCTAAAGAATAATTCGGATTTGCATAACATGTATGAAGCAAGAGGTAAATCAAACATTTATCAATATGTCTAGGAACTAGTTTTTAAATACACAATTACGAAATAAAATTGAGTAATCGTGTAAAAGTAGCAAAAATAAATTGTTAAAAAGATTCAAAAATAAAATTGTTAGGACATACCACAGGTACAAAGTGCGTACATCGTTAAAAAAGTATGAACGTAAGCTGTAACATTACGTAAGTAATATAAATAAATCCGATTTAATCAAAACGACCTCTGCTTGTACCCGTTTAAATGTATTGTTTTCTTTGAATATCTATCAACCTACCAATTTAGAAGTCATAATAGCACTTGTAATGTACTCAAGCTCAATATGTATATCAGTTCTTGTCACTACGATAGTTCATTATTCATTGTTACATACAGTTAATATGGTAGTACAAAAAGTTATGATCATTCTAGAAAAGCCAACTGTAAAGCGAATTCTATTGTATCCATGAAGTAGACAAATAATAATGTCATCTATGATTGTGACTTAGGAAGGAAGGAATTGGACATACATAAATTGTGCTAAACGGTTTATGAGTTTATAACCTTAAGCAGTTTAGAATTTACGTTGTTAACTTAAAATGTGTGAATAAGTTATTCGTTCAATATACCTACCTCGATTAAACTTCAAAGCTTCGTCATTTCACCAATCCTAGAATTGATGAATAAAGAGGAATTCCCGCTTTCTACTGAACTCATGATGTATATCGCATGTCTGATAGTAATCCTGGATTAGTAAGGGCAAAGTCTGGAAGTTTATGGGATATTCGACTACCATGCTACCTATGAAGCCTTTCAGTATCTTTAGCTGATCTTTGCAAGGCTCGTTTGTTGCAGTAAAAATTTTTTTAAGGTATAAAATTTTCTAAAGAAATAAGAGCCTGGACAGTTTATCGATATGACGGAATATGCGAAGCATTTTCATTTAGTTTGTTTCTTTCTTTACCTGCCACTGGAAGGATAAACCTGAGAGTTTAGAAACCAAAGATTTGAAACTACATTTATAAATTATAATCTTTTTATTTTAATTTCTGTGATATGGATGTAGCCACAGCACAGACTGTACTAATGCTAATGTTTTCTATAACTTAGATAGTCAAAGTCCGCATGGACTGTGTAACTAATACTTTAAGTACTTACTTGTAAAGCTACAATAATAATTAGCGACGTCTCACGCTGCGTTGGTCTCAATTAAGGTCTATTTATACAATTAGCCTAGAATTTGAGATCTAGTACAGATCACTCGAAGTAAGGAACATGTGCTGAATTTAAAATTTATCATTTGTTACGATTCTAACCCTGTTTATTACCATTGCCTCTTAAGAAGACAATTATTTTTTGGTTGATTTTGAGCAGAATATTATTTGACACTTCTTAAATCTTCTTGCCGGATCTTCTCAATATGAATCAGTCTTTGAACACGGTGGAGAGAAGAAAAAGTCTTAAAAGTCTTTCTCTTTTTAAATCTTAACCTTAAGTACAAACTCAACAAAATACGAGTACAGCAGAGTTGTTTTGTTTGTCAATAATGGTAAGGAACATAAAAATTCGTAGAGATATTATTTTGATTTTTTTCAATACGAATACAACCATTTCAAGTAACGATGTGCTATGAATTAACTGGCTGAATTAGAATTTAGAAAGTTGCATAAGTGAAAATTTTTGCCGTCACTTTTAATGAAAATGAACGAAGCAGAAAGAATAAAAACAATTACGACACAATCGACTCTACCGCATCGTAGAATATCATAAAAAATATTTTATTAGAGAAGTTTTAAAAACTTGGGTAATATTTCAGGCGGAAAACTGTTTATTAATGTAAACCGGATAACAACACATCGCGTATACGAGTAGTTTAAGCTCAGTTTAAGCATGTTGCATTATACTTATCTACGAGACAAGCGTTTGCGTCGTTTGATCGAAATTCATTAATTTTACCTTTCTACACCCCCTCATTATTGACGCTATATGCTTGTTCTCTTCAGATAAAAGAGAAACCGCATACAGTACTATTAGGGACCGTGTATATGGGGCTGTTTGCCCACATTTTGATCTCATACATAAAAAATAATTCTGATTCGTATCTGCTGATTCTGCATCGCTTATATAGATATCGATGATGAAAGTGTCATGCCTTTAAACTTTTTACTTCAAAAACCAATCTTATAAGTGTGGAAGATTTTAGACTCTTAGAGGCTTAGATATTAACGCATCTGGCAATAGTTCCAACAAAATAGGACGCATGTACAAACAATACTGCGGAGTTTGCAGTTCGCACGGGTTGCTTCACTTTCCGTTTCATAGTTTTTTCCACTCAACTCGTACTCGTGTTATTGACTGAAGTTAGATAACTACTACACTATGCTATACTTATGAGGTTTTGTTACTTACATTTAAAAGCGTTTAACTCGGGAATGCAGCGGAATTTACTTCATGAGTTATCCGCGTAGAGGTCCAAGAGACCACTCGACTCGACACGACGAAAAGTGCGGCAAAAATACTTCGCCTACTTGCTGATGGTGTAGTGTGGCTATGTTAGCTTGATTATAAGCGAAATACTACTTCTGGAGCAAAAGAAAATGTTCAATTCACTCATTAGAGAAACAAAAAGTAAAACTTAGCTCAAACAGCTTTAGAAAAACTTTAAAATTCAAAGGGACCCGGGCACTAAAACGACCTCTTCAGTTTCTTTTATGGCATAAGAGTGCTTAACTTGGAGCGGCATTTAAAACAGCGAGGTTGTTCGCAAAAATGTGAGGAAATCCTTTCATCCCGTTTCTAAATGTGAATTCCCTTACTTAATGCCATTGACCTCATATTTAACTTTAAAAAATATTAAGGAATATGTTCTTAAATTCTTATCAGAACGCTTTGCGTACCTAGTTTTTAACAACTAAGCACGCATTGCAGTTTTCAAAGAATTTATTGTTATATACGGTATACGGGAGTGTGCCGGAATATATAGGTTTGGAGAACTTTTCCGTTAAGCCATGGATATAGAGCTGACTGCTAACCTCCAGTAATGGAGGGGCATTTGAAGAAGAAAACAATATAATGAAATCTAGGTATACGTTTTTATTGGTACTGAACTATTTACCAACAAGGTACAAAGTCTGTTTTCAAGATAGACGACTATTTACCTAAAGTTTACATCTAAGTGTAGGCAATTTGTATTGATCCAACAATGACAGATAAGCATTTCGTTTTCGGCTTTGGCCATAATTCCACATCCTTGACACGGTTCTCCCACGTGACACCCACTGGCGCGATGCATACATACCTATCTATTGCCTACAGTTGTCTACACTCATACCGATATACTCCGGATTTGTATCTACAGGCACATAAGAGTGGTGACGATGTGTCTAGACTTGACGAAGTTGTTGGAAATTATCAATCAGTGAGAATTACCAATACTAATAGCAACTCTCGACAATCTCTGGTTTTTATTTACTTAAGGCGGTGGTGCTGGTATAAAGTCTGATGTAGGGTAAAAGTGTCCCTAATCTAGGGAGTTACTTTCAAAATAAAGTTTCAATCAACTAACAAGGGTAGAACCAAATAAGAATATAAAATTAGGAGTAGCATTATAAAATTCAGGAAGTTATGAAATTTTGCAATCAAAAGTTGCAAATTGTAAAGATAACCAGAGAGAAGAAACAGAAACCGCATAAATTAACGTGATCAAAGAGCACTTTCCATCGTAGACCTACCCGAAGTCTTTCATCCACCGCCATTATCCTTATAGAACCATTGCATAAAACGAACACAACAGCTTGCCTTAATGACAAATTAATTCAGGCACCCAGTATAGGTTCGCTGTTTGTTCTAATGCATTATTTATGTCCGTGGCTATCTAGGTAATGCTGCGTGCAGTTTCTCCCAGGGCCCATTATACGTTGCATTGACCAGTCGCAAACTTACAATTACGAACAATTTAGTTTCTAATCTAAGGGAATAAAGTCTAGTCAAATAGCAACTCAACTGAACTAGTAAAGTGGTTGCAACGCAGTCTTCAGGAATCGCCCACGTAGACAAAATGACCCTTTGCGTTTATTAGAGGAGAATTTGTTACACTATTCTGACTATTACATTCCCGTAGCGAAATGGATTTGCATTTATCAGGACCAAATACTTTCTACTGCTTGATAAAGCCCTGAAACTAAAAATCCTGAAAAAAAAAGTTTTTGCTCCTTTAAGTTTTTCTAAGAGCGCCTTGCTTATGAGGTCGATCCTCTATTTCAAAAATTGGTTGATTAAGTGCTTCTGAGAGCACATTTCTTATGAGGTCGACCCTCTATTTCAAAAATTGCTCGATAAAGTGCTTCTGAGAGCAGACTGCTTATGAAGTCGACATTTTATTTCAAAAATGTCTCGATGAAAAGCTTCTGAGAGCGCCTTGCTTATGAGTCGACCCTCTAATTCAAACATTGCTCGATAAAGTGTTTCTGAGAGCGCTTTGCTTATGAAGTTGACCCATTATTTCAAAAATTGCTAGTAAAAGTGCTTGTGAGAGCGCCTTGCTTATATGGTCGACCGTTTATTTCAAAAATTGCTAGTAAAAGCGCTTCTGAGAGCGCCTTGCTTAAGGATTTTAATATTTCTTGATAAATTCCTTTTGAGAGCGCCTTGTTATCGTCGAACCTCGAAGTTCTCTGCCACAGAGACTAGAGTCCATGATTTCATGAGGTGTTCTGAAGTTTGCAGACTGACGGTTCGAGCTTTGAAATAAAAACAAAATATCTAGGTAGGCACTTGAGTTGGTAGCTGGTTAGTAGTTTTATTAAGTAACCAAGCCCACGCGCACTCCTCAATAAATCATACGCCACGATTGTTATTCCATATCAATCGTTTATCATAATATGGGCGGCACGCATCTGACCGGAAGGCGTACGCTGCGCACTGGCACAGTTTCCGCCCGCCGTCGCTGCTGTCGTACGAACTATCTAGTGAACCGGCACGGATCTGTCTATTGTTTAAAACCTTTCCTTGATACTCATATTGGGGTCGTTGCACTAAATTACGGATAATGCACACGTTTATGGGCGGCTGTGGCTTTATTTGGTGTATTTATGCCGCCTTTATGAAGACTGCTTTACGGAATATTAAAAATAGTCAGAAGCAGGTAGGTGGTAGATCGCCCATGAGATGGACTGGTCAACTAAAGGTTGCAGTGGATGTCCCATTACATGTGTGCTATCGAAAACCAGCTATCAAAAAGAGGAGTTTAGGCTTGGTACACCTGGGAAGTAATGACTAATGTCTATGACCGCTGTGACAAGAGTGAAACGAAAGAGAAGAAGGAAGGTGGTATGGAACTCGAAAATGCTTGTTGGCAAAAGATGTTTTAATTTCGCCATCCATAAAATAAATCTGAGAATAAATCTTTAGGCTCGCAGGTTAAAGAAAGTGTAGATTAGAGAGGCATTAGAGCCAAAAAATTGGACGATTGGTCCACACAAGACGATTTCAAAAAGAATTATTAAGAATGGCCAGACTCATCTTAGTTACAGGAAATAACAAAATAAGTACTGAAAATTTGAAAAATATTTTAGAAGAAGACCATTAAGAACAACCCAGACTAAAATTGTTCAGGTTCTCGGAAGAAATCTAAATAAAGAAAAATCTTTTCAAATGCCAAATCGGTCAAAGAGAATATTAAATGTTATTTTCGTACGGAAATATTCACTGATTCCTTATTTCAAATATGTATAATCGACATCTTTTGGTACATAAGACGTAACCAAATGGCACGTATGATACTCGTAGAAGAAATTTTTAGGCCTCCACCTTCACTAGTTTGATTAATACTGAATACCTCAGAGAAGTCAGTTTATAATGACAAGCTGAATATTTATTGGTAGGTAAGTAATTACAAATTGTAAATATTCCATTAAAGAAAATGCTGAATCCGCTTCTGTAAGAGAACCTACTATTGAATTAACATACTGAAGCTTTATCAAGTTGAAGGTTTGAATTGTTTACCTACATATGGCCTCTTTGGGTTAATTAAATTGATAAAGAAGTACGAAACAAAGTTGACTTAAGATCAACGATATAATCTTTGCTTAAGATAAGATAATACGAGTACTTAATTAATCAATGTCATCAGATCTTTGATTAGGTATATCAAAGCATCAGATTACCCATATAATTCTTACTAAAATCGAAATTCCAAATCTTTGCGCGCTTTTCGAGTAGGAAATTACAAAAAAAAAAGAAAACACGAGTTTATAGCTCGCTTCTAATAAATACTAAAAGATGTACCACCGTACGTACCACGGTATAGAAAATTCAGTCACCAGCAGGTTTTGTAGGAGCCTGGTCTAAGACTAAAGACCTTGTTGGTCGCTTTAAAGAGAGACTTCAAGTTGCTTACAGACTAATACAATTTTATTAGTAAGAACATTAGATAGTAGAATATTTATAGATTTGGCAGGAATCCCATTTAATCTTGAATAGATTTACAATTTCAAGGTGATGTTTTATTTTATTTATTTTTTAATGTTTGTCAATTTGTAGATGGTGTCCATGAAGAACGAATGATAATATTATCATTCGCTCTTATGTTACGCATTTTGATGGTCAAAATGCTTATTTATTAATCATCATCAATGAGCAACAAAATGTTTCAGCTGAATTCCGCAGTTTTGGATGAAACTGCATAATATCTATCTAACAGCATTATACCTAGTACCTACAAATATTTCTTTCTATAGGTACTTTTTCTGTATTAGTATGTGGTTGCAACCCGGCATCTTACAATAGGGCGAATGACATGTATATAAACAGTTTACTTACTTTAGAATAATATCGAAGAGTACATTTAAATTCAATATTCTGTTGATTGTAAATTAGTCAGGCTTCGGGAGCATTGTCTGGATTCAGTTAATTTATCTGAATGAAACACAACGCAGGGTATTTTCAGTTTGAAATCCATGTCTTAGTCATGAAGATGACTCGGACGCACTCGTATGACCGGATTGCTCTATTTATGCGCTGCGTAAACGTTTGGCAGAATAAGGGTTGAGTCAGCGTTTGTGTTCTTACGAAAAAGAACTGTAGCAGCATCTTAAGCAGAAATTGCTGCGATCAGGTAGTAGTTTTCTGTAGGCCCTGCCTGCGTCCTAAGCCATTATCTACAATCAACTACGACCACAATATTAGTTTTCTGCCGTGATACAGTAATGTAATCGCCCCCTGCATCTGAAATAGGCCTACCTTTCACCATTCTTTTGTTTAAATCCAAGAAGCTATAGCAGCAACCTAGATATACTGTAAATGTGAAGGATACTGAACTAAAAAGCTAAAGGTAGATACACGACTAAGTTACTGTTTCCTTAGCATTATTTCTAACTATCATTGTTAGGTATTCGCAACAGGACTTCGCAAAAACAGCCGATATCAACGGAAGGAAGTGGATATAACTCAACTTTTATCACTCAACAAGTGGCTCACCAATGACACGACGATTAGTTAACCTGTTTTCCGAGACAATGAGATCATTTTCGTGGAAACTTGTTTTTAATCGCGAATTGAAACTACATAGGTACTTCACATTATTGAACTTCTTTCTTTGTTTGTAAAACCAATATGCTTAAATATGTTATGAAAGTATTGTATGTAGGTAAGTAGTATTTTATTTTTTTGGGACATCAGACATAACTATTTAATGATACGTTTGTACTTATGGAGCCCTTTAATTATGACCGTTCCAAACAACACTGAAATCCCTGTTTGGGTTAGCTATTTTATCATAATTATTTTATAGTGTGGTAATTAATGCTGTGAGCTGCCGGTCTTAAGTCTTAACATACTAGGAACAGTGCAGATAACGTTTATACCTCGACAACAATAATTTTAAGTTACTAGAGGCTAGACCTATGAAAGAGACTATATACTACTGAATAAATAGTCTTACCATATGCCTCCTTACACGAACTCAGAGATAAAACTATTAACCATGAAGAAGCAGCACATGAAAGCAAGCACATGACGAACACCATAAGCTATGGATTAATAGCGAGGGCTTACCTTATAGTTGAGACCTTGTACGTCCTCCTCCAATGACACATCAGAGTACATGTCGTCTGCAGGCTCCCCACCGGACCCGCAGCCGGACGAGTTGAAGGACGACGACCGGTACAATTGGCTAAAACAATAATAATGCACTCATTACCTATTCAGTACAGCCGTCAGGACCTCAGTGCAGAATTTGAATTAAACGTTTCAAGTAATTTGATTTTAGTAGCGACATCTATCCAACGTACGCGTCAACTTCAACGCCATCTGTGTTCATGATACGGTATCACGATGAAGCAGCCATAGCGCTAAGTAGTGTGTACGCGCAGTAATAGATGGCGCTATCAGTTTTCTAATCTTTCACGAAAGTACTAGTTTTCATTAAAATGTTTAGTATATTGAGTAAATGTTTACCTGGCTAAGACATTGGAGCCGATTTGTCGCTTCCCTGAGCTGAAACAATAAAAATGTTTTATTAGTTTAATTTTACAATTAGAATTTCAATCAGAAGTTGGGATAGGGAGGATTATAAGCTTGTGAATCACAAATTGGCCATATTATGTCTTATTCTCTTTTTGTATCATCTTTGAATATAGAACAAGTACCTACCTACTTATATGTAGGTAATGAATAGACATAATTATTATAGGTACGTATCTACTCTGGACAGGATGGACGTCCCGAAAAAATGTTGTCAGTTTACCGGTGCCAAAAATGCTTGTTTGTAGGGCCACGATATAGTTTGCTCAGCAGCCAAATATAGATTTTTGACAGATTTCGCTACTGTTTGCTAAATGTAAATCGTCCGGATACCCAGATCCATAGGTTTCTTATCGCATCGATGACCTAATGGCTTTTTGTAAGGAAGTTAAAATTTCAAAATAAGAAATCCCAAGACTTTCAAAAAAGAAAAGTGCGTGTCTTTTTAACTCGCCTTTGGGATTAGCAGCCAATTTGTTAATTCCATACTTTTAATTTTCTATAGTTAAGTAAGTAATAATTTCTCAAACTTTTAACTTATTGTTAATCAGGAGCTCTAAAACGTGTAATAGGTATAATGACGAACAAAGACGGTCTACGCTAGTACGTAGGTACCTAAGTACCTACTACAAGAGAGAAAGAAGGAAATACTTTCGCATTTCAAGCGCGGAACATTATCGCTTTTGTGCATTTGCTCGTATGAGCTTGCTTTTATTAACCGACTTCAAACTATCCTAGCAGTCGGTAAGTATGTTCTCATTCGATCTAGGCAACATCATCAACCTATTATGTATTCTTCACTAAGATGATTAGGTTTAGAATTTGAGACAACGTCTCTCAATTTCATCAAAAAAGAAAACATCGTAGCTAATCTGTCTCCGTTGAGATTCATCGTCATCGGATTGAAGTGCCTATAAAACGGAGGAATTTGGTTTACACGCCACAATTAAGAAATAGCTTTTATACGATAAAAGCATAACGCAACAACTTACATTCCATTATAAAAATATTACGAATGAAATATGTAGCCTTGATATTATATCAAAGTTTACTGTTTGCCCAACATGTTGAAACTGCGTTGTTTCGAATTTGGACAACCTTAAATTTTTTTTTAACAAAAACTAATGTTGGTCACCTCATAGGTTTCATTTTTAAGCCGACTTGCAAAAACAAACATCTATTCTACGCATTGTAGTTACTGTTTTAAAGGCGTCTGTTGAATTTTGCGGATAATTCAAATTTTTGCGGGTAAAAATGGAACCCTATTACTGAGACTTAGCTGTCCGCAGTCCGTCAGTCCGTCCGTCTGTCACCAGGCTGTATCTCTTGAACCGTGATAGCTACAGACTTGAAATTTTGGCAGATAATGTATTTCTGTTGCCGCTATAACAACAAACACCTAGTAAAAAATTGAATAAAATAAATATTTAAGGGGGCTCCCGTACAACAAACTTGATTTTTATGCTCGTTTTAGATTTAGTGGGCAGGAGTGTTTAGTTTATTTTAATACTATAGAGAAAAGGAAAATACTCTTGATGGTACGGAACCCTCAGTGCGCGAGCCCGACTCGCACTTGACCAATTTTATTACTTCAGGTATAACAACATTTGCATTTTTAGCCCACTTGCAAAAACATTTTTTTATGAATTCTATGCATTGTAGTAACTGCTGAATTTTGTGGATATTCAATACTTTTATCATTACTTCTAGTATAAGCAACGCAATGCAATGTATTTTTTTATCCCTATTGCAATGCATCGATTTCTCATTCTCACTGCTTACAAAATGTCATGGCCTGTGCGCAATGCGTAGCTGCCCACCATGACGATTTCACCATCAAAGTGAATGCACTTATTACATGACAGTGATGGGTGGGTTTTATTGTAACCATCTAATTGCGAAGTGCAGTTGCAATCAACAATAAGCTGTGCGATTCCGTAAAAATACTTACAGCTTACGTATGCTTAGGCTATAACCATCGATTCTCAAACTTGTCCAGGTGACCCCCCAGGGGACAATGGGAGACTCAACAGGGGGTTTACGTTGGCGTGACAAAAAAATGGGCTCCACAAGTCTTCGGCGTTGGTCCACAAAAATTTATCAAGTTTTGATGATGAAGACCTAAAACTTTGGCTGGCCTTCACCTATAAATGTATGGCATACGATTACATTTTTAATTTTTTTAAACATTGGCGAAGTTAAATTTTGGCTCTTGATTGGTTTGCTTGCATCGGTTGTGGCTGCTTCTCAAGATACAGTTAACACTAGTTTGGGGAGCAGGGGACACAACATTATTATTTTTGCTGTTTTCATAAGCATTTAGCCTAATGTTGTACCTACCTATATTATGTAATTTTGTATGGTAAAAACTAATAAATTTCTTCTCGTTCTTTTCTTGTGCAGCGAAGCACCGATTGGCTATTAGGTATGCTTGCGTTGCTGTAGTTACCAGCGATGTTTGAGCGAGCGTACAATTTTGTTACTGAAAGTTACATAAAAGCTTGTAAACAATCTCATCTTTCTGCGAAAAGAGATTAATGTGAAACTTACGAGTCGTCTCATAAGCTCAGAAAAATATGACGTTCATTTGTGAACAAAATAAAATGGATAGAGCTGGCTGACTCAAATACAGAAAAACCCCAAGATACCACAGCAAAAAATAAAATCAACTCGTTAACAGTGGTATTTCGTCAATTTTCGCGTATTTCCTTTCGTTGTTTCGCTGTTATGTACGAAAAAATGCTACCCGAACAAAAACAGCGTGATATTGCTCGTAGTGATGCAATCGTGTTACGTGTTTGTATTGTTTGATATAATTTGACCAGCAGCGCTAAATAACATCCGCGGGAAAAGTTACTGTCACGAAAATACACTATACAGGCTATTAAAAACTCTAACGGCTAACCACTAACAGAATCCGATAGCGCCTTCTGAATGTAAATGATTATTAATAATTATAATGATGATAACGTTCGTAAATATTAACTACATTTTTAGCTACTTTACATTACATTACTTATTTGAATAATATCTCACTTCAATATATAATTTTAAGGGAACACTGAAGTTTCTTCATACGAGTAGGCATCACGTGGGCTACAGTGCCCTTCAAACAGATGATATACTTACAGGAATAAATTACTGTATCATGGTGTAATAATTGACACTACGTAAGGAAATTTTGAGTCGATTTGCTTTCGCAAGTGTGTCCCAACACTAACATATTGTATGAGAAACAATGCTACATTCAATCCTAGATTTTTGTCAACATGGATGTACTCGTATCATAATAGGATAGCGCTACAATTATAATATTTTATACCAGTTAATCAACGTTAATTAACAGATAAGTAGAAAAGATCCAGAGCCAGGCATTCTAAATGCGTGCGCTAGCATAATTTATCAAATGCATCTCCAACGTTTTTGATGCACTCAGTTACCTAATTTCTCCTTCAGTATTTAATTACTTTGCGATGGTTGGAAGGAGATGAATAAACGGATCGTAAATTTGGATAAAAACTTTATTGTAGACAATGCGGGGAAAACCGTTTCTTTAACGGCGTAGAAGCCGTATTTAAGCGATTTTTAGTGAAGTTTAGTTTAAAAACTATAAAGACAATTACTTTTAAATTTATACGTCATGTATTTTGGGTCTTTAATCTAAAATCGTTGAGAAGCAGAAACACGATTAGATAAAATTTTCTCGATAGAAAGTTCTCCCAAAAGTTGCTCCAAAATCTCAGTTTTTCTTCTTTTTTTCCGAAACTACAATGGATATAATTGTAATTTTTGTTTTAATGTGTAGGTAATAATAATATCTAAAAACGTTGAGAAACAGATTTTTAATAGCTTGCTTAGTTTTAGAGAAATTAGGTAAAAGGTCGTTTTTCTGTTATATTCTTCCGCGACGCTGCATGTCGCACCCATCAACGTATTCGTGAGAGTGACAAAGACAAAAATAAATTCAATAAATCGCCTTAACAAATACGTTTGTAAAAAGATCGAAGGTGCAGAACAGTAATGCAGCCATTATGTAGAAAGAATAGTTAATTACTTAGTAAAATACAGGCATTGTGAATGAAAAAAATCGTCGGGAACCTGTATACAAGCTTTTGACACACTGAATGATATCACTCATGAGATGAAATGAAAAATGAACACTGAAAAATTAACGTTACTTTTATTGACATAGAGCAGCGTTTCTCAAACTTTTGGTTCCACGTACCCCCATTAATGTTTCTAGGTGACAGCGAACCACCAACCCTCTCACCTCCAAAACACCATCTAAATAAGTATGTACATGAAATAATCTTATCACGATCCACTCGACCGAGTTTTATGAAATTTGGTACATATATTGGATCAAAAAATATTTTTACCTCCTTACGCGCCTGTTAACCACCCAGCCGCCATTACGTAAATCTTGTCTCTCGTCTGTTACCAGACAAATGCAAAGCTTCTGCGAACGGGTTATAAGCCCCTATTTCTAAAGGACATTCGTACTTTAAAAAGGGGTCGAAATATAGGGAAACTAGAATGTAGTTTTTTACATTTTTGAATAGTTTAAAATTATTTATGTATAACACGTACGAATATACATAATAATATTATGCGGTTCTGTAGGTCTGTGCTCAACTTCAGACAACCCCTTTTCAGAAGATCTTACAAAACCAACCGGTTATTTCAGAATTACAATAAAAATAAAATAATATTGTAGGTACTTAATAGTGTCGTGCATAACATATTTCCTGAAGGCCTTATAAGTGATACAATACGTCAAAATATACCGGTTTATTAAGCGTTTTTGCAAACGTAAGCTTTAAAGATTTTTTTGTATTTTGAAGATTTTTTTGAATGAAATCGTAGTTGCTTTGAGCGACAAATTATGCCTGAGGGAAAGAAATACTGAGTTTCCTAGATTATAGATAAATATTTCATGGAATATTTTCTGAATGACATGTTTTTCTCACTTGTGGTTTTACTTTAACCATATCAGACTAACACCCGGTTTCTTCAACTGACTTTTACTGAAAATTACTTGTTAAATATGACGGTCTGATCCTTGTCTTTCGTGATAAGGGTCAGACCACCATATTTATCTTTTACTTTTCAGTAAAAGTTAGTTGAAGAAACCAGGTTTAAAACCAGTTTTGGATAATTTAATAGTATAACAGTTGAACAATAAAATTAATTGGATTCCATTGCCATCGCGTGTATGACAATATCATTGCCTGACCAAACCATGCTGCGAACAATGGAACGACGATCACTATAAAATACCCATGCATTGCACATTGTTGCCTTGTTCACAGACGAACAGCTATCTGCCTTGGCTTGACCATTAAGTAGTATAATAATCGGCCAAGTGCGAGTCGGTCTTGCGCACAACGGATTCCGTACCATTATCTATATAACGTAGCGAGATGATGATGCAGAAGCCCTATAATACTACTACTACTACTACTACTATACAAGTAGAGTACGTAATACCTATTGGAGCTTCTGGATCATCGACCAAAAACGTGCAAAAATCGCGTTTGTTTTATAGGATTAATCTGTATTTCATATTTAGTCTGTATTTTATTCTATTTTTTATTATTTGTTGTTATAGCGGAAACAGAAATAGACCTACATTATCTGCGAAAATTTCACATTGTAGTAACTATGGAACGGACAGCGAAGTCTCAGTAATAGGGTCTCCCATAGACTAGTTTTTTACCCTTTGGATACGGAACTCTAAAAAGTAACAAAGAACGAGCGATGAGATATAAAAAACTAGTTTTTAAGACATGGGTATTATTATGCGTCATTGATATTTAGATTACCTTGAAATATAGGCGTGATTGTATACCATGGAAATAAATAAAACACTTAAGTACTTCAGCTGTTCATTCAGCTAAAAAAATTAAATTATTATGGTACCTATTATCTGGTAAATGATAGGTACTATTGTACTTAGTTTCATTCATTAATAAGAGTAGTAGTACCTACCTAGACCTACTTAAATAGTAAAATTAAGTGATCGTCAGATAAAATTTAAATATGAATAGATTTGCGTTTACAAATGTAATTTTATTTTCTAATGTTGAATCAGAGCGTGAAATGTGAGGTCATTTAGAAGAACATTTAACCTTTTTGTTTTTAGTAAAGATTTTTCATTAAAACATTTTGCAATCAAAACGATTCGTACAGGTGTTTTGAACAAATCAGACGATTTGTTTTGTAATAGTCACTGGTCAACAGACCTGTCACTGACCAAAATTATGACAAATTATAATGCAAATACAAAAGTGCTTTATTTGAACTGAGCATGATACAGTACCTAACAAATGGGAACGATGATCCTGCAGAAATTAAGAATTGAGAAGTTAGTTATATTATTAATTTAATAATACAAGTTATTTGCCTATAATGAAATTTAAATTACAAAAAATTTCGAATTTCGGTTTTTATTAAAAATAATATTTTTGGTAAGTTGAGTACATAAAGTACTATAACATAATATGTAAATATCAGAAATACTGCATGTGCACAAAAGTTCTAACCTGTATGGTCGCTTCCTGTAATGCATGTGTACGTTGTTCCGCTCCAGCTTTACAAATAAAACGCACGCTGATTATATCCTAAAGGAAGGTATTTCTACCTAATCCGGTTTCAATCGCGTGGAATGTCCGCAACACCTCCCTACATCACTAATCGCATTTCCGAAACACGTGCTAAGCCGATTATAGCGTCACATCACTATTTAAAAACAATGGCCGAAAAAAATAGTATTCGAAATTCGAATTTTTAAATCCGCGGTTCAGCGTGCGCAAGGTAGGTAGGTAAAGAACGCGCGGCCGCGATGGACTGACTGACGCATCAACAAACATGGATGGTGGACCGGCCGTAGTCCGTAGGCTACATCGCATCGCAAGGCATGAATTATCCACTATAGTGGACTGCGAAACTCGGCCCGTTATTAAATTACTAAGCAGTCCGCGGCACCGCAGACGGGACATAGGTTCAGTGTTCAGGCCATCTTTTTTACACCTTCAAGCTTGAAGCTACTCTACCAGACGTATTTTTCCCCTCTTTGGCTTAACACAGATAATCCGACGTCAGGTTATAGGCGAATAAAAGAAAACTAATTTGATTATTATGAATAAACAGGAATTCCAATCGAAATTTAATCTGCCTGGTAAGTATAAACGATTTTAAGTCACGCAGTGCTTCTCAAAGCGTGGATTCCAACCCCCTTTTTATGACTTTTAATAATTAAAAATGTATAAAAATAAGTCAAGCAGTTGTTCTATTCACTATAACCTATAAGTTTGAGACTGTGATAGGGTGCATTGCTCGCGAATATCATAGAAAACGAAGTTTCCCTAATTACTCAAAACTAAACCAGTTACCAAAAAATGTTTTAGCATATTTGGCAAAATTTATCATTGCCGACACAAATAAAAAAATTGAAATATTGGTGCATTGTTTGGCTATACTTTCCATCGAGTTTGTTTTTTCAACCGCGTTCCAAGCTAGACTAATAGAAATCTAATCTGAAATACATATTATGTTTTAATTTAAAAGGTGATTGATTATCTTTATAGTTTTTAACTTATAGGTCACTAAAATTCGCATAGTGCCCCGTTCTAGTCCCATAGATCAAGATCTAGCCCCATATTCATGACCGAGATATTTTAAGCTTTTGTAATGGATATCATTACTGTACTATTTACCGGTTTAAATAAAGAGCTAAAGCTTGTAAAGTTATTTCTTCTGTTAGGTATATTATATTAAAAAAATAATTTTGGAAACCATGTCAATGTATAGCTTTGTAACCATGAAGTGTATCGGGTCGGAACCTTATTTACTTTCTTGATTTACTTTCTTGACGTACTAACTCGTAGTTACTAGTTACAGCTACTAACTTCAGTTTATAATCAACAATAAAATAAATAATAGCCGACTTATTTTACCGAGGTTATTGCCCTATGGTCTAATAATGAAAATTCAATTACTTGTTGTATTTTTTCTTAAACGTTTTTTGTATTAGTAATATGTAAACTTCCATTTATTTTTGTCTTTTAGTTGAGTCAATCCAGAACAGGTGAGCACGTCGCAAATGTCTCGTTACATGTAAAAGCCACATCCAGATATTCGTATGTTTAGAGATAATTAGTAATTTACATCCAAAGTTAAAAGGTGAAATGAAACATTACATAAACTATATATATTATACATAAACTTGTGAAAGCGAATTTTTCATAATGTATAAAAATATGTTATTTATAAAACTTGCAATTATGTGAAACTTTCTATGTTACTACATATTACATTATGTACGTGATTTTGGGTAGGTACATATACGAATTAAAATATAACCACCTAACCTCCATCTTTAGCTTTCTTTTATGATGACAGAAAAACACTTTTACGAAGACTATTGTAAATGAGACTAGTGTAAAGCCAATTAACATCGATTTTGCCGGTGTGACTTGTAGTAATTATGTTGTCTAGTCAACGTCAACACTAGGCAAGGCGGACGATATAGTAGTTTTAAAAGATGTTGTAATTTGTGTGAACGAGAACAGGAAATCGTAACCTTCTTTAATAGTAATCGTCAACACGGATTCAAAATCTTAGGCTACAAGGTTCTTATTAAAGTAATATCTAAAAGTATGAAAGAGAAGTTTAAAACAGACACTGAGCCTGCTTTCTTAGCTTAATTTACAAATAACATATTAATTATAACAATCAGAATCGCAAATCTTATACGATAAACCAACAAAGTTCAAAAGGCATTGTAGAGAAAATTTACAACAAATAAATACATAAATTACACCCTTTACAGGACAAAACAGGCAACGTTCTGCTTTGGTTTCTGCAAAGATATCAAATAAATTATGCCAGTCATATGGAAGAGTATGCATGTCATTATCGTCATCTTAGTGAAAGAAACACATAAAGGAAGTAAATAATTCACACGAGTACATATTATTATTAACGAAGCATTTCATTTCATTTTACTGAACGGTTGAGTGGAGGTATAAAAACAGTTTAGTGGTATTTTGGGTCGGACAAAATTGCGATGGTAAGCCTCTCTGTAACCACAATCACTGGGTGTGTGATGCAACACTAACATTATTTCGATTGTTAGAACGTGGACTGTTGCGTGTTGGGCAAACGTTGGACACTTATAGGACGCTGGTTTGGCAAAAATAATCCACTTCAGAATACTTAGCAATAAATTAATGTATCTGCGATCAAACGGTATTTATTTTTCTAGTGACTTAATAGCCTAATTGATGTTATATCTTACTATTGTGCTTCTACATGGTAAAAAAATTATTATAATCGGATAAATAGAATTTAGTAAGAAGAACACCGATAAAAATAGCATAGTGAATTTTAAAAGGCTATTGAAATTATATTGAAAGTGATTTCTTTGATGTTCATCAATTAAATCATTCTTGCCTGAAATTGAGTTAACTGCTTTAAAAAAATATTAATTAATTTCAAAATATTTTCATGGAAATTAACTATTCTTGTTCCTTCCAATGTCTTGGTCGGGCCTCGGCTGGTTTGAATGCTTATAGACTATAACATAGCCAATTTGTGTCAAAAAAGGATGTAAATTTTATTTATTTCAGAAAATCTATTGACCACCTGTTGTGTCATCTCAATTAGGTACCAAAATTAGTCGAAGCTACGAAGCGTCACTCGAAACAATAGGCTCGCAAATAGATTAGCAAAAAGTTCATCTATATTCGGATGTAACAAAGATAAGCCGTTCAAGAAGCCCACCGTAATTTTAGTTTGACTCGTTTTTATCCTGTTGTGGTCGAAGTTTTAGAATAGGTGAGTACCTAAATAAATAATTTTGTTCAACGAATGGGCAAATGAAATAGAATTTCAATAACTGAATTTTATTAAATACATGTGGTTAATTCCATGCTATTAAGTGTATTAAGTGGCTATTAAAGCTTAAAATCTTTAAATGTCCAATTTTTTTTGTTCGCCGGATTATTTTCTTTGATTATTGTTAAAATAATGTTAAGTTTACACAAGACACTGCTTTCGCAAGAGACCAGAATATGGCTATATGACCCTACGACCTACGAGTTAATGAATTTCAAAGGAAAACTGTTTAGTTATGTGAAAAACTGAGCATTTACCTTCTCCTAGATCGTATGAGAGCCTAATTTTATATGTATGTCGAAAATTCTGGAACAAATCTACAAAACAAAATAAAACTTATTATATTAGTAATGCAAAAGTTTAAACTAAGTATGCCAAAATATGATTCATTTTTAATTTCGGAGTAGGTAACTATCAAGGTATCATGATTCAAGTGCCTACTGCCTACACAGGTAAAGGTCACACTATTCGGTTAGTTTTGTTGTTTTATAAAAGAAAAAAATACTTTTACCCACGCACTGTGGGTAAAGTAAACGGATCTTAGGAGATGATCATTTATGTTGTGTTAACTAGCGTAGAATCATCACAGAGTGATACAATAATATCTCATATTTCATACATTACCTCACTTAATATATTATAAATAATTTTGACTTCAGAGAGAGTGATATTGTCCCATAAATGATATACCCAAGGGTAAACAACGTATGACAGTTTGAGAACCAGTGACAGGATTTTTCAAAACGTTTTCCAGTCGTCCGTCCAGCGGGAAGGTGGAAAGGGGTATGTCCTAAAGTGGCCGTCTTGTGATTAAGTTTGGATAGTAGGTATGTATAATGTTCAAGAGTAATAAATAAATCACTGTCACTGTGGTTTGATAGTATTTACTATTTCGTGTCGCATCCATACAATAACGTGTAAGCCGTTATAATGCGGATATTGAACTGATTTCCCTACTTTAACATGATAGACACTAGATAGATAATGTCATTTATAACCAGCAAAAGGAAATTAAATTATAACGGACTTGCTAACCACGAATAGTGTATGAATCAAATATACTAGAGTAAATTTATCCTATCCTATCCTATACCTTTAAACGAGCATTTCCTGTTTATATATTTCTATATAATCTGAATCTCGGAAACGGCTCGAACGATTTTCATGAAATTTAGTATACAGGGGGTTTTGGGGGCGATAAATCGATCTAGCTAGGATTCATTTTTAGAAAATGTCGAATTTATCAAAGAAAATATGACTCCTGCTGCCATCTATTGCCAAATAGAGAAAATACCGAGCAAAGTTCGGTCACCCAGATATTTATAATTTACATAGTTACAAGGGCATCAC
The DNA here is from genome assembly GCA_963855885.1 of Coenonympha glycerion. Taxonomy (NCBI): domain Eukaryota; kingdom Metazoa; phylum Arthropoda; class Insecta; order Lepidoptera; family Nymphalidae; genus Coenonympha; species Coenonympha glycerion. The sequence continues at coordinate 11,311,677 of OY979636.1, read as the reverse complement.
TGAAGCAAAAGACTATTTTGTAGAAATAAATTTTCAAAGAGTTAGTTTTCCTCCTAAAAAACTTGCATTATTGAATATTCAAAATTTTATCTGAAATGTTTTAGCCGCTATGTACATTAATAAAACGTGTTAGTGGTTTCATAGTTTAACGCCTAGTCAAAGTTGTAAGCAATTCAATCCATGCTATTTTTGCTTTTACGTTTCAATAGGCGGTTTTCTGTCTACCTACCTCCGTCCATAATAGGCTGATGCTATTGCTGATATTGACTTATTAAAAGTAAAAAACAAAAAACCATACTTAAATTAAAAGTGCATGCAAATAAAAAAAAATGCTTACTGTCGCATAGAACCCCAGCGCCGATGCGGCAGATTTTCTTGGTGGCTATGAAAAAGAGCACAAAATAATGACGTAAGCAAAAATAGTGCAAAAAACATAAATAATTTAGCATACCCAAAAAAGAACGTAAAATAAAGAAGTAAAAGTACCCATAGAATAATAAATTAAATAAAAACTAACAGAACTTTAAAAAATTGCTAAAACTACGAATTAAAACTGGTACAAAATGAAATGGAATCTATGAAATTGTTTAACTCGGTGAAACCACTCAATAATAAAAATTACATTGAAATACACATATTATTTTAGTCAAATACCCAGTATCTGTATGGTGTTCACAATAAAAATATTGTACCAATTAAGCTACATACCTAGGTGGGGTCCGCCTAAGACTGGTTCTCGTCCACGAGTGTCTATTTAATTGATTTCCAGGACTTCTAGATCCGTTTTCTATCCTGTGAAAAAAAGTACTATGTTCAAGATACTTTTAATATGTCAGGTAACAGTGAAACTGTATAATTTAAAAAGGATAGATACGTTATTGAGTGTCATGGGTATATAAACTCATCTGTGCTATGGGTTGACCCTGATGATGTTGCATACCTTTTTTCAATGTCTTTCATTATCCATATTCGGCACAGCACTTCGCAAATATTGCATCGATCGCCTTTCTAGCTACCTACTTATTGTAATTCATCATGTTAATAAAAAAAAAAAGATTCCGACTAATTGAAAACCTCCTCCTTTTTTTGAAGTCGGTTAAAAACTGAAAACAATTATTTCAAATTGTATATTTATACCATTAAAATTTAAGAAATGATTGACTGTGAAGGACAGACCGACGAACGGATGGTCAGACAGAGAAAGCCGCACCCATAAGGGTTCAATTTATACCATTTTGGTACTGAAAGCAAAAAATTATATTATTAGTGAGGTCATGGTACTCGTACACCTATACATTGAGTATTTACATACTATAGCATATTTTTAACAAAACGTATTAAAAAATTAATATACCATAATTTAAAACAAGGGGTTATGGAAAACTCTTTGAGAACCAGTGTAAAAAATATTTAATGAGTCCGTCTGCTCAAATAACAGATGGCGTAGTAATGTTAAATTCCAATTAAAATGTCTACATATTCCGATGAAGTTTTTATTTCGTTTCAGACAGTAGGTACTACGTCGATCAAACGAGCTTTGGCTTTCACAGTGATATTATTAGTTATACCACAGCGAATATTATTTCTCGCGGGCTCCTTCTCAGATCTCTGAAAAATGGAAGCTCTCCGAAAAAAATACTTTTAACCTTTTTCACCGATACTTTGTTCCTATTGGTCATAGCGTGATGTTATAAATTATAATATAGCCTAAAGCCTTCCTCGATAACCGGACAATCCAACGTAAAAATAATTTTTCAATTCGGACCAGCCCAAGGGCGGATCCAGCTTTGGTGCCAGGGGGGGGTCACAGTTGTGGTCAAGTCATAAGAAGTTATAACTTATAATTTAATTTTGATACTAATTGATACAGGTAAAAAGTAGGTAGGTATTTTATTTATGTGCATAAGTATGTACTGTACGTAAAAAGACCTATCTTAAATAAAAGAGCCAATTTTTCTTTTACGTCTTCTTCCGAAACGCATTATCACTTCATCTATTTCAATGGGTACGTTTTTCGGACGTGGAGACGCCTTAACCAGTCTTAGCCACGATTTGATTTTTCGTAACAGTGTAGAATGAACGCGAACGAAGCGAGCTCGAAATTTTTACATTTCACAGGATAAATCACTATTTATTCCAGTCTTGAATTTAACCTGGTATGATAGTGAGATCCATATTTAATAAAAATTATATAATCATTTTTAATATAATCATTCTTAAAATCGCAAATATGCCCGAATGAAGTGAACGAAAACTGTATATATATTTTGATATCTGGATATGCGAGCGAAGCGAGCTCAAATTTTTTAAGTTTTTTTATTCGTTTTATAGTGTGATCCATCTTTAATCTTAAATTTAAATAATATAATAATTTTTAGGCGGAATAACGTCTTGAAATCGCATATAATCCTGAATGAAGCGAACACGAACTTTATATATTCTGATAACTGCATATGCGAGCGAAGCGAGCGCAAAATTTTGTTTCTTTTGTACTGAAAAAGTCACAACATAAAAAAGATATGCGAGCGAAGCGAGCTCAAATTTTTTTTACATTTTCGCATGATAAATCACTAATTATTCCTTAACCTGAAATGACCTTGTATACATCCGAGCAATCAATGTCATTTCGTGAAAATCCGCCGTGGAGGACACTTAGATATCTAAATCATTTTTACGTGAATATAATCTCAAAACCCAAATATATAGGAGATTAATTAATAAAAAAAGATTCCAACGAATTGAGAACCTCCTCCTTTTTTTGAAGTCGGTTAAAAAATCAGTAAATAAGGAGGATTGTTGATAAATCAGGAAATCTCCTGGGAAATCCAGAGGTCATCAGATAAAAGGTCGCGGTGGCGAGGTAAAATTGAAATTTTCGATACTTTCGATCCCTATTAACACGTTTGACAAAAATACTATATAAAACATTATATTTAACAATTTTAACTATTGGGCCATCTAGGTTTTGGAAGGCCCAGGGGGGGGTCATGACCCCCATGACCCCCCCCTCCCCCCTGGATCCGCCGATGGTCACCAGCCCCCAGATTGTGTAAGAAAAACGCATTCATATCGTAATCTTTTCTAAACTTTGCACGCTGATTGGTTCCCTGATTTCCGTCAGCCAATCGGGGGGTAGAAGTTGCAAACGATTATGTCGTCTCTTCTTACGCAATCAGAGTAGTTTCTGAGATTAGCGCGTTCAAACAAACAAACAAACAAACAAACAAACAAACAAACAAACAAACAAACAAACAAACAAACAAACAAACAAACAAACAAACAAACAAACAAACAAACAAACAAACAAACAAACAAACAAACAAACAAACAAACAAACAAACTCTTCAGCTACAGTGTGGTACAGATAGATACGGTATTTTGAAGTGAATACTAATTACTAACGTATTTGAACCGGGCGCGTCGCCATCAGCTTCGCCGTAACATTCGAAGTTCTCTGCGTCGGAGATGGAGTTTCCAGGGCTGGAGTCGGCGGTGGGCGTCGATTGGCTTGCTTCTGTGCCGTTCTGGAAAACAAACGGGAATATTAACGTAGCTCAAACATGGCTCAAACTTGTCAGTAGCCTCACATGACGGTGTCTTTTTAGACTATAGCTAATAGCCCACTGATGTATGGATCGCTGACTGTCAACGGAAAAATGAAGACACTTGATTTTCGCCATTTTGGCGCTGATTGTTGCGTGAGCGTCCATTGAACTAGAATTAAATGACATTAAAAACGACGAACAACAACAAATGTCAATTTAGTACCGTGGTCGTTCGAGGGTGGCGGCGGGTAGATGAATGAAGAGATTTAAGTAGTTAATATGGGAAAAATAAAAAAAGGCTTTCCCATCATGGTGCTAATAATTCTGTTGTGCTGAATCTTTTAAAGTCCAGAGAATAGCGTAACAGAATTAACACCAATGTGTCCTACTCGCGAATCACGATAGCCTGAATTCTAAAATTTGAGTTGTTTTAATTTACCTGTAGTTTCCTGGGCATGTTTCCTGGCGAGGAGCGCGGGGACTTGGTTCTCTGGAACACGCTGGGTGCCATCATGACCGGCTCAGGCGCCTTCAGTTCTGGAAACAAGAGAAACAGATTCATTACATTTCTAGGAAAACATTAACTTTTTGCACAAACTTTTGAGTTTTGATGGATTTCTATAGAGACAGAGCCTACACTTGGACCATAGAAGTATACACATTCATGGTACCTAAAAAGGCTTTGACCAGAGCCGGAGTTGCATCCTCAGAGATTCCTTATTAAAGCCGAGCTCGAACCGGCAGGCGAAACGCCGGGTCCGTAGCTCTAAAGCAATCATTAGCTCGAAAATGCGAACTGATTTCAGCTGATAAAAGTTAGTATATAAAGGCATATACTGCTGATCACCCACTGTTTTAAGACAGGGCCGTAGCATAAGCATTATAATTAAGCTAAGCAAATAAAATGTAAATATATAGCTATCTAATTAGTTGCTGTACCACAGATCATATTACTAATACTTCGCAATGACTGCTGAAGAACATCCGACACTGTGATAATACACATTCGAACTCAGAAGGAATCCTACAGAAAGAGTCCTACAATATGCAGATGTAGTAAATAGCCATGTTACCTTATGTATTCTGTTGCTCAGATTGCTAATGGAACGAAATTCAAAATGTATGCGAATGACAGTTATCATTGGACATCTAGGATCGATTCCCAGATTTTCTATATGCTTTCCGAATACTGTGGTCTATTATATACCTAATCAAAGACTGTGGGAGAGTTGGACATTTCATAATTTCCTGTAAGTTAGGACTACGAGTATGTAAAAGAATAAACGTTTGGATTTTGATAATTCACATGATCAATATTCACCATCACGTGATTTTATCCATACATTCCAAATTCCAATACATGGAATCGCATAAGTATAGTACCATATGGCTCAGGCCCTTAGTTATCTATCACAATGAGAAGAATATATTTTATTTAAGAGTACAGACAGCAACATTAGCATAATGCTCATAACTCACAAAAATAAATATTTAAATGAGCACACTATTAACCTAATTGTGGCAAATCTTTTCGCATACTCTGTTAACCAAGTAGGTGCCGAGTTATTTGCATATATCTAAACAGACGCACCGGTTTTGCATCCGGTTGTACTTACTTACGAACGATGTATAAAACCATGTTATACAATGTGTGAAAGCCTTTATATTTGTACATAGACATAGATGGATTTAGATGGCAATCTACCAAGCGAGCAATACCTAGGATTGCTATTTATTAAAGAAAAGTTTAGTTAGGTTAGCATAATACGGTATCAATTAACCAATGCTAAAAATATCTACGAGTATGTACTCGTATTGTGTTGTTTCTATTTTATGTCTAATACTAGCTGTTGCCCGCGGCTCCGCCCGCGTGAATTACGATTTTTTTACATAATATACCTTCCTACTGGAATTCCTTGATTTTTCGCGGGATTCTGGTGTGATGTTGTACAGAAACCTGTTCTTACTTTGCGCGGGTTATCTTGTGGTGATTTTGAAAACTCCTTTTTCTTAATAATAATATAAAGTTTCATTAATACGTAGTTGAAAGATCAAAAGGACGATTTTAACTGTCGATATTTCGATACATTGGTACAAGTCGTGGTCACGTAGTGACCACGACCTGTGCCACTGGGTCCTTTTCATTGTGATTTTTATTCTGAAACCACGAAATATGTCAAAAATTATTAAACCATGTGAAAAGTTGTACTGGTGGTAGAACTCTTCTTTCAGAGTTCGGCCGGGTAGGTACCACTGGGATAAATCACTCTACTAACAATATTCCCCAGCCCAACATAATATAAGAGTCTTTTAAAAATCTTTGCTTCATCTCAATACAATCCAAAACATCAGAATGGACAATGGCTATATATTTCCTTACGTATAAAAATACCTTAGATGACAGTCAGTCGGTTAGGATCGATAAGACATAAGAGTTAAAAATATTTGTGAACCATTATCTTACCCTTTCCATATTGCGGATGATAAAGTTTAAATCTGTTCATGTATTAACAGTGCCATCTTAATATAAAGTCAGGAAACAGTAAAAAACATGACAGTTAATTATTATTAAAAAAAAATTCGGTAGTACCTATCTCAGAGTTTTACATTCAAGTTCCACATAAATTGTAGAGATGGCGCTATACGGTATAACGTAGCGATAACGCCAGTTACATGATTTTTGTTCACCCTAAAAGTGAAAATTTTTAAACCATACAAAATCTCGTGCTAAGCCTATTTAATAACGGCTGTAAGAGTACTCCAGTCTTAATTGAGCCCTACGTCCTAGCCCTAGGTTCTTTGTGCATTCCGAGTTTCAAGTCACCTACCTACTTGAACTTAAAGGTTCTGATGTCTGTAATTTCTGAACTACAAAAGTGATGATGATAAGATTTGTATGGAATAATCTTTAAAGAACCTCCTTTCTAACAAAAAAAGAATGAATGGAATCGGACAACGCGTTAATGAATTATAACTAAAAAACGTTTGGACTTTGATGCCGTCTTCCAGGGAAACCATGATGAATTTCGGGACAAAAAGTATCCTATGTCCTACCTCGGGGTATGAACTATAATCATGTCAAGTTTCATTTAAATCCATCCAGCGGATTAGCCGTGATGCCCGGTCGTGAAACAGACAGACAGACAGACAGACAGACAGACAAAAATTAAAAAAATTACAGTTTTGGCTTCAGTATCGACTAAATAGTGTCCTCCAACAAAAATTTTCAAAATATCTTCAACGTACAGAATTCGACCCTTTACAGTTTTATTATAAGTATAGATTAATCGTATCTCAAGTCCACGGCAAAAGGCATTTTTCTTTTACCATAGCGGAAAAGTGCCTAATGCTTTTTAGTTTTCACTAGGAAAACTGAAAAATCCTTATGCACTTTGCACTTTGTTCTTTTTTACGATTCAATACATCGCTATTCTGAGTTCCGACCTTTATTTTAAATTAAGCTTTATCTATTAAATCCATTCTGTCTTTCTCTTGGTTGATGTCTTTCAATTTTGTCAGCTAACATATAGGTTTTTTTAACTTTTCTGTACCTTGTCAAGTGAAACATCTTATTTTTAACTTCTGTTTTATATCTGCAGTTCACAAAAGATTTTTGAAAGGAAGGTTCTTCTCGGACGGTACAGCAGAGGGGGATAGGCGAATGAAAATGGACTTTTTCCTTCACGAATATCCCGATATAACGAAAATCTACGAAAATCCTATTAAGATTTAACAAGTATACAATACGTAAGAGACGAGCGTAATCACTTAAATTACCTACTGTTATATTTGTTTCTTAATCGTTCCTGTTTTAATTATGGGCACAATACATTCACCAGTGGAAGGTAAAAGAGCACTTGTGGCGCATTCACGGTCGAAACTCCGTATGAAGACAACTTCGATTCAACCGTATCAGGCAAACAACCCTGCGGCATATGATTTGATATGAAAACACTTTAGCACGAACTATCTCGACACGACGCCATCTATCGAGTGGTGGTGAACTTCGTTTCAAACAAGTGTTCCACGACACGCAGATTTTTTATTTTTTTGCACGTTATTGTCCTTACTTAAATCATTAAATGCAACTCAAATAGTGAAATATGCAAAGAATTCCGCGATCACGTCAACACGTTTCACGGTAATATAACCGAAGACTGTGTTTCGAGAACAATAATAATTGCTGCACGCTACCGACGTGTCCGATGACTGATAACAACTGTGATATACATTTTTATCACGTTTAATGTGATTTAGAAAATTATGCGATAATTATTATCTCGTGTTTTAATGCATACTGAAAAGAGGTGAACTCATGACTCGTAATAATAATGGTCTCCTTGTATTATAAACTCCTGCTGTATAATATGTAGAGTTGATTTCTATGATATCACCCTTTGGAGGAATATTGCCATTGAGAAAAATGTATATCAACATAGGTTCTTACGCAAGACACGCCTAGCCCAAGTAATTATTATCAACCCCTTCACCACGCTGGCCAAGTGAACTTAAGGTCTGAACCAATGGGCAATATAAACAATAGCTAAAAACTAACCGCAGGGAAAACCCTTTGGGGTCCCATCATCCCTTTTGAGTTTCCAAGTCCTTAACTACCTATTCTGAAAATCGAACGTTGGACATACCACTGATATACTCGTACTTTTAAAGTACAAGTAAGTGAAAATAAAAATGCCTACCATAAAGTATTTGGTTGAGCAGTCGAGAGCAGAAGAGGAAGATCCTCACCAGAAGCAGCAGTCCACGCCACCAAGCCTCCAACAACTTCACGGCGTCTAGTGCATCAGTCTTTAGCACTAAGACTATCCCTGACATGCAAGCCAACATTGAGACGTACCACTGATATACTTTTAAAGTACAAGTAAGTGAAAATAAAAATGCCTACCATAGAGTATTTGGCTGAGCAGTCGACAGCAGAAGAGGAAGATCCTCGCGAGAAGCAGCAGTCCACGCCACCAAGCCTCCAACAACCCCACGGCGTCTAGTGCATCAGTCTTTAGCACTATGACTATCCCTGATATGCAAGCCAACATTGAGACGTACCACTGATATACTTTTAAAGTACAAGTAAGTGAAAATAAAAATGCCTACCATAGAGTATTTGGCTGAGCAGTCGACAGCAGAAGAGGAAGATCCTCGCCAGAAGCAGCAGTCCACGCCACCAAGCCTCCAACAACCCCACGGCGTCTAGTGCATCAGTCTTTAGCACTATGACTATCCCTGATTTGCAAGCCAACATTGAGACGTACCACTGATATACTTTTAAAGTACAAGTAAGTGAAATTAGAAATGCCTACCATAAAGTATTTGGCTGAGCAGTCGACAGCAGAAGAGGAAGATCCTCGCCAGAAGCAGCAGTCCACGCCACCAAGCCTCCAACAACCCCACGGCGTCTAGTGCATCAGTCTTTAGCACTATGACTATCCCTGACATGCAAGCCAACATGCCGTGTCGACATTTAGATCGCGGTTTACGACTTGATTTCTTTTAGCACGTAATGGCCGTATTGTTTTATTGGAATTTAGGGCTAAGATTTTAACATCAACCTCTAATACTATTTCAGACACATATTTGTAAGTTTTTATGTGGTGTCGACATTTAATTCACTTGTTTCTTGCTTGATTTCCTCATTTAATGTTTTTATGGTACAACACTATTAAACACACCAAGGTCAAAATTGGTTTTTTTCCCGACATTTATGGTTGTCATGTTTGAGTTTCTTAATGAAGTTTATTGTTTGAGAATTGATCTTGTTTGTATTTAAGATAGGTTTTGATATTTTATTGGCGTTAACTTCCCTACTTTTAAAGGCCAATGCTTTGAAAAACCGTCTAGTGACCAGAATCTGCGTCGATACTTAACTAGCAGTCTTCATATTTCACGTAGACCTTCGTAATTTGCAGTTACGATTTTCAGTTCCATTTATTGTCAAACATGTTATGACAATTCCTTCTTATTTTTGTTGATTTGAAGACACGATTATCCATCATAATTCATAACGTTTAGTAAGCAAATATCTACGAGTATATCATGAAACTAAAAAGACAAACCGCGGTTTTTTGCGATAAGCAAACAAAGATTTTATCATGTTCCAATGCCAGTTATCTTATTTCTAACTGCACAATCAAATAGGTAAACTCTTACTCGTAGTTAAACTTTATCAGAGTGTCGTTAAATGTAAACGTCTTTGAGAATCTGATAAGGAACTGTGCTATCGGGATTTACTTTGAAACGTACAACTACAACTGCAAAATGTGAGCAAAATTTGAAGAGTAAATAGCTGTTTTATGTTCATTGGTATTTAAACTACTACTAGCTACTACTAGCTACTTGGTCAGTTGACCTATATTTGTTATACTGCAAGCAAGTTTCATAATTTACTCTTTAAAAAACTTTATACCGCACCATTCGATCAATTTGTGACCATTAATGCTCAACACAGTGTCCGCTCAGAATAGCAGGGTTTTGAACGTAAGTCACTCAAGTTTAGAACATTACACTGAAATCTCCAACTTCCTCAAATACTTACTTCTTTGATCTGTGGCTTTCTTAACCTTGTTTTATATTTAGTTAACAAACGCACGTAGCTCTACTATACCAGAGCTGGATGTCGCGAGAGAGATCTAAACACAATGGACTACTTATTACTGCTTTGCTTAGGAATTCTTTTATTGAATTCAGTTCCAGCGACTGCAGTTTCAATATAGTCAATTTGTTTGAACAGTAGACGTATCATTAGTGTACAACATGTTTAAAGTGATCTGTGTGTACAACAATCAGTTTTCACACACTGCACGTCCCTTCACGCTCTCTGCACAGCTATCTGAGTCTGCAGAAATATCTCGTTGCAGCCGCTCTACTTTGCTTCATTGCCTCTCTGAATACAACTATTTCATTGATTGATACATGCTTATATTGTGTGTCAGTCGATCCTCGTTTCATTGTACCTACTACAGGGAAAATCATCATCATATTCAGACTTATGTGCATTTTAAAGAAAATTCTTGTTGCAACAGGGGCTTTTTTTGCTTAGTTACGAGTATCTTTCTTAATATAACTTAAATTTCTATTTTATGGATTGATACAAATTTTCATATTATCAGAACTAATCAAATTTTTCTATACATTTCAGGAAAACCTTTACATTTAGTAATATCTCAACTTCGCAGACGTTGTAGCCACTGCTTGTGTTTGCTTCAATGGTTCAACGTGAATATAACTTCTCGTATTTCTTTCATTGATACAAGCTTAGTGCTTAGTGCCTACTTACTATGTGATGTGTTTATATTGAAAGTAAGTAGGTTCCCATATCTTTGTATGCCAAAGAAACTTATATCATTATCGTCACCTATTATTATTTTTATCCAATGCTATCTATACCTACGGTACTACGGTCTTTCGTGTTACGGTATAGCGAGGTTCATAAAATTACCTATTCCTCCTTTATCATGCCAAAATAGTGCCGCGGTGATGATTTTATTGCCCTCTTTAGATTTATTTCTTAGATTGTATAACTGTCTAGAATTTGGAAAATAAGTCAACTACAAGATTTAATTGGTTTTTCTAATTCAGTCTAAAACTAAAAAAAGTAAAAAATCTTTCTTTAATTTCAGTGCTCTCGTAATTCTGAGTTTTAGATGTTTCTATTTGACACTATTTGAAAAAATCTTAATTTCTGAGTGGGATTTCAATGCTGAATATTACTTTCTAAATACTTTCAGTAGGTATCTCAGGTGGCCTTGTTTTAAATTTTATGATCCTTCTCGCCACAGATTTTACTTCTCGCTTTTATGTCTGTCGAGTGCAATGCATTAACACTGATTAAACTTTAACTACGTACACGCTCTAGACATTAACTGAACATTTCGAAACAAGTGCAAGCGGGTATAGCGTGTTATGTTGTTACTTTTTAATTAGACACGTGAAAATCCGATACATGCGTATGCGACCGGTTTGCGAAAGCGGGCATCCTGTTATCTACCAGCGCAACCGACATAATAATAAACCGACAAAATGTAAACAACTGTCGGTAGGTACATGTCTGCACATGAGTGTAGAGTGTAACTCTAATTTTTGTAAAATTAATTAGGTTTCTACTTTAACTTTTATTGAAGCAATTGATAGGTGTAGGAACAAAGTAAAAACGATAGCACTGCAGACCTTAGAATACAAAACCACTTAGTATTTCAGAGTTGTACTTTGCATTATACAGTAGAAAGCAATTCTATTTCATCATTTAAGCAGTTTTTCGAACGTGGCGGTAGAGTCTGAAATTCCGTAATTGCTTGTTAAAGTTAAACGGTATTTTGAATGAATAAATAATTTGATTTGGTTTGATGGTTTTATCACTTTTCATGTTCCTCTTGACGTTTCTAAGAGCAAGGTTGCCAGTGAAGGATAATATTTTGATTAAAGTGTCGTGACTAGTGGCTCATCAATTTATACTTAATCCAACCAGCTGGAAGACTTCAGAAGTTGAGGCCTTTGGAATTCAAACGGAACCAAAGATGACAATGTCGTACCAATAACATTACTTATTGTACTCGATGTCTTTCTGCATTGTGAACGGCATCAAATTGGCTCACACATTTGGTTCCATCTTGAGATAATATGGTAGAAGTTGGAAGTGTTGGAATGTGCTAGAGCATACGACATTCCTGAACTCCTCAAGTTTCACCGGTTCATAGCTGCATTCGAAACGAATTTCGAACGTAACCATACGGGTGCTAAAATTTTACTAACTTTCTTTCCGGGAAGCATGACAGCGTTAATACTAATAGCCGTTATTTTCTACTTAATTAGCGTACCGACACCAGCATAACATGCAATTTTAAGTGAAATTTGGGTCTTAAAAAAAATTAGATTCGAATCTATTTTGGAAAATAAACACAGTCAGCACTTTTCGGACCATTGACCAAGTTTTTTAGATTTCGTTCAGTACCAACGAATGCCAATATTAGAGTATATTTATAATAGCTTTCATTGCACACTTATTTCCAATATCTGACAAATTGTTCTTATTAGTTTTAAGTTTTAACTGCAGTTTTTTTACAAACTTGAACATTGATTCACATTGTAAAATATATGCACTTTTTTTATTTTCATACACTAACGTAATAATAACGGTAACAGTTTATTTGGCTGTATAATTTTATACTTTTATATTGTGTTTTATGTATATTTTTTATGATTTAATATTTTTATGACCGAGGGCCAGCCGTCGACGGCGACGCGCCGGCTTCGACTATAGGTCCAGTATCATGCTTATGCAATCTCCGATATTACGGTATTATCGGTATAAACTGCACATAAAAACAGCTGTTAGCGCTGTATTACAAAAAACTCCGCAACAGAACTGGCGGACGTAGGAAAAACAGATGTGGCAAATAGTTAATAGGTACTAACTGTAGATTGTTCATTAAATAATAACTTTGCGATGCTTAATTTACCAGCACTGAGAACTGCTTCTTTACTCGTAATAATAATAAATTGACTATGTTTTTCTGTCACTTAATCAATTTTAGTCTGTCATTATTCTTTAAAGAAATCTTGCAATATGAGTAATTCTTAAAATTCCTTTCTTTAATCTTAGCGATATGGCTTATCTACGGTGGTTATAAAAACCAATTAATTTAATATCCAAATGGAACGGTATTCTAAAAGTGTTTATGTGAATGAAAAATTCGATCGAAAAATGATCACTTGACTTATCGAATACAACTGTCATTCTCATACATATAATTTTGAATTCTCGTTCCCTATAGTTACGGAATAATTAGTAGTAGTAAATATTTCTTTGACGATAATAGATAAATTATAATTGCTATGGCCGCTTTGTAGAGCTGTAGAAATCGTGCAAAAGATGCAACAAGAAGAATTGATTCATTCAGTAACATAAGATCAGTGACATAAGTTTATTATTTTTTTAGGGTTCCATACCAAAATGGTAAAAATGGAACCCTTATGGTGAGACTTTCTCCGTCCGTCTGTCCGTCTGTCACACTCGATTATTTCAGTAACTATTCAAGCTATCGACTTGAAATTTGGAATAGTTGTAGGTAATTGCGGCGCGACCTTATTGCAATCATAAAAAATTGAAAATATTTTTTATTTTTATTTAAAAAGGGGGGAAAACCGGGTCGTCAAAATTTCAAAATGAGATTACAATATTGAGTAGGGTATCAAATGAAAGGGCGTTACTTGTGTATTCTAAAACCGATTTTTATTTATTTTTAATAGTATATATAGCCTGATAGTTTTCGATTTATTGGGCAAACTGTCGAAAAAAATACCGTTCCCCCCCCCCCCTTATCTCCGAAGTTTACCAATTGAAAAATCTGAAATAATTATGATCAATAGAAGTAAACGTATATTTTACAGGAAAAATAAAATCAACTCTCTACTTATTAAGTATCTGTTTTTTGATAATAACAATAAACCGGCAAAAACAAAGTTATGTTTGCGGTTTGCCAACAAAAGTACCTACATGTAAATTATATACTCGTAAATTCATGAACCAAAGAGATTCTTTTAATGTTTAACTTCTTTTATGGTATGGAACCCTCGGTGTGCAAGTCCGACTCGCACTTGGCCGGTTTTTTTTTAGTTGTGAAGTTGTTTACATCTATAAGTTAGTTTCAGGTAAATCCAATTAAGTACTTAGCTAGTTCCGTGCGCGGTGCGGTTTGTTTGTGCGCCGGCGCAGGTTTTTGCAACACCCCACGTTGCCCCAATGCCATTGAGAAATTAAATTAAACCAAATAGACCGAGAACACACGTTCACTTATTTGATATTTCAATTATCAACTTTGTTTCATTGAGTGTTAGATTTAACAAATTGATGGCAGTCAGACAAAGCAACCCCTCGGCCCTCGGTTTGAAGGACTCATTAGCCGGAGCAATTACAAGGCAGTAGGTACAATGTTTAAATAATGGTCTTAGACCCCCTTAACAGTCTGGGCCTCAAAAATGACCCTGACCTTCCCAGAAAGTGGCTGATATTGAGGATCAGTTAGAGGCGAGCCCAACGGGTGTTGCGCAAGGGAGCCTATGAGATCCCAGGAGCTTCAAACATGTACAGAGGATGTCCACCGAGGTCCAAGCGGTTTTAGAAATATCACACCTTAGGGGAAAACTAGTGGTAAGTTGGTACCTAGGTCATCACTAGAGTTTTCATTAAAATTAGAATAGATTAGATAAATATTATTGATCGTTAGTTCAAAATTTCAATAAAATATGAAAAAATGGAAATGTTGTTTTCTTCCTCGTAACCATTGCCTACAATATGAACGTCGAAATGAGATTATAATAGGGTGGCAAGCTGTGTGTTGTACCAAATACCAATCATACATAGTATAGTAAGTAGTACAATCATTGTATAGTAGTAGATATAGGTAGCATAGGTATAGGTATTTGATTAGTATAAAAACTGTCTACAAGTGAAATGTTGAGACTTGAGACCACAGAACACAAAAAGAGCGATGTTCTCCGCAGCACAAAGGAACAATAAAAGAGTTTGCAGCGATCGATTGCGGGTGCGGCACGGACGCGGCCGGTGCCATCGACCTCGAATTACGCAATCTACAACAATTCGCAGATGCCTTAAATATTCGGCAAGTCTTTTTAATGCACATCAATAAAATAAATCCGGTACCGACTCTTTAAATTTCTTTAAAAAGAGATTTCTACAGTCCCTTTCTACAATTCCCTCTAACACCAATTATGTTTTTTACTCTATAAATAATACTCGTAATCTAGGTGCGTTTTTTGCTTCCAAATTGGAAAATGGGAGATATTTTTATGCTCAAAGATTTAAAACGCACGATACAACTTATAACTACAAACACAGCGCGTTGTGGTCACCAAAAGATCCAACATAAAATTCGCTCCAAAGAAAACGCTTGAAACAGTACAACGAGTTTGAGTTGTTCTTTCACTCAACGGAGGTTCGATACAGAGACAGAAGAATCCAAACTCTTGTCTCTCGCAATTATTAGAGTGAAACGTGCTTAGAGTTCGTTGGTTCATTGGGCTCGTAAACTGATTCGGCCAATCAGCTTGCATAATTTGTTTATGATTATGGTAGTACGTCCTTCTTACGTACAAAACCCAAGAACCCCAAGAACCCAAGAATGCACCAAGAAAAAATTTACCCAAGAACAGAAAAATCACTCAGTACTTACTTTGTTTTTAGGTCACTTTCCAAAATTATTTCCTTCTTGAGGCTTTATCTGTAACAAAGATATAACGTCATTAGAAGTTTTGCTTCCTTTCTCGTTCAGGTACAAAGTGCGAAGGTGTGGTAGTTACGGGGAATGGAATATTTATGACGCATTTCCGAACGCCATATAATTTCATTTATATCGTCGTCCTACATCGTCTCGAACCCTTTTTCATGTCGTAATGTATATTATACTGAACTCTCAGGAATATCTTACAGTATTTTCCTTCGTCGCTAAAAAAGTGAACTTGTAAGAAACACACATAACTCAAAAGTCATAAGTATCCGGGATTTGAATTGACGATCCTCTGACGTGATATGTATCTATAGAACCTATAACTAATGACAAAAACGAAAGTACGTTTGTTTGTCCTTCAGCCACACATCAAAAGGCTTCACATCTTGAAGCATCCTAAAAGATTGAGGAAAAAATCAACAGTCTTAATAGTCCAACCATTAATTATAGTCCACTAGCAATAATGATCGCATAGAATTTAAGACTTCTACTATCACAACATGACTAAACTCACGATCGGAATCCAAAGATCAAACGATTAGAACCTCCCGTGCATAAAGGTTCGCTTTTTCACACATCTCTGAGTCACGACAGGATGTATTGGATACCTGACTCCATTTGAGTACCATGGTAATGTAATGGTTTTGAAAGTTGAAAAGCATTTCCTTTGTTAAAGGAAAGGTTGAAGTATAACGGGTATTTCATCGACTTTTGAAGAAAACACATCAATTCAACCACGACGAGGATATAATCATAGATCGATTAAGGTTACGGTGGCCGATTACAAGAGAGACCAGAAAGACTTATGGTAGAATTAAGATTCCGTGTGAAGTTTCTGCATACACCACCCATGAAATGAAGTCACGAAAGAACGAAGAAATGGACGAAAGTTCATCGGGGAAAAATAAAACGATGTCCTTTCTACCAAAAGATCCAGTTATAAATTATGTTCTTTCAACGAACTACAAAATGATGATACGTAGGTTTAGGTGAAGATTTCTGTAATACAGATAAATCTATATAGGTACTGAAGATGTGTTGGTGGTCAAAGAAGTTACATTTATGGTAACATCATAGACAAACGTAGGTTTCAAAATAATGGTTGGCGTTTTTATCAATATGAATATTGAACTCTCGCGATGAACCTCTTCCCACGACCCTTTCGCTAAGTAGTTTCTTGTACTTACCTACCTCGTCTCAAGTAAGCTGATGAGGTCTCGATTTACAGTTATTGTGCTGTTACACCTAACAACAACTACAGAATACAAAGACGCTACAAAGATTGTGCGTAACTTAAAGCAATTCGTAACGTTATATTTTGCACTGTTGTACGTTGCAACCAAAGATTACATACTCGGTACCTACTACATAATATATTTACGTGATTACCGATTACCGACGTTATTCGTATCGAATCAATATCGATATTTTAATCGAGTAGGCAATAAATATGGTATCGAGTTTGTTTAATATTCAACTGGCGCGATTATTGCGTGAGTAATTTCGTGAATAGTTTATTCTCGTGTATTTTTATTAGCAGGAAATCCTTTGACGGACCATTGTTGTTAAACTATAAGCGATATGGATATTTCTGAAGACGAAAACTAATACGTAGAGAACTTAGTTATCAAAGTATCTACTACTGTATTGCCGTCGATGAAGGATTAAGCCAATATTAGAATAATCGAAGTTTGGCTTATTATAAATACAACAACAATGTACAAACACAAAGTAAATTACTAACAAATAATTTAGTTTACAGCAACGATCTAAAGGTAAACAAATTAAAGTTTAATGTGCTAAAAATAATAGCTGAAATCGAAGATACATAAAAGTAAACCTTTATTATCTAACTTCAATAATGGTGCCAAGCTTCTTTGAGGTGGCAATTTCAAATTAGAAATAACGGTAAAATAAAACAGAGAATGATCAAAGCATTGAAACGGTAATCAGGAAGTATTTTGTTAACACAAACATGCACTAAATAGAGAGTCTATAACGAATGACGGAAATGAAGATTAAAAAAGTAAAATAAAAGTTATTAGAAAGTCCGTTGTTCTTGAATTGGTAGTAAGTAGAATAGCAATCTCAGTATAAAAATGAATGTGTAAATATAGGGAAGTACAGAAATATTTCAAATATTTTTAATCAGTCCAACGTGATGACCGCTTGCATAGTTTAATGAACAAGTAGGTGTAATCATGGTTGCCACTATTCAAAATAATTTACAAAAAAAAAATTACAACACCAAATAAAAATCAAAGAGCCATAAAACTTAACGAGGCCTGGGTTCAGTAGCATAGGTTACCTAGAATATCACTAACAAGATTTTTTTTACATTATACAAGTTAGTACTTGACTGTAACACCTGATGGTAAGTGATGGTGCAGCCGAAAATGTTAATGCACTAACTTGGAAGGAGTAAGTAAAGTCACCCCAACGTTACCACACAGCATCGCAACGTGCGTCTTTGCTGGTGGGGTGGTAACTAGCCACGGCCGAAGCCCCCCACCAGTGTTATGCCTCCCACCAGTATTATCAATATAATAAAAGTTTTTGCATGTAAGTACTACTTTAGGTCACGGTGGTAGGCCCCTTGGACTTTGGTCAGATTATTCAAAAAATAGAATGTCCCCACCTTTCGTCTAGGTTCAGTACCTAGTCGCAGTTTTTCAGTGGTTTATTGACGGTCTTACTGTCTCTATTTTGTACTTGATAATTTCTTCAAGATGTGAAGGTATCATCAAGTACATAAATGGATCTGATACGTTTAATACCTGACTTGCTGCAAGCGATATGACAGCCCTGTTTTGTAAATATTACGGTCCGAAGCATAACACTGCCGGGTAGAGATTGCTCTGATTCACAAACACGTTTAATATACATAGTATCGTTCAACGCGTTAGCAAAATGTGATTGCACTTTTCCATCTTCTTTATTTACAGACTTTCGTAATTGAGGGCGTATCTTAGCTATTCTGAACTCCATCTAATCTTTAACTTTTATATTTTTGTATCATAAGTCGGTTATCTATACATTTGTTTTTTATAGCTTTTCCTTTATCTTCTGATCACGTATTTTATAGTTCCTTTTCCTAAAACAAACTAAACCTTCCTCTATGCAAGTTCCCAAGGATATATACACAAATATATTTTCTTTTCAAATGGTTTTATTCTACTAGAAATTATCTTCTACTGCTATGAACGAGATTTGGAAATGTCATATTGTTGGCAGGTTCGGCTAGATCGAGTAAACGGAACTTGGCACGACAAACCTGTTCTGATTCCAAGACAACATGCACTACATCATTTTTGATAGCAATGCGGATTAATATAGTCAACTTCACGTATTATAACATTTGATTTCATATCTTGGTTGGAAGTACACATTTATATGTTGCACTACAGAATTACTAGGTTATAAGGTCTATTCAATCAAACTTGACTAAAAACGTTAAATCGCCAAGAATCTATTTATTTAGGTACCTTTCTTGTTACTTAGTTGAACTACGAATTCGTTGACTCCAAAGATGGCTGCTCTTTTCTAAGCGTAATTGATATAACACGAACTTGAGATACACGCATGATACTCTCAATCCCATCTTACTTCTCATCTCGAGTTTGCCTTTAAACCTTTGATCAAGTATGGATCCTTCGTCTTCATACGAAACTGAAGTCCACAACTCGATGTTTGTTATTTGAGAAGATTCTTCAATTTCTAAACTTTTAGTATTTATTATTCTGTCTTATCTACCTGCATCACTATTTATTTCATTAGCTCTGTCACCGGCTTGTCAGTACTCAGTACAAAGTTGTATTGGTTTGGCGCCTTATTCAGCTGCAAGGACGTTTATACTTTATAATACGGCTTAGTCATGTTATGCCTACTGTACAAGAAAAGGCGGTTACGAGGTCTAAAGTCTGATAGGAGGCACTACGGCATGATTCATAACATGCACATTGTATCTACATAGATTATCATTAATACGAATCAATGTTATTGATATACTGTATCATGTATGTTATGTTTGAAAAAGCAATACAGACTTTGTTATCGTTACAATTACAATAATATTAACCTATTTTAGATAGACATACCTTTAGTGTGATTACTAAATAGCTTCTAGATTTTAGTTAATTGAATTATTAAGTATCCAAAGCAATGATGATTCAAACTGGATGAAATTTTTTATTGCTAATTTTAAAAACCTTGTTCATGAAACCGTTTAAGTTAACTTTTATAGAAGCTAGACTAAATACCTAGGCCATTTAATCGTATAATCATTTATTGAACATGTAAGTAATTTATTACCTCATGCTTAGTCGTTTCTGTTTCTCTCTTTCTCTCTCTCTCTCTGAGTCTTATCTTTTATTCTAGAATCCAGATATCTAAGATATTAACTGACCATTAGTATATTATGAGTAGCTATTATTAGCTAGCTATACGTATATTAAGTTAGCATTCTGTTATTCTACTTCAACCATCCTTTGAAGTCAAACCAGGATTAAGTAGTTGTATGAATTAATGCATATTCCACGAAATGACTATTCTTGACCGTACTTTATTACTTACTCTATAGGTAGCGACTAATTCCGCATTATTCGAACTTAGGTAGGAATAAGTATAACTTTAGCTGATACCTGATGTTGTAAATCTTAGGGGATCGGATTTTGGGGACTTGTCCACAGAAATATTACGTCGAAACCACAGTTGGAGAAAGTGATTTTCAGAAATTTTTGCCATCAATACGGTTGGTAACTCAAAAATTGCCAACTCTTATCTACGATAATAATAGAAACCTGTCGATTCCTCATTCCATATTTGAAAGAAACGATATTTAAAAAATATCCAATCAACAAATTAATTAGGTACGTGAATTAATTATCAAGGACAGCTGTCATTTTAGTACATTTTTTAAATTTGTTCTATAAGTAAGTATTTCTAATTAGGTAGGAGCGATTGACAGGTTTTTCTATGACGATAGAAGATTTCTTTATAGTTATCACGAGCAAACGAGCGGGCGGGTCACCTGATAGTAAGCGATCACCGCAGCACCAAAGGAACTGCAAATACGTTGCCGGCTCTTAAGAAATTAAAATACTAAGTACATATGGCTAAGAGTTAAAACTGCTGCTTATTTAACAGCTCTGTTACACATCATTATGACATTTAAGTTTAAGCGGCCATTAAATCGTACTCCATCCAGTAAGCGTGCGAGGTTCCGTGGAAGCTGGCGCGGTTCCAACATTTCGCGTCGTTTTTCACTCAAAGCGAAATAGTCAATGCAGATATAAAGTGTACTTGCTATTAATGTTCGCTATAATTGGCTTGAGTCGTCTCACAGTCTGCCGAACGGGAGACAAAAATCAATTAGTTTTGTTCCGATGAATGCACATACCTACATAACCATTGATATTTGGAATACATCGCTGTTTCACTGTTTGAAAAAAATAGTAATGTCCTCTAGGACGGTCAGGCCCAGAACATACCTACAGTGTACGCAAACACTCGTGTACTCTCTATTTCCTCTCTATCTCACGTATCTCTGTCTCTTATAAGCTTAAGGTATAACAGCTCCGATCAGAGAGATCAGGCGCAGGACCGGCTTAACGTGCTTTACGAGGCACAGGAGTTAAACAACGTTAATGTCCAAAATCCCGGCTAAGCACTGAGAATTTCCTGATAGCAACATCTCTAGAAACAATCTTGATGACATTTGGAACATAGACTAGAGCTGATGGTTAGAAAAGGGAGCGGGAACGGGAACACTATTAAAACCGGAGTGTAATTTGTAAAAACCAAAATTCAGGCGGGCAGAGACGCGGGTAAAAGCTAGTAGGTACTAAATATTTGTCAAAATATGAGCGTATTGAAGGCCACTGAGTTATTTTAATAAGGGGTACCAACTGTTAGCGTGCTGAAGATTTATGTTTAGTTTTCATTAATATTTTGCGTCACCGTGAAGTATTTAATATGTATAATTTTTGGAAAACAAACCTCTTTACGATTAATATTATATTTTATGGAATTTGAAAATAGAAATGTAGTTAGTTCTGTCTGTGATTGAAAAAGATATGTCGAAAAAAAATGTTACTAATTGAATTATTGATTTATGAAAAAAATACAAAAAGATAAATAAGTGGAAAGAATCTTTTATTCACAATCCTGGACCTGTAAACGAAAAGGAATTTCAATAATTTGGAGAAGACTGGGAAGAATTGCTTTCAGATCCGAAGAGGGACGACATCAGGGACTATAACGTACTACCGTTACCCTGGTGCAATTCTACGCCCACGAGAAGGTACATGTTAATGTATTTGTGTTTTAGAATGTACAAGACATTCACAATTCCGCATTCTTTTATAAGGGTGTTTGCGTGATGGCTGTTAAAATATCAAAGATTAAAATCTTTGTAAAATATAGAATAAATTGCCAAAAGAGATAAGAGATTGTACAACTTCTCTATAATCTTTATACCTGACACATGTATGCAAATAAATTGTTTGATTGATTGATTGATTTACAAATCTTTACCAGTTACCACAGTGTGTGTACTAAATGTAAAGTAATTTTGGATTCTAAGAGATTCATGTTTCATAAGTTTATGGTAGGAGATTGAATGTACTACATATTATTGTGTGTAGGTACATAATGTGTAAAGGAGAGAGATACTCGTTGTTTAAATGGTTTCAGGTAAGTGACTCAAGATGCCATGTGATCGTTCCCGGCGTGAATGGATGTCCCGCGGTGCAGCCTGGCGGTAGCAGCAGTTGGTGTCTCACGGTGCAGTCTGGTGGTAGCAGCAGTCGGTGTCTCACGGTGCAGCCTGGTGGTAGCAGCAGTTGGTGTCTCACGGTGCGGCCTGGTGGTAGCAGCAGTTGGTGTCTCACTATGCAGCCTGGTGGTGGCAGCAGTTGGAGTCTACGGTGCAGCTTGGTGGTGGAGCAGTTGCTGTTTCAAGGTGCAGCTTGGTGGTGGAGCAGTTGGTGTTTCAAGGTGCAGGCGAAATTGTCGCTGGCGGCAACGTGCTACGAGAGTCGAGTACGTCGGTGGATGTCGCTCTTAACAGTGCTGGCAGCTGGATGGCAGGCAAGACGGCCTGCGGTACAGCGACGCACACCCCGTACATCACCGAACCGATGAGCGGCTAATAGATTTAGAGATAGTCATAGATTGCACAGGCGTCATACATTGCAGTTGTTATCGAGACTTGAGCTTAATGGGTCGCGTATTCTCGTTTGTACTTGCGCTATTATACCTGCATCGCTGCAAACTATGTTGTTTGGTGATAACTGATAATGGTTTATGATTATTGATTATTATTAATTAATATATATCAAAGAGGTTTTATAATCAAACAACTATAAATAAGTAGAGAAAAATTAATGTTTTCATAAACATTCAATACAATTTAATTTTGTAAAAAAAAGTCAGTTTGAATTGAATCGAATTTTGAATTTAAATTGATCCAACTCGTACTAATTTCACAGTATAATTGTAATTTGCTATCTAAATATCGAATAATTATAATCATTTATAACTTGAAATAAAGTAAGAGAAAGCGCTGAAATTTATTGTTGGGTCAGCAAACAAACTGCTCATTGATATTATTGTGACTAGATGACTGAATTGTTTTAGATGAAGACATATTAACTACACATATTATAATTCAAGTCAGTTCTGCTTAAACAGTTTCTTTGGACGTTTATGTTATTTGGCAGTTATCAGTAAATACTTGTTATTGTTTACTCAAAAAGTAATCGGCAACGTTGCTTGTAATTGGCAAGTTGTAACAAATTTTAAATGTCGATAATGTGATAGAGAAACACATCACAATCACATAGGTGGGTAAATTTTGGTACTAAAATAAAAAGTTATTAAAGAAGCATTACAATAACGTTACAATCAACTTAGATAAAGAGTAAGCACTTGTAGGAAACGTTAGTGCAGTATGTGCACTTGATGTTATTTTTATTGAATTATTTTGTTATATAGTTATCAACACAACTATTCGGTTATTGATTCAGACAAAACTATTTCTAACGTTCATTTCTAATATTCTGTTTTGGTAGTTCTGCATTTTCGAATTATTCATAATTACATAATCTGATATTATTTTATCAACTCAATAGGGTTTTCTTTAATTGACTACGGATTTATTTACAATTGTGTACCTCGCAACATTGCTCAAGACTCACAACTATAGTTATAAAGGATAAAACACAACTAATGATAGTAACAAATCCTAAGACAAGTGACTTATGTTAACCATAGCGTATATTGAATACCTATTATCTTTGGATATTTCTTGGATAGAGTCGCTTTTTTTCTTGATAGATATATATCTACTTAGATAAACTAAATAGATGAAACTAAAAATGAGTTTATTTTACATTTATATGTTAAAAAAAAATTTAAAAATAATGAGTTAAGGAATATAGGCAGAATGAAATTAAAAGATATTTGTTATATATATATTAATAGAAAATATTCTCAACTAAAATTATGAATGGGAAGTCGTCATTGTTCTATTGGCAGTCAATGTAATAAAATAAATAATTTTTTGAGAAGGAAATTGTGTCATACGTAAAATGGCTAACTGAATAATTTGGCTTTACTAAAAAAATTGTGATTTTGTTAACTGAAATAAATATTTTATTAACTTCACCTAAATACGATTAATAAACGCGGTTGAAAAATACTTCGTATGCTCGTATAGAGAGAGTTGCAAGTCCAGAACCTAAATTTTATTCTTGAAATATTGCTTGAGTTTTTACCCATCCACCCAGTTACCTACTGAATTGGACAATATTTTGGTTTTATTAGATTCAGTACATTTTAATCTAGGCTCGTACGTTTTATTTCAAAAAATACTCGAGTAAGTTGTTGTTGACCTTAAGGTCAAAAATATGGATATTTAGACTCTAATAACTTTTAACATAAGCAATACTTCTTAAAAAGTTAAACATTTCTAAAAGTTATGAAAACCGGATTATACATATTTACGAGTAGGAAAACGTTATTGGTTTTTGTATGAAAGCTTACAGCTAGACGATAGTAAAAGTTTTACCAGTCGAAATTGTTTTCGTAACGATCTATGATTAAACGATATTATAGTAATGGGCACATCAAAAACGGTAATCATTGTATAACTTATTTTAATTATGATATGAAGTAGTGTTGACAGTATAAGTTAAAATCTGTGGTATAAGTTTAGTGGTTTAATAGTTTAAAATTATGGCGATAAGCATTCATTTCTTCAAATTAACTTCATAATTACGCAAGTTTGGACAAAAGACAAAGTTGCTCGATATCTATTATTATGAATTGGTACTGTGATTGTTTACTTACTAAGAATTTCGTTGAGCTAGGTCACGGAGTACATAATAGTACTAAAGGTACAGAAGGCTCACTCGGCAAGATGATTTAAAAATCGAAAATGATTACAGAAATAACTAGTCAAGTTGCAAATATAGAAGCAATCGCTTAAAGACTGTATGGGTTAAATTATTTTAGAACGGGTGATAGATATTTTTGATTTGCTTTGACAGAAAGGAAATATAGTAAGATTTTCCGTTGCTACGTATTGAGGAATAGAGTGATCGTTCGGTTGGAAATTTTGTATAAAACCTGTTGAATTATATTATAACCATATAACTGAATATTGTTCAAGACACTAAGAGTAAAAAGAAAAGATCCTAACACCTGATGGGCAGTATGAATTATATATACCTAATACCTATAGTAGTTCGGTCAACCTAACTATTGAGATTTGACAATAGGATTCAGTTTTTTTTAACGAACTATTAATTTCGTCTTGAGAAAGTTATAAGTACCTACTTATACCATTTTATAACGAGTAAAAGCCCAGCAGTAGAAATTACTAAGAAAATTCTGATTAATGTCTATATTTAATTGAAACGGTAGACACATGATTGTTCACCAGAAACTTGAAAACACAAGAATATATAAAAAATCTTCCAGTTTAGAAGCAGATGATTGATGGATTTATGTACCTAAGAATTTTGTGTTTAAGCGCATCTGGGAGTATAAGGTGACTAAGGATGGATTAAGATACGGTAGTGCCAATGTGTTGCAGACGGCAAAACCTTAGCAATATTTAAAAAAAAAAACAAATAGTCTTTTTAAATACGAAAGTCATCCCATACCATATCGAATATTAATAATTATGTCCAATCCATTTGTTAGGTTAGTAACAAAGAGCTTGAGAAAGACGAAAAGGGAAATAAAAATGGTTGTCATCTATTTCTTTAAAAATATGTCATTATAGGAATATTCGTATTTATTTCACTTAAATTTGATACGTATTCACAAAATTGTGAGACTTCGTAATTAGATTAAATTCAGCACTTTATTTTAATTTTTCTGGCGGTCGATTTAGATATTGTGACCTCACATGTCCCACTGGTGACTTAAGGAAAAATTGGTTAGCACTGTTATTTTTTTACCGCGTGTTAAAAAACACAGATGTAAAAAACAAATATTGTGAAGCCATTTCACGAGCTAAAAAATAAATGAAAACGCCATGTAATTATTAGTATCATGAGTGGTAATGGTATGCAAAAGTCATAAAAAAAAGAGTTCAATAGATTTGATATAGAAAGAAACAAAAAACCGTTTGATATTAAAATGAGAGATCTAGTGAGAATTGAAAGAACATAATGTATAAACAAGGTTGCGATAAAAGTATAAAATTAAGACCGAAATGTTTATGTTTATATTATATATAGTGTAACTAAAATATTGTATCATGAGGATTGGAGGATAATTTTGTTACAAAAAAAAAGGATTAACAACATAATATTATTATCATTATACACGATTGATGAAGCACATCCTTGGTCCTGTTTTAATGGAGAGGGTAGTGAGTAATCCTTTGCGAGGATATACTGATGGTTAAAAATAAAATTTTGTGATTTAGATATGTGTTTCAGAGAGATTATAATATTAATTTTTTTATTGTGTGGTTTTATGAAACCACAGTCAAACTTTTGTGGTCTTGGCTGCTCTGACGAACGCCTTTCACTTTGTTCCTACTCGGCGGCCGACCGTCACGCGACTTGCAACACATAGACGAAAAAGTTTGAGAC
Source organism: Coenonympha glycerion (assembly GCA_963855885.1). Lineage (NCBI taxonomy): Eukaryota > Metazoa > Arthropoda > Insecta > Lepidoptera > Nymphalidae > Coenonympha > Coenonympha glycerion. The sequence continues at coordinate 11,284,767 of OY979636.1, read as the reverse complement.
GATGTAATAAAAGTTTCACTTTAAAAATATTTGTTGACGTTATAGGATCTAATGCATGGAATGGAGTATTAATTTGTAACAGCGAGACAATGTATTGAGATGAAACATCGTATGTTAATTCTGCCTCATTGTGTATTAGTACAAACTGGAAGTTTGTATTTCAATTAGTGTAAAGTAATTTTTGTTTGATGTTTTGATGCAAACAAGGATTGTTCCTCATGAAGTTAAAATTGTAAATGTTTAATTGTAGTGCAATATGCACCTCGTTTCTACACTGTTAAAGTAGCATGATAGTGTAACAGACCATTTGAAGTGCAATGTGCACGTATACTTAGTTCTTACCCCCCTACACTGCTAAAGTAGCATGATAGTGTAAAAATACCATTAATTCCGCACTGCTAAGGTAGCATGATAGTGTGGACGACCATTATTCCTACACTGCTAAGGTAGCATGATAGTGTAGAAGATCATTATGCCCACACTGCTAAGGTAGCATGATAGTGTGGAAGACCTGGAAGTGCAAGGTGCACGTACTTAAAGACTTTAAACGCAATACAATAATTTGATTTGTTTAATTTTGTTAATAATATAGAAAGTGCATAAAGTGTATTGTGTGTTCAATGTTATTTGTTTAAATTAATGATTATAATAAATAAATAAATAAATGTCAATTATTCATATGAATGCAGGTACATTAGGTGGTCAGCAATAACAATTATTATCCTTATATATTCTGCCTTATGGCGTATGAATTAAAAAAAAAACTAAATGTAAATATTTGTTTGATTAAATTAGAAATTATTTTTTTCATAATTTTATAATAGATATAAGTCAGGATGTCGATGACTGTAAATTGATAATTTATAAAGACAAAAATTAGTAATTCAGAATGTCAATTTGTAACTATCATTTTTCATAATATTGTTCGCTATAATTCAAGATGTCAATAATTGAAAATTCATAATTTATAAAGTCAAAAATTAGTAATTCAGATGATGACAATTAATACTTATGGGTTACCCTGAAATGTTTTGTAATTGTTACTAGTTTCGCCAATTTTAATGTTTGTTTGTTTGTAATCAAGTTACCGATTGAACTTAAATTTTGTATACATGTGTAATTGGATAACAATTATGACTTGGAGCTGATCTGATGATGAACAGGAAAGTTGTTATAGGAACTCGGTAGTTAAATGACACAACCCCATCGAGTTTAGACTCGTTTGATCCGTTTTGACAAGTACTTTGGTGCTAGATGATAATCTGGTGCTGAGAAGGATATTAATAAAATGTATAAAAGCTTTCTTTATAAAAAATAATTTTAAATGATATCATACGGTTTTGATAATATGATTCTTAGGTTATTTGATGTTTGTTTGTGTTCAGTATTTCGCGGGGACGCGAAATGTATATCAGGATGGACGAGCTGTTAGCGTGCTGAAGATTTATGTTTAGTTTTCATTAATATTTTGCGTCACCGTGAAGTATTTAATATGTATAATTTTTGGAAAACAAACCTCTTTACGATTAATATTATATTTTATGGAATTTGAAAATAGAAATGTAGTTAGTTCTGTCTGTGATTGAAAAAGATATGTCGAAAAAAAATGTTACTAATTGAATTATTGATTTATGAAAAAAATACAAAAAGATAAATAAGTGGAAAGAATCTTTTATTCACAATCCTGGACCTGTAAACGAAAAGGAATTTCAATAATTTGGAGAAGACTGGGAAGAATTGCTTTCACAACTATCCTTCGTTTTTATCATTACAACAATATCGTCTTTACAACATATTAGGGCGATATAAGTGACCTAGGCGACCTAGGCCGCTTCACCTAACGCGCTTTAACTAGATTTAGTTAACGTGACTTCCTATCTACGTAACTAAGGCTACAGGCAGACGTTAGAAACGTGAATATTAATAACAAAGACATTTAACAAATTAGTACCTTACTAATAAGGCTTCAAACGCTACTTGAATTTAATTTACTTAAGAGTAGGTATCTAGAGTAACATAGGCAAATAAATATAGGTAATAAATGAGGTAATATTTAACGTATTTGAAAAAATATTATCGATAGATACAGTATTTAACAAGTATAATAAAAGCAGAAAGTTTCTAATATAAGAGATTATTATTACGTTTACATCACTTAGATATTAATTGTTAGTAGTTGCATCTACAAAATTATAAGTCTAGGTACCTACTTACCTACTGATAATTACTATCAAAAATTATTGTTATATCGAACTTTTCAATTAAGTTCATGCAAGAAACACAGATTCGTGAGTTTTGACCAGCAAGATTCCAGAAAAGCTAGTTTTTTTCTGTCACATTTACGATAAGCTTTCACATTTATTATTAGGTATTTTTGATTATGCCAACTACTGTATAAACGAGTGTTTGCGATGGACTCCTTATACTGAAAAGTGCAATTACAAAGCACTCTCGATACATTTGCGCGCCTTGCAACACTGAAAATTAGTTTGCATCAATTTTTATGCAAGTTAATTACGAGAAATTAGTAAAGGCGATGGCACCAGATCCATAATTCATAATGTGACACTGAAACCATGCATAGGTGTTGCAATGGTCGGCGAGCTGTGCTATATACCAAGCCACGGAACGTCTGACTCGCTTTACATAATGCAATATGTAAATAGGCATTCACGGCAAATGCCCACCGTACCGGGTAGTGGGTACATTGTTGTTGGTACCGGTACTTAGCTTTTTGTCTGCTTTGCATACTACGGTTGCTGAATACCGTCGGAAATCGGAATGTGTGGCATTGAATTTCATTTATTAAATTTGTTAATCGTAGAAAATTTAATCTCTGAATCTGTGATACCTAATTGAAAATACACATATTAATTAAGTGGTACAGTTGATATAACTGTGTGAGTTATGAAAGTTGATTAATTTGTGTTAATTCAAAAAGGTGCAGATAATGCGCGGTTATGAGTCCTGTGACGTACAAGTATGTAGGACAAAGGCAGGCCAGGTTCGCTTATCACGTGATCGAAGAAACTACAGGTAGCCGTCTGGACGTACTAATTTCAGACGGCCGCCGCGCGCCGGCTACTTTGCTCGCGTTAGTTCTTGTACGGTCTATTTCAAGCGCTGCGTGCGCCTAATTGCGAGTCAACAACCTTAGTACGTCGAATGAGATAAAGTTACGCGATAGAAAGAGACCACAACTTTGCGTTTGTTGCGTGTTCTTTGCGGAGGCGGAGCCAGGCGCTATTGCGAACTGCACTGCACTTATTGTATCAGCGCTAGAGTCGCTATTTCTTTAAATCAACTTGCGGATTAAGCCTTCTGTACCGTCAGGTAGGTACTATTTTGTATTCTGTGACAAAGGAAAGGTTTATGAATTTTTTATGAGTAGGTAACTCAGTATGTAAAATAAGAGTGGTAGACTTTTAATTAAAACTTCTGCTTCATACTTATTTAGGAGGTCCGGAGTTTACTCACCCCGTCTCTCAGTGACGAGTTTACCAAAAAACTTGAAACAGAGGAATATAACGATGATGATGACGATAATGATGAAATCCAATGACAAATCTTATAAGTAAAATTTCCACTTAAGTATGTGATTTAGATCAAAGATAAGCTAGGTCCACAGGCTAGGTCATAAGGCTGTTGAACCGTTCCATCGATCGGTTTGGTATATTTGAAGTAGAGCCAAGTAGAGCAACAGAAACCCACGTCATTCCTACGAGAGCCCTATTGTTGTACTAGAACTGGTCCCTAGAACCTTTCACGCGATTCTAGGTCACAAGATAGGTGGTATAAATTTACTGTGACATGGCGTGACAGCCCCCGATTAGCTTGTACACGTGGAAAGGTCATTTGGCCTTTTTCATACATGTTAGGTGTCATATTGTTTTACTTATTTACAATACCCACGTACTGCCAACCCACTTTAGAATAGATACATTAGGTACACATTGCAGGAGTACCTATTATGTTCATTGAATAAATTTATTATAATTAAAACAAGAGTCTGTCTACTATAGAATTTTTTTAACAAATCTTTGGTCTACATATTTCCAGTGGATTTATATGAAAGGCAGGAAACATTGCACTGTAGAGTGTAAGAAGGATGAATCTTAAAACAAGCGCTTTTATAGTTTGGATAAACTTAGCCTAACCGAATAGTTAAGACGAAGTAGACGAAGAAGTGTCTAGACAGCGGTTCGGGGATAATGGTGCCAATTCTGTTATGAGAAATCTCTTAACTAATTTGACGTGACAAAAAATAGTCCTATCTCTCTCAATGGGGAGCATTTTTAAAATAATTAAGACGCGTCAAATTAGTTTAGACTTTAGAGATTTGGCACAACAGAATTGCACACAGATTTCGACATCACCGACACTGAGGGGAGAGGAGATGACGAAATAACAAAAACTGATTGGTTACTCAAACACAGCACCACTCCGCTCTGCTTTGGTGGAAACCGGGCCTTACGAAAACCAACCCAAAAATCCACAAAGATAGGCGGTAAGGTAAATTTTCTATATTTCGAAGCCACATCACAATGTCAACCACATTAACAGGGCCTTGATCTCTACTACGTGGAATGACGTCTATCGACGTGTGTGACGTCACCAAACAGTGCTCCGTGCCAAATGGTTGGATGGTCATTGTCATGTGATTTGTAGCATTTTTCAAAGACAACTGCCCACCTTAACGGTACAAGATTGGGACATTTTTGTCAACAATGAAATGTAGGACAGATTAATTTGTTTTGCTATAATCCACTACTTAAAAAGATACTAGCTGACCTGGCAAACGTTGTTTTGCCCTTAGGGGTAATAAAAAATAGATAAATTGAGATTTAAACTATCCTATCTCTCAAGTTGGATCGAACTGCACATGGTGTGCGAATTTTATTATAATCGGTTAAGTGGTTTAGGAGTCCATTGAGGACAAACATTGTGACACGAGATTTATATATATTAAGATGTTACAGTACGCAAATCTACGATTTCGCATTGTACGAAACGTGCGTCGAAGAAAGTATTGGAAAAGTGTGTGTGTGGTGTTTCATGTGGGCAGTGTTCCTAGATACCTAGATACTGATTATGGATCTCCGCAAAATAACGCCGGCTTCCAATTCAATAACAACTAAATGCATTTTTCAGTACGTTCCTTTCATCGATACTGTGGTAATTGGACTAATTGGTACAATTTTTTTCCATGAAGTTTTTCTTGATATGAACAGATGGCAAACATTTTGAATATAATATGTCCTCTATTACTTATTTCTGCATGGTATTTTTGTATCTTTGTATCACACAGTCGCATAATTTAAAATTTTTAAGTATTTAATGCATTAATAAGATTTCAGTTTATTCAAGGCTACAGGGACAATACTAATTAGCAACTTGGTGAAGACGCGAACCACGAAAAAATTAGCACTTTGTTATCGTGCCGTGACGTGACATACCGTGGCAATTTTTATTGTCATGTAATAAAAAACCAGCCAAGTGCAAGACAGACTCGCGCACCGAGGGTTCCGAACTACAAAATTCGCTTGTAGTGGTTTATTGAACTACACCTATTGGTTTTATTTTTTCTGTAAAATATGACATAATTTCTCTTGACTACCTATAATAATTATTAAATAACATACGACTGTTGAATTGTAAGTTATTTCACTTGGCCAATATTTTTTGTAAAGAAAACGTACAATTTCCTTGAGTTTAAGAACGTGACAATGTAATTATCTAAATGCGATATACAGTCTTCAAGGGTAACCTTTGCAAACTGGTTTATTTAAATAGGTATTCCAAAGTTAAGTTTCCTACTATATTGATACGAGTATCAAGTATTTCCATGAAGAATGCCTTTAATTAAGTCTGGTTTTATTGCCATCTATACTTATGTGGTTGTTATATTTCTCTATTATTTTCTTGTACATCGCATCGTTCAAAAAGTGTTGCGCAAAAGTGAGCTCTTGGACCGGACCGACGGCATAACATACTCTGGGGACCGGAGGGACTGGTCAATAATAGCTAACATCCACTCTGAATTCTGAACACCGATAAGAAACCTCAGGATATATCCTGAGACTTTTTCGTACCCTCAGACTACATTTCCGTACCAGCAAACATGAGTAGCGCCATCTGTCAAAACTCTATAGCTGGCTACTAAGAGAACTACAGCGTGCCCTCACTGTTGGTGGCAAAACAAGCATTTTTGTCACCGATAAACTGGCGACATTTTTTCGCGCCGTACATGACCACATATCTATTATTCTAAATCAATTTGACAGAATACCTTTTAACTACTTTTTTGCCTGATCTCCGTTATCACTTATCGTGTTTACATATTTCTAATCATTGGATTAAATTGTTGTTGTTTTTAATGCAATATTATATACATACATAGTTATCTCTAAATAGGGTAAAACAAAGAGTTCGTAAATAGCAACACTTGAGTTAACTCATCACGCAGCAGTTTTCGGCAGCATTATTGAGTGACAAGTGAGCAATTATACTGAAATAGCCCACGCGTTCTACGCCCTATTTGTAATGTAGCAGGAAAGTTTTACTAACATGGAAAACCTACTACGGTTAATGAATACAAAAAAAGAACACCTTAGATATTATCACGTCATAAAAACTAGGCACGTAATTTATTAAATGCCCAAATAATGTATGTTATATGTCCTGGCCTGGGGAGTATAAAATCAGGAGGAAAAAGAAGATATATTCTACGTTAAACACACCTACTACACGGTTTCTACAAATGAACAAGTAAAGAAAACGCCGTTTAAGTGAACTGGTTATTCTAAGAAAATTGCTGCACTATACTTCGCCTCCATTGAGAAGTGAGGTATATACTTACTTATGCGTGGGAATTCAATCGCGAAAGCATTTCGTCATTGTGCTAAAAATTGCCAGAACATTGCGTTTGGTAGAAAGAAGTGTGAAAATCGAGCACAACACAAGGGTCATTTCCAGAATGAGAAACTTAGGAGTTTATAAATAGGTATGTTAAATGTCGAACTAGACGCTCTGGCCCATGCCCACTAAAATACCAAAATTAAAATTTAGTCATATTTTTTTTACGACAATTTTTCTCAAGAGTCGATTTCAGGAACCTTGTGCGCGATTTGAGTATTTTGTGGTTTACAAACGTCAGTACGTCAAAGATCACAGATCAGAGAAAATTGACGAGGGCTTATTATATCATGATATCACAGGCAGTCCTTTGCAGAGCCTGCAAGGAGGCAGAATCGCCGATACATGTACTACTGAAATACAGGCGTGTATTCTATCAACGCAAAGTACAACTTGGTTCCCCACTAAAGAACTCTTGAAGATTTAAGTAGGCCTCTTTGGCTCTGAAGGAGACTGGGCAGGTCCGAAGAAAAACTTCAACTGAGGAAAATCCAGAAAAAAAGAAAGATTTCACAAGAGCAGACCGTCTTCGTCTTCACCGTTTCAGCGTGGGCGTGCGCTGGAAATTTCAGGAGGACTAAGTCCATATCCATATCCTAGTCCAGGTCTCTTGAATATGGAATAACTTGGCGGTTAGGTTAGCCGGTTAATACCAAGATTTGGGCCAGCGATACCCCGCTACTCTCAAGTCCCAACTCCCAACACTATATGCTTCTCAGTGGGTGGGCATCACTCCAGCACCTTGGCTACCAACTGCAACGGTGGGGGGAAGATGCGTGTATTCAATTAAACAGATCTATTTGTATTTAAAGAATGTTCTGGAACACTGTAACCACATACATAGTGCATTATCAACTAAATGAGCAAATACTAAATACCTATTTATGAAGCTTGTTTGTGTTCGGATAACGTAACAACTAACAATATGAACATCTGAGCAAACCTCATTGTTCGCAGGTGCTGATTGGCCTCAGTCACGATTATACACTAGGTGTTTTAACCTGCTTCATTTATTAAAGCGATGGACCCAATTACCCGCTTATATGGATCATACACCATTCGTCGATATTTGTTTTTATTATCATTAGATAATAGAAGTGTGAAAGAAAGTAAAAAAAATCATCAGCCGTCTAAATTGGCGATGATATAAAACGAGTAACTACCAAATTACTCGTTTTATATCAACTAGCACTATGTATTTTTACACGACTGCCCAAAAAGGAGTGTAATGTTTTAAGGGTTCATAATATGTTCTTTATTCCACCATAACTTCTGAACGGCTGAATAGATTTGGGCATCCATGTAACAAAACATCAGTTCTGTTCTGCATAATAATGTATACCTACAGCGTTTGAACATTTTAAATGAATGAGCACGAACTACGATGAACCGAACTCAAATCGCATGCCAAGCTATTTATTATGTTCGTACCCACTTCGTACCACTATTATTACAGCTTAATGTAGTTAATGTATATTCAATGTACATTCTGATAACAGTAAAAGCTGTCTTCCCATTGATTTCACATGAACCATTGTACGCCATGTCGTTTCACTATGGAACTTCGATTGTATGTCTATGGTAAATATTTATTCTCATAGCGATGAGGAGTTATGAGAAAAGAAAAGAAAATTTAGTTATAGAACTAAGTGTACCTAGGTACTTCTCGTGTATTTTGTATTACCATACAGTCAATCAAGACAGTATTATTGTTCAACTGAACTGACTTTGAAGTATTTTACCATGCTTATGAAATATTGGTAGTGAAAACCTTAGGGACTAGAAAACCTATGTAACTATACAATTAGTCGCTATCGATATCTAAGCTAACCTTAACTTCTAAAGTTGAATTATTAGTTAAAGTTTAATTATTATTTACTAGTTCTTACAAGGCTAAAAGTAATGGGTTCACGATTTGGGATTGCGTGAGCGAGCAATTGTTACTGAGAATTTATTATTTAGTGAATACCAACATTACAGTGAATAAAACGAAAACCATATTCAAATGTTTTCTTTGGTACCAGGTACAATCTTATTTGAATTTGGCGGGCAGAACTGTATTTTAAAATGTAGATAAAACCTTATTTAGCTGGCGACAATGGCAAGGCGTATAATGATGGTCTGGAGGCCTGAGACTGAAACACACTGTATAATGCGAAGTAATCAGGTAATCACTAATAATCACACAATAGTCTCTTGTCGCTGAAGGCCATTGTCAAGCAGTAATTAGTCACTTGTAAGTTGTAACAATAGAAATCCGTCTTGGCCTGTATAGGCACAACAATAGTGTCGCTGGCCTGGCTCCAAATTTCTTGTAGTAAACTTATGCTTACTATCATCATACCCTTCCTAACTTAGTAGTTTACACTATTTATTTTTTAATCTGTGTTTGCCGGTCAAAATTTCAAGGATTTAGTCTCCTAAGACGATTATCCTGTAGCTAAAATGATTGAGATAGCCAGCTTTTACTTGTTCTACTAAACCGTCTCAAAACTCCATCCTATTCCCGTCACGATCTATGTTATATAATATTTACCAATAATAATTGTTTTTGGTTCATAGGTACGATCGAATTCAACCGTAGTCATTGCCAAGTGTGCAGGCTCTAGATAATTTTCTCTAAATTATGTAGATCTTCACCGATTAGAACCCAGAGGATATGAGCAACCGAACGATTTATGTAAACCTTTTTCGTACAAGCAAACATAGTAGCGCCATCAGTCAAAATTCTAAAGTGACTGCTGGGCGAACTTCATGGTCTTACTGCTGGTGACAAAACAAGCATTTTTGGCACCGGTAAACTGGCGACATTTTTGCGCGCCGTGCGCCCTGTCCAGGTAAATGTCTATTGCAGATCGTGCAGTTTTTCTCACGATGATTTCGATTTAAGTGCCAGAAACGTTAATAAAAGAGAAGAAAAGTCATGCCTTGGACTTAAAAACCCGGATACCCAAAATTAATAAGAATAAACCAAGTTAAGTCTTAAGTTAAGTGTTGGACTAGGCCATCAGTTGTCAGTTGTCACTGCTTTCAACTTACCAGTATAAAAACAATGCATTGATTAGATAGTATAGGGGCGTTGCCGCATCTGGCATGTAACAATATTGGGTTACAGCATATTGTATGTGTCCAATTCTGCTGATAGATACAATAATTGTGGCTCTATCTTCACCCAAAAACTGTGTTAAAATAATAAAAATTCGTTCCAATGACGAGTACCACAAACGGAAACGTAGACAAAACAAGAATCAAGGCGTCGATTGACTGAACTAGATCCAGCGAATCTGTTACGTGGTCAATGTTTAAGCCATTGAGTGGCTCATTAGTGTAGTATGAAGTAGTTAGACCGTTATAAACGAGTAGCCACTAGCCACTAGCCGGGCACAGTTAGCGATCGATCACGGTCACGACTATTTCTTACATTACAAGTTACATCGCTTGTGCACTTACTATGACAGTAGTAGTCGATTATAGTAAATTTTTTAAGTCCTTTTATGCTTTTCTTTGTGGACTTCCGCAATGTTTGTTTTGCTTGGACAATGTTACTCTGATATCCAGACTCCAATCTATAGCCAAAGTAAGTACCTAGTGCACATTCATTTATTTTACCTACTTCATTTACGGTATTTTACTTCTTTTTTATTGCTTTATTGTATTGTTCACGAACTTTTCGAAGATTAAGTTTTTCAGATGGTTTCAGACTATTATAGCTATAATTAGACAGATATTAATTTCTGTTCAAATCAGTATTCGGATCAGACCAGTGCACAAGCAATCAATGTTCGTTCCCCAGCAATCGATTTATGCAATTCGAGCAATGATAAATCAAATTGGAAATCTGTGTCGTTGTATTTTCTCACTGTTGGTAATTTGTAAACTATGTGGCAGATACTCGTAAGTCCAAGAAAATAATTTTTATGACCATTTCGTAGATTAATTTCTTACTTCATTATCCATCCAATATAACGTATTTTTAGACTTTTCAAAAATTTTATACATAAGTATAGCTGTACTAATTATGTGAAATACTTGATTGAAGCTGATACCTACTTTGCGACTGCAGCACTCAATATTAATAAGTACTAGATAAAACACAAAATATTATTTATTACATGATCTTGTTTCGTCCCGACACAAAATCACCATCAGGTGATGTTGACTTGACAAGATGTTTTTGTAAAGATAGAATTGAAATGGTGAGATAAATGATACAGTGAGAGAAATCGGTATTGAAAACATAATAATCAGCTCTCAGTCAGTGCAAGCGACTGCAAGTGCAACGAAATTTCAGCAAAAAATACCCTCGTGAGGATCATCATAAAAATGCAAAACTGTCATAACCTCATAAAGATAGTCGTGTTTCCGCTTTCGTTTAACAAATCTTAACAATAGCGAAATAGAGTTACATAAAATAACGATGATTATGATCATTACCAACTCTCGTTTATTTTACATAACGGCTCGTTATAATCTGGGTTTATCTATTTTACAAAATCACCTTTGTTTCAGGGATAGACGCTTTTTGAATTCATCATTTTTTAACAATGTTATGTCATGATAATTAGAGAAGAGTGTTAAATATACAAATGTTCTGTTATGAAATTCGTTTGTAAACTGACGACCGAATGGCGTAGCGGTAGCGAAAACGTCGTCTGCGTCGGATGTCGTGGGTTCGATTCCCACTACTGCTCATACACATACATACCATGCTCATGACTCATCGCACAAACATTTACTAAATGTTTGTGTGATGAGCATGAATGTTTTCCAGTGTCTGGGTGTTTTTCAATAATACATTGTATTTTAAGTAGGTATAATGTATGTATACCTACCTTATTTATACCTAGTAGGTACCCATAAATATAACACAAGCTATCAATTACTTAGGCGCTAGATTGCGATGTGTGTAATGTTCTGATATACGAGTATTATATTTATTTTTTATTTATTTAATGTTGAATTCAAGCGGGACATTCCATGTTCGAGTCCCAAATTGAGACAGTATGGGATTTTACTATTTTCAAAATTACTATAGACACCTACGGCTTAATCGTCAGTCAATCAGTCGCCACTAAAATCAGATGAGATCGCAGTCAAAATTTATCATTTTTTGTTTGAGATAACGCTAACGAGCTATTTATTATGCAGTGTAGACCATTATATATAAATGAATTTGATAAGCAAAATATGAAGTAGCGATTATGCTGATAAAACACGATGGTAACATGATTTCAGTTTTCGTTAAAAGTGACCAAATAGTAGCTACAAAAAGAACTAAGAATCACATTACGATTACTGCAAAAAGTAGGTCAAATGAATTGCTAGGCGTTGCCGAAAACTGCTAACATTTTTTTAAAATGTAACTGTTGCTTAGTTTATGGATTTCTAGAAACGTAATATTTAACACGATATCAATAAAGAATAGGTACATAATTATTATGAAAGAGAAAGCGTTTTACGGAAATTGAATGAATTGATACTTTTAAATTGAAAATTAAGTTTATAGCTACAAAAATGTTTTAAGTGTAAGGGAGATCTCGATATAATATTGTACATTGTTATTATTGTGCCAAAATTATCTATATCAATGCCGATGCATCTTCACTTCCAAGTTCCAAAGGACTAAGTACTTACTTTATAACTATATATATACTTATACTGATAAATATATATATACTTTATACTGATAAATTCATATCTAACAGGTAGGCAGCAAATGACCCAAATTACGAGTTTAAACGGTGAAAGTAAAACCGAAACCGCGTATATATCGGAGTCAAAAACCGTAACCACTGGAGTTCCACAGGGAAGTATATTGGGGCCACTGCTCTTCATTACATATATTAATGATTTTCCCAGTGTCACCGATCAACGTATGGTGTTATTTGCTGACGATAGCACAGTAATCTTTGTAGGTGAGGATCTAATGTCTTTTGAAAACAAAGTAAATAAATAAAATAAATAAAATAGCCTTTATTGCTGACACAACCTACATACATTAAAATACAATAGTTTAAATTTTTTACATTTAATTATAAGAATCTTGCACTTTGGATGCCGAATTGGTCAGCGCGTTATGACATTTATAAATAAAGATAATAAAATGACATTAGACATCACTTATTTAGGTAAAAAAATTGCGGAAACTACTGACACAAAATTTTTAGGACTACATATTGACCACTGCCTTAATTGGAAGAATCATATTGAGAGCTTATGTTTAAATTGAATAGATTCTCTTTTGCACTATACATGCTGTCAAAAGTGGTAAATCAGGCAGCGGTAATGGTAGCATTCAATGCATATGTCACAGCAAGTTTGAGATATGGCATAATATTTTGGGGAAATTCGTCTGATAGAGAGAAAATATTCAAAAGTCAAAAGAAGTGTTTAAGAGCTGTATGTCACCTCAGTCCAACAGATACTTGTAAGCCTTATTTTGAGAAGCTAAAAATTCTTACTTGCCCGTGCTTGTATATTTATGAAGTGTTGGTATTTATTAAAACAAATAATCAATTATTTACATATTGTGATAGTGAACGTAGGAAGAATAATTTGATTTACAGTAAACATACCACTGCATTATTTGGTAATAGTATTTTTAATATGGCGCCTAAAATTTATAATAAATTACCAGCGGATATAGCTGACAAAAATTTAAATCTTGTTGACTTTAAAAATAAAATCAAAAAAATTCTAATAAAAAAATGCTATTATACAATTAATGAATATTTAACAGACTCTAGCTTGACATCTGAAAAAAAGTTCTGATAAAGAAATTATACCATTATTTATTTATAATGCTGGCTCTGATCAATTGAGCGTTGGCCAATGAGTATTGACATTGTTATGAAAATTTTTATTATGTTTCTTTTTTTTTTTTTTTCTCATATTTTCTAAATTAATAATTTTGTAATTGATAATACTTAACCTCCTGTAAAATTAATTGTAACATTAATAATCCTGTAACATTGCATGCCTTAAGGTAGAATTTGGATAAGAACAATTTTATTATATTGTGACATCTATATTTTGTACCCAAATTCGTAATAAAGAAATTGATTGATTGATTGATTGATTGATTTACAAGATATATCTAATAATCCCACCAAAAACATTTTCATGTAAAATGTTGCCCAGAAGAGAGCATAATGGCTCACACTGTCAAAAAGTTATCAGATCTCATGCAGAGCAAGACTTTACGCGCCCTAACTCTACAAGCCCTAACTCCACAAACTCTACACTTTAGTCAAAATATATATGGCTAGGCCGTTTCTTTCGATTACTTAATGCTTGAAACACTACCGTATCCCCAGATTCTAAGATTCGATATTTGATAAAGTTTAAGACTGGCGACTGCGAGCAAGCGAACTTCCGATAACACAACAACATTGATATTTTCCACTCAACCAACGCAATGCGCGCGGTGTATGATAAGTACCCTGACCATGTAAAAATATAATGTCGATACTTCAGATAAATTAAATGTCCATCACGGGTTTAGTATTTGAAGTAAGTTTATAACTGTCACAGAAAACGCGCAGTGTACGTCGAAACTAGCTTATCGCAATACGAAGTCCGTAGGCAAATCCGTGCTCGCCCGGATGCAAAAGGCGGGGTCAAATTGTACGCGTTTGTTAACTTTTTTTTTTTTTAATGAATAATTTTGACAATGTTTTGATCCATATTATGTAAGGGTTTCATACGTGATATTATGTGTGATAGTTATTGTAATTACTGTTGTATGCTACACTGTATGCAAATGATAGGCAGTTAATGTATATAATGAATTAAATATTAACAATGATTATGATAAGGTATTGGTTGGCACAGTGTGAATGCGTCATGTCGCGGACCGACCGTGTGCTGCCGCGCTCAATGCTACAGTACTGAACAATTACAATTAAAGGTTGATATAGTTTAAAACAAGTCAGTGATTTCAAAAATTTACATTTTCTATTTAGGAACTATTGAAAAGCCATATATTACATCAGAAGACAATATAGATAAGTACAAAACATTACAATCAATCTGAAGTTAACTCATTTCAAATTAAAAAAAAATATTTCACATAGGCCTCACTATACAGGATCTTATAAATACGTATAAAAATGCCATAAGTTACATCAGAAGATAGGATAAATATAGCTTGACCGCTATAAACTTGGCCCTCCCATGGTCTGCGGGACGCGGGGCGGGTGTGCGATTGGCTATATACGATACGATGTAATGACTCGCATCTTGAGAATTCTCCTATGGTATTTTCTTGAGTATGTATCATAATACACGTCGCAAGATTAATATTATCGTGTGCGTTATTCACGTCAGTCACAGCTGACAGCTGATTATTTGAGTGCACTGATCCCTATTCTATGGATCCCAGCCTGAATTGTATAGAATGTTTAATCCATAGAATAGAGATTAGTGGTTGAGTAACTCCCGCCCCGCGTCCCGCAGACCATGGGAGGGCCAAGTTTATAGCGGTCAAGCTATAAGTAGATAACATAATAATCAATCGAAATTTAATTAAGTCAAAGTCAAAATATCTTTATTTTACATAGGCCTAACGTACAGGTTCTTGTAAAACGTCAATATTGTAATGTATTGTATTAATTTCAAATGTAAAGGTAACTTTAAAGTATTTCACGTGTATTTTTATTCCAAGGGTTACGGTTACAACATTTTAAGGATCACCTAAGTTACAGTTCTTGTGAAAACGAGCCCTAGTTCCCCAAGTTAATTTTTTGCCATTTTGTATGCATGTCAAAAGTCAATTGACATTAAATCCATCAGATTCTTTTTTTCTTATTGACTATTTCTTTTAAATTTTCATGCCTACGTTTTCTTGCATCGCTCATATCTTCTCTCCGTTTAATTGCATCCATCACATAAATAGGCTCTCTGACTTCCATTTTTATATCTAATCGCTAATCAATTATTTCTGGGAGCATACAGTCTAGGTAAAAATTTTTCAATTTTTCTTCCATGAATTTTTTCCAGAAATCGTCATCTCTTTTAATATTTTCAATTTTAAAGTCTACTTTAGTCCAAACCATAAAAATGCATTCACTTTTTTGCGTAATATGAAGTTGTCCTTGGATCTGATAATACCACCAGTCATGACTCGTATTTATTATCAGGTTTCCAGTTGGATTGCACTTCCAAAAAGTGATTTTTTTTAGATGGACCCCGTCATCTATACACATATTGGCAGACGCATATGGACATTTTATTTCGATGATTTTATCATCATCTAATAATCCATCTGGACTTGCTCCAAGGTATGGTATTTCAGGATCCACAAATAAACCGCACTTTTTTATGTGACAAGGGAAACCGTTAACATTTCCCAAATAAGATTCCAACTGCCCCAGAGCAATATTTTCATAATCTTTGTCATGTTCAAAATGGCGGCCACTTTTTTTTTATTTTGACCACAAATTCCTTCCCTAGGCTCGCTGATAAGGTCAGATGTCGATTTTGAAAGCAATCGGCCCAGTAACAAAAAAGTTCAAAATGGCGGCCACTTTTTTTTAATTTTGACCACAAATTCCTTCCCTAGGCTCGCTGACAAGGTCAGATGTCGATTTTGAAAGCAATCGGCCCATTAACAAAAAAGTTCAAAATGGCGGCCACTTTTTTTTAATTTTGACCACAAATTCCTTCCCTAGGCTCGCTGACAAGGTCAGATGTCGATTTTGAAAGCAATCGGCCCATTAACAAAAAAGTTCAAAATGGCGGCCACTTTTTTTAAATTTTGACCACAAATTCCTTCCCTAGGCTCGCTGACAAGGTCAGATGTCGATTTTGAAAGCAATCGGCCCAGTAACAAAAAAGTTCAAAATGGCGGCCACTTTTTTTTAATTTTGACCACAAATTCCTTCCCAAGGCTTGCTGACAAGGTCAGATGTCGATTTTGAAAGCAATCGGCCCAGTAAGAAAAAAGTTCAAAATGGCGGCCACTTTTTTTAAATTTTGACCACAAATTCCTTCTCTAGGCTCGCTGACAAGGTCAGATGTCGATTTTGAAAGCAATCGGCCCAGTAAGAAAAAAGTTCAAAATGGCGGCCACTTCTTTTTAATTTTGACCACAAATTCCTTCCCTAGGCTCGCTGACAAGGTCAGATGTCGATTTTGAAAGCAATCGGCCCATTAACAAAAAAGTTCAAAATGGCGGCCACTTTTTTTAAATTTTGACCACAAATTCCTTCCCTAGGCTCGCTGACAAGGTCAGATGTCGATTTTGAAAGCAATCGGCCCAGTAACAAAAAAGTTCAAAATGGCGGCCACTTTTTTTTAATTTTGACCACAAATTCCTTCCCAAGGCTTGCTGACAAGGTCAGATGTCGATTTTGAAAGCAATCGGCCCAGTAACAAAAAAGTACAAAATGGCGGCCACTTTTTTTTTATTTTGACCACAAATTCCTTCCCTAGGCTCGCTGACAAGGTCAGATGTCGATTTTGAAAGCAATCGGCCCAGTAACAAAAAAGTTCAAAATGGCGGCCACTTTTTTTTAATTTTGACCACAAATTCCTTCCCAAGGCTTGCTGACAAGGTCAGATGTCGATTTTTAAAAGCAATCGGCCCAGTAACAAAAAAGTTGAAAATGGCGGCCACTTTTTTAAATTTTGACCACATATTCCTTCTCTATGCTTACTGCGAAACTTAGATATCGATTTTTAAAGTGATCGGCCCAGTAACAAAAAAGTTGAAAATGGCGGCCATTTTGTAAGTAAGCATATTATTAATTCCTTGCACGCTTGTTGCAAAGGTTTTTCAATTTTTTAAGAATTGTGGTAGTTGACGTTTATGGTGTGGATATTTCGCGCGTAAGTTCTTATAACTAAAGGAATAATTTATGAGTAAATCGAAATTTTGACGTTAGTTCCATTTTTGGCCACCGGGCAAGAAAAGTTTGTGGCAGAATACCTTCCCGTCAGGTGAAGTCGATCATCCAGTCAACAACCTATATTTGAATAGAAATACCTACTCATACGACAAAAACAAATAAAAATAATATCAGTGAAACTCCAAAAAAATACTTTTACCATTTTAATTCTGCTTCGCGCTTACCGGTGCGGAGGCGGGGCGGTGCCGCTAGCGCGTTAAATACCTATAGTTGACTTCGATCTTCACCTATCATATAAGTGAGAAACAGATTAAAAGGCAATACAAAGTTTGCAAGGTCACTCAGGTGTTACAGTGTTAGTAACAAAATGGCTCCTGCACGGCTTTTCCCGATTTTTATGAAATTGTTTGTGTGAGTATTCGGTAGGTCCGAGAATAGAATTCAAACTATTTTTATACCCCTAAGTGAGAAATAATGTATATATGACAAAGCAACGTTTGTCGGGTCAGCTTAGTTTAGTTCGTCTACTTGCTCGAAAAAAATACAAATAATATAATTTTGGCAGCAGCCACGCTGGCACTGACGACCCACCCAGTTTTGGATAGAGTGAGACACACAATTTCAATCGCGAGCGACGCGAAAACGAAGCGCTTCTTCAAACAGACGTGGATTCGCCTTGAAAACTGAGACAGCACTGAATTTTTCATGCCGCGGACTCTCTAATATAAAGCGATTTCTGGAGACCATTTTTTCATAGTAAAATGTATGGCGTTTTTCGCATAAAAAGATGATTGATTTGGAGGTCATATTATTTGCTCTGTGGTTTGAATTAGAAATAACTTTGACGGTAAATGCATTATCTATACTTTCGTCCTATGTTTTAACCAAAAATATTTTCAATTATAATAACGAAATGGCTTGCAGAGTTAAAATAGAAAAGGTTGTTTTAGATGTTTTTGCCTAAGTGACGCATTTTTTTTCTCAAAAATCAAGAATTATTTTATAAATGTTTTGCGGTGTTTCTGTAGACTCGTTTACTATCCATCTGAGTTTTTTTTTTGATGTCGTATAATGAAGCGAGTGGTTCAATATAGTTAAATCCGTAACTCTCTTTTTCACGTTTTCCGCAGTCGCGCCCCTTAACGTTTTAGGCTCAGATCAGACTACTTACATTAATATATATATAGCTACTCGTGCTGATTCACTGACTGACTCATTGATCACCTCTCCTGAACAATTTTGTATGAAAATTTTTTTTTTTAATGATCACTTCGTATATAAGAGAAAAATTCATTCGGAGGAAAAATACGGAGAGAGCTGATGATTGAGGATTTCGAAGACGGGTGAAGAGCACAGCCAAGGGTATTGCAGATAGGTGGGGGGTGCTCGACCAAATGTCATTTGAAACGTCATCCAATTGGTAGTTAGCTGAAAAAAAATTCAAAATGGCGGATTCAAAATGGCGGCCAAACGAATTTCGCCGATATCTCGGAAAGTATAAAAGATGGAAAAATGGTTTCTTGACTAGAGCTGATCAGGACTGGAAGGTCTATGCGATGGATAGAAAAAAAAATTCAAAATGGCGGAATTTTTTTTTCCATAGTAAATGTATGGGGAATTTTATGAGACTAAATTTTGGTAACTATGCAAGGTTTTGATGCGGTTTTTCGGAGAATTACTAGAGAAAAATATGGAATGGAAGATGGTTGAGGGTTTTGAAGACAGTCGAGGAGCATGGGCAAGGTATTATAGTTAGGTGGGGACTGCTGAAACAAAAATTACTTAAAACGTCATGCAATTGGCAGTGAGCTGAAAAAAAAATTAAAATGGCGGATTCAAGATGGCCGCCATACAGATTTCGTGGTGTTCTATCTCGGAAAGTATAACAGATAAGAGAGTGGTTTCTTTGCAAGACGTAATTAGAATTTCAAGGTCTACGGGATGAATGAAAAAAAATCAAAGTGGTTGAATTTATTTTTCCATGGAAAAAGTGAATGCTACAATAAACAAGGCCTATGAAAAACTATGAAAAGTATGAGAAGAGATGGTGGTCTACGATTTGGATGATGATTGAGGAGATAGGTCATGGATTTAAAGATAGTTAAGGGCTGTTTGAATAAAAAATACACTGAACCTCATCAGAGGGCTGTTTGAATAAAAAATACACTGAACCTCATCAGGATGAGGTTCAGTGTATTTTTTATTCAAACAGCCCTTAACTATCTTTAAATCCATGACCGTGCTCCGAGGTAATTCTTTTAGCCCATTGCCAATCGGATTCCAATTGGCGATGGAGATGACGGCGATTCTTTTATAGGTGAGAAGACAGCCCGCGGGCCACATGTGGCCCGCGCACTCACGCGCCCTACTAGTTAATATATATATAGCTACTCGTGCTGATTCACTCACTGATTGATCACCTCTCCTGAACAATTTTGTATGAAAAATTTTTTTTTCAAGGATCATGTCGTATTGAAGGAAAAAATTCATTAAGAACAAAAATATGGAGAGAGCTGATGATTGAGGATATCGAAGACGAATGAAGAGCACAGCCAAGGGTATTGGAGATAGGTGGGGGGTGCTCGACCAAATGTCATTTGAAACGTCATGCAATTGGCAGTGAGCTGAAAAAAAATTCAAAATGGCGGATTCAAAATGGCCGCCTTACGAATTTCGCCGATATCTCGGAAAGTATAACAGATGGAAGAATGGTTTCTTGACAAGAAGTGATCAGGACCCGAAGGTCTATTTGATGGATAGAAAAAAAAAATTCAAAATGGCGGAATTTATTTTTCCATAGAAAATGTATGGGGAATGTTGAAGAGACTAACAGTTGGTAATTATGCAAGGTTGTGATGCTGTTTTTCGGAGAGTTACTAGAGAAAAATATGGAGAGAGCTGATGATTGAGGATTTCGGAGACGGGTGAAGAGCACAGCCAGGGTATCGAAGATAGGTGGGGGGTGTTCGACCAAATATAACTCGAAACGTCATCCAATTGGCAGTTAGCTAAAAAAAAAACAAAATGGCGGATTCAAGATGGCCGCCATACAAATTTCGTGTTGTTATATCTCGGAAAGTATAAAAGATAAGAGAGTGATTTCTTTGCAAGACGTAATTAGAATCTCAAGGTCTACGGGATGAATGAAAAAAAATCATAGTGGTTGAATTTATTTTTCCATGGAAAATGTGAATGCTACAATAAACCCAAAGGCCTATGAAAAACTATGAAAAGTATGAGAAGAGATGATGGTTTACGATTTGGATGATGATTGAGGAGCACGGTCATGGATTTAAAGATAGTTAAGGGCTGTTTGAATAAAAAATACACTGAACCTCATCTGATGAGTTTCAGTGTATTTTTTATTCAAACAGCCCTTAACTATTTTTAAATCCATGACCGTGCTCCGAGGTAATTCTTTTAGCCCATTGCCAATCGGATTCCAATTGGCGATGGAGATGACGGCGATTCTTTTATAGGTGAGAAGACAGCCCGCGGGCCACATGTGGCCCGCGCTCCCACGCGCCCTACTAGTTACTATATATATAGCTACTCGTGCTGATTCACTCACTGACTCATTGATCACCTCTCCTGAACAATTTTGTATGAAAAAAATTTTTTTTACTGATCTTTTCGTATAGAGGGGAAAAATTCATTAAGAACAAAAATATGGAGAGAGCTGATGATTGAGGATATCTAAGACGGATGAAGAGCACAGCCAAGAGTATTGCAGATAGGTGGGGGGTGCTCGACCAAATGTCATTTGAAATGTCATTCAATTGGCAGTGAGCTGAAAAAAAGTTCAAAATGGCGGATTCAAAATGGCCGCCATTCGAATTTCACCGATATCTCGGAAAGTATAAAAGATGGAAGAATGGTTTCTTGACAAGAGCTGATCAGGACTCGAAGGTCTATTCGATGGATAGAAAAAAAATTCTAAATGGCGGAATTTATTTTTCCATAGAAAATGTATGGGGAGTCTTGAAGAGACTAAAAGTTGGTAACTATGCAAGATTTTGATGCCGTTTTTTTAGAGAACTGCCAGAGTAATATATGTAATGAGGTGATGATTGAGGATTTTAAAGACAGTCAAAGAGCATGGGCAAGGTATTATAGTTAGGTGGGGACTGCTGAAACAAAAAATACTCGGAACTTCAGGCAATTGGCAGTGAGCTGAAAAAAAAACAAAATGGCGGATTCAAGATGGCCGCCACACAAATTTCGTGTTGTTCTATCTCGGAAAGTATAAAAGATAAGAGAGTGGTTTCTTAGCAAGAGGTAATCAAGATCTCAAGTTCTACGGGATGCATGGATAATAATTCACTGTGGCGGAATTTATCTTTCCATGGAAAATGTACATACTATGAGAAAAGACAATGATCTAGGATTTGGATGATGATTGAGGAGCACTGTCATGGTTTTAAAGATAGTTAAGGGCTGTTCGAACAAAAAAATACACTGAACCTCATCCGATGAGGTTCAGCGTATTTTTTTGTTCGAACTGCCCGTAACTATCTTTAAAACCATGACAGTGCTCCTTGGTAATTTATTCAGCTCACTGCCAATCGGATTCCAATGGTCGATGGAGATGAGGGCGATACCTTTATGGGCGGGAAGACTGCACGCGGGCCACATGTGGCCCGCGCACACACGCGCCCTACTAGTTAAAATATAAAGATCTGTGGTTTTAGGTTATTCCCGCGCACCCCGCAATGTATATATTATATGAGTAGGTAGATTGTAAGGTGAAACCGGAACGAGATTCACATTGAAAACCCAACAACTTGAAAATCAACTCATCAATTGCAAATCAATTTAGAAGTTGGGCAAGATCAAGATTCAAGACTGAACATAGTACTTGCATAAGTTTTAATATCTGAGTAATTTGCTCGGTAGTATTACCTAAACCCTAAAACCCCCTGTATACTAAATTTCATGAAAATCGTTCGTGACGTTAGAGTCTTAGAGAGGTATGTAGCCACGTTAGTATCTAACTATAACAGTGACCGGCAGTCCCTCGAAACTCCTGGCACCCCAATAAGTGTGCACGATGCGTGTCTTCTTCCTGTCGCGAGCTCCGGAATGCTCGAGGAAGGTTTTTGTGCGGCTTCCCGCGACGTGGGAACCGAGGGGCGTCCTGACTCCTGACCTTTCCCTTGGGAGAATCGTCTAGAATATGAACTTATAAGAAGTACTCAAAGACAGTGAGAAATTATGGTAATTTCAACCTCTTTTAACTATAATATTATGATATTGTTATTTTACCTAGGTACTAGCTGATTTCGTAGAGTTAGAAGAGGTGTATTTTCATTCTGTAACAAATATCAATGAATTTAAATGAATTTAACGATAATAATTAATATTTTACTTTTTATGTCCCACAGCTAGACACGAGTAGGGTTGCCAGGTCGTCAAACCCAAAAGCCGCACAGACAGATAGCCGGAGCTAGTTTGGCCGGACATTTAGTTAAAAAAGGCCGGACACCCTACATTACTGGGCATTCTGTGTCTCAGTATTAATAGGTAGGTACAACGAAAAAATTATACGTAAAACACCGAAGAAACCTCAGGATAATATGGGAATCCGAACGATTTACGTAAACTCTATACGTGGCTGCTGAACGAACTACAGCGTGGCCTTACTGTTGGTGGCAAAACAAGCACTTTTGGCACCAATAAACTGGCGACATTTTTGGCGCCGTCCGCCCGCAAAACTAAATTCCAGATATGGAAAACAAATGCCTAGTGCCAATGGTTCTTATAAAGAATATTTTGGTTTTTATTCATGAGGAAACTTAATACCTACCACCTTTGGTCATTCTTGTTTAAATATTAAGTTTGAAGGGTGTAGTTTTCCAGTCTTCTTTATGTATTCATGTCACATGAGTACATAATATTATAATGGTGAAGGGGAAATTATATATCACCGCTGGAATTCAATCAGGAAGTATGTCGTAAAAATGAATTGTTCTGGTCAAGTATAGGTAAGTAATGGCTCGCTAGAGATATAAAAATGGGAAATGCTTTCCAAAAAACCAACTTCAAATGCCACTACAAAGAGTGAAATAAATTTTAATGTACACCAATTCGAAGTCGGGCAGTGTTTCGTAAAGTCACTCAGTGGGCGATGGAGACAGCTATGCTCTGAGTATCTCTACATGAATTGCAAGTAAGTAGGTATCCCTGAAATATATGCGATGGTATTTCGCGTGGGTGCGAACGAGTGACGATGTTAGTAAACCCGTGCTACAGTTAGTAAACACGCCTCCAATTGAGATGTGCATGTTTATCAACAACTGTTGCATTCAACCATGCTTATGAATGTTCCACTTACTGATTGTTTGGATAAAGAGTCTGAGGTAGAATAAAGCAACAAAATAATGGATTAGTAAGTAGTCGCCAGTCGATATACCTACTATAGGTACATAAGTTGGTCTAGAATTTGAGACTCAATTTATAGTGGACGAGGAGGTGATCCATAGTCCATGAAATTATAATAAATTCACCTAGATAAAAATAAAAACATCTTCATTCTTAGCTTTCTGAGCTGACCAATGGATAGGCACGAATTCTGTTTTCTACTATTGGGAAAAAATACTACTTAGTTATTTGAAATAAGCTAAGGAAGTGGACCTATACTGCTGGTTAGATAGTTATAATAAAAACAATTGGGTAGATACATAATATACTTGGAATTATGAAGGAATTATGGATAATGGAAATAAATGCTCTTTCTTTGATGTCTGTTTAAATATATTTTAGAAAGACATTTCACAGATTTTAGACATTTTATATTACTTAAGTCTAGATTTATGAAGATTTGAACATACGACTAAGATATTTTTAATTCTAACAAAAGGTTTGTAAAAGTTACAATTTAAACATAATAAAACAATCTACCTAGATATGTAGTTCATAAAATACTTGTATTATAAAGTAAACACTCTATTCAGTTTTAACTCTATTTGAGTGACAACTTTATAAATAATACTAAAACGTATTTTTTTTACAAAAAGATAGCTCTAAATGTTAAAATAATGTTTTTATAGTTAGAAATTAATTTATTTTGGCCAATATAAAATTCATTATTTCAATTAAAAACACAGCAATTTGTGAATAAAGATGAAAGTCAACAGTTAGTATATATGATGATTCATATATAATTTTTAATAAAGAATTCGTATTTTTTTGGAATAAAAATTCAAAGTAGATGCAATAAAGCAAAAAAAAAAAAACTATGAACTATGATGATTCGTTATGCAATAACGATTATAAACTGAGACCTTTTGTTCTGTCGGCCGAGTGCTGCGTTGTCTCGCATACCGGTGTGACTTCACGAAGCATTTCGAAAGCGTGACTCACCGACAACGTTACGCTTTGCCACTTTACCTATGTTTTATTGAATGCTGCTAACAAATGTGACGTCTTTTCATAATATTATTGTGTTATTGTGCGCACTACGTATGTTTTCTAGGCTTACAGATCGCAAAACTGTTTCCTAGAGTCTATCTTCTGTATTTGCTTGCAGAGTTGCTGGAGACGCTACCTGACATACTCAAAAAGCTGTTTCGAAATTTTCCCTGACTAATCAGTAATTATAGGACTGGCCAAAAAAGGAGTGCATTTATGTATGCAGGTATGTGTGTGAGTTTCTGTATTCCGCCATAACTATTTTTTTTTATAATTGTAGGCTGTATAATTGTAGGCTTGTGCTTGACGACAATCATGCCTGATGGAAAGCAATGACGAGGTCTAGGTTGGAGCGCGCTTGCCTAGAAACTTATGTACGACTGATGAGATTTGGAAATATAAGGTATCGTTGGAATCTTATTTTTATTATTTGAACAATTCATAGTTAAACCCAAGAATCCTTGGCTACTCAGCATTCAGTACTTGATACTGGCGCCAAAAATATTTTGTAATCCTAACGACAAATAACACTATGCCTTGCAAGTTGCAACCCATAAGATAAGGTGTTACAATAAAAACATCTTAATTGAAACAGTGTGTTGAGGGTCACGGTCGTAGCTAAGGGGTAGTAACAACTAACGACCCTTCCAAACCGCTCGGGAAGCAGGTAACTGGCAAACAAACGATAACGCTACCCTCGATGCACTTGACGGAACACCTGTTATAATATCGTTTACCGTATAAACAGGCAGGTAGATGTGCTATTTCATTCCTATTAATTGGCATAATCGTACCTAATATTAAACTCTCCATTAATGCGCCAAATTTTTTTATTTTTTATTTTATTAAACTAGCGTCGTTGAGCGTTCACATTCAAGGCGTAAATAAATAATTATTTTTGCAACAAAACTAGGAAATTAAATCATTCTCATTCTTGCTTTTTAGTTTGTATAAATGATTTAAAATTAGGAAGATAGATTAAATAGTACTTACATCTTTTTTTATTTAGTCAATATTATACAGCACGTCATAGTCTTCTGAATTTTATTCCTTCCTTGAGATACGATATACCTTATTCGCATCTTTATTGAAAAGGTTTGCCATCATTGCTGTAGACTTGTAGACTCGTTTTCTTTTTTATTTCTTTGTAAGATTTGTCTTTAGGTTTAGTTTTCCCCGTCTAAAATATTCAGGTAAACAGATAAACAAAACGTGATAAGCCAACGCTGCATTCTTGACAAAAACCTGTTCGAAACCATTAAGCATACTGTAGTTTGTTTTATAATCTTCAAACTTTTTATTAATAAAGTAAGCACTAGTACCACACTTTTAGTACAGATATGTGAAAATGAAAAAAAGCTGCTGCTTTGTTTTTCCTACAAAAACGTAACATAGCAGTTTTCACCATAATGTCTTCTGAGGAAGCAAATTAAATAGCATCTAGTGCGTAAACAGTTTTCTGCATTTATGTATTTGTGTCCAAAATAGTCTAATCTGATCTGACAGCTCCAAAATGAAACTTTCCCGTAAGCTAAATAAAGGAATAGTAATTAACAGGTTATTTACGTAAGTTAGCGGTAGGTATCTGCCATTAGTGGCTACTGTCCGGTTGTAAAGGACCAATACCTAGATAGATACCTGTCTTCGTGCCTTGGATAATATGGTCACATCCGTTATTAGTTATTTACTAGCGTGAGAATATTTTTTATAATAACTGGTTACGAGTTTTTATTTTGCTATTCTACGTCGTGTACTCGGCCTACCGTTTTACTGTCGTAAATAATACGTCGCAGCTTTTTATTTTTAATAGTTGTATTCCATCCATTGTATTGATGGTAATTAAATACAGCATACCACATAAGGCTTTTTGTTGCTCCCGTTTAGGCCGATATTATCAAATCTGGTTTTAAAGAGTCCAATTATGTGTCTAATAAGTACCTAGACATAATAAACTAGGTACCTATGTAGGATAGGTCCATGATAGAGTTCATTCTGAATTTATTGTAGACTTGTCTCTTTTTCTAGAGAAGTCTACAAGACAATTTTGCGAATTCAAGCGATGTCGTAAGTTATATATATCTAAAATACTTGTAAATTGGAAAGTGTATTTGTAAATTTTATTTTACTTTCACGAATAATTTACACGAACACGACCAGTGTCGATAGAATTTAAAATAGCCATTTTGCGATGTGGTTCCCGCATAAGTCACGTTCACACTTCACAGTTCGCACCCGGCAATCTCTATTCAAATCTCGAGAAAATAAGTTATCCTGCGTGAAGGAGCCTCAGAACGTTGGTTTCCATTGGCTTCAAACTTTATACATATAGGTACATTTATACCTAAGACATATAATATAATATATTCATTGCAATATTATGTTAAATTATATACTTAGGTAGGTATATTATAATTTCTCTCTTCCTATTGAGTATCAATCTAAAGGTTGCATTAAAATATGCAAAATTTCCGTCAATACCTACCTAAAAGTTAAAAATTAACTAAACAATTTTAAATTATACTAAACACACTTTAAAATATAGAGTAACTAAGTAAATTTTATAAAGCGTTATTAAGCACTTATATTTTTGTCACTCAATGGAACTCTTTTGAGTGACAATAATATAAGACTTAGAAAAATCATTATGTATAGTGAAAGCAGTGCAAATATCTTATAAAATGAAACTAATTAATTAATAACATATTAAATAAAACCTGTAAGTCAACAAAAAATACCCTGTTAAAAAAATATGGTCTATAACTCTATAGAGTCATTCAACTATAATGTACAAGTTTATAGAGTTCAAAGTTTATAATACTTTTACGATTGAAAATATTACAAAAAATTAAGTATAGGTATACATTTTTATAACACTGAAGTTAAAAGTCAAAAACGTGATACAATCGGCAGTAAGATACCTAGTCTTATAACTAAACTCTATTCTGTATAAAGTTATATAATATATAAAAACTGTGTAGATGCATACCTTGTCCACTAATTGCCTCTGACGATATATAGTAAGACAGAAAGCCGTAAAGCCTCCAACCAAGGACCGACACAGGTTTTCACTATTTCAAAACACTGAAACTCACAGATGGACGGCTTTTATAGAAGAAACACTTGAAACACTTTATTTATTTTTCTTATATAGTATTGTTTTCCACAGTTTACAATTAAAAATAATGTACACAAACCAGTTTTATATTATAGTGTGTACACACAAGCACATAGTACATACGCCTATTTGACACGCTGGTAGCGCGTTGACTGAATGTAGCGATAGAGAGAGATAGAGCGATGGCGTTGGAAAGAGATACGAATGACGTGAGAGGGAGGATGACCGCTAAGCTTCAAGAACGCACACTGTTTGGCATTTTCGATATTCTGGACAAAATTTAATTTTCACATGACCAAAAGCAAATACATACTGATTACTTGTTCATAATGATTGCCTCAAACGTCAATAAATGGTAATTGATTAAATGCTGTAGTTTGTCCAATACTTAATTGTTTTGTATCAGTAATTAGTTCATGGAAATATACCGAAGAAGATTGAACTTGGATTAGTAAAGCATTAATGGTAGTTGTTAATGAAGTAGTTATCCTAATGAAAACAATAGAAATGTAATTAAAAAGTGCTAATAGATGATTTCATTACATGAAGTAATATAATTAATTTCTATTTCATGCATCATTTTAAAATGAGTCTTGAGCTAATGTGAATAGTGTGAGATCTTCAAATATCGATGTTACCGAATTATTTCAGCTCATTAGAAGGAAAATGCAATTGTATGGTTATGATACGAATGATGGATTATTTCATCTTATTAATTCATCATCATAGAAGTATATTTATATTTTCTTAATTTTAATGTACCTAAACTTTCAAGAAAGTCTCAATTATCTCAATGCACATTTTTTTCACAATAATATACCTGCGCCCACTGTGCGTAGCCGTACCTCCTGTTACCTGGCACGAGCGATCACGGCGCCCTCCTCCCCGCAGATATTTCGAATTTTCAACTTTATGACTCTACAAAATAACTTTCGTGGTCAGATTACTAATGCACATAAAAATGTTTAGGAAGGCACGCATTTAAACTTAATTTCTGGTCTTATATTATTATGTAACAATAAACTTTATAGACGATTACAAGTTTAGTAAATGAAAAACAAACTGAAGCTGTTTTTCAGGAAAGCCTTGTGTGTAACAAGCAGAAGCAACAGGTTGTCTATAAAAGGAGATGGGTTATTTAGATTTTTTCCCAATTCACCAATTTTATTTGTATTCTAAAATTGTTTATGGATTATATTTTATTTGTTTGTTTGGGAGGTTCTCCAAAAACATTTTGAAACCCACTGCGCGATAGCTACCCTCCAAATTCTAAAAATAAGTAAATAAATTATGAAGATCATACATAAATATTTAATACGCCGTAATAAATAATAAGTATGCTGTAAAAAACGCTGACGTGCCGCTCAAAGATACAGGCAAGGGAACACAGACTATTTTGACGACTTCCTTTTAAGTACCTACCTATCTCAATGGTTTACTGATGGTGCCAATAATACTCCCCTAAAAATAAAAATCATTTTTCAAAATTCATAGTTTGCTTTTCAGTAACATATTAAAACAAAGAATTTATATTTTTCAAACACTTCAAATAGATTTATGTCCAACTTCAAAAAGTCACAACAAATTGGAATTTGGAGCGTAAAAAAAACACCCTGTAAGTTATACAACATACTAATTACATTTATATCATTAGGTCCCCTACCTATCTACCTACGTCAGGTTATGTTACCAAAAGATAATATCATGATTAATGTAAGATGAATTACTTGGATGTCTCGTTAATATTGTACTAGCACGTGTACTAGAGTCCAGAAAATATCGGTGAGTGGAACATTATTAATTAAAATAATAATATTATACCTACCCATTAATATATATATAGCTACTCGTGCTGATTCACTGATTGACTGACTGACTCACTGATTGATCACCTCTCCTGAACAATTTTGTATGAAAAATTTTTTTTTCACTGATGGGGTCGTATAGAAGAAAAAAATTCATTCGGAGGAAAAATACGGAGAGAGCTGATGATTGGGGATTTCGGAGACGGGTGAAGAGCACGGGGAGGGTATTGAAGATAGGTGGGGGGTGCTCGACCAAATGTCATTCGAAATGTCATGCAATTGGCAGTAAGCTGAAAAAAAGTTGAAGATGGCGGATTCAAGATGGCCGCCATACAAACTTCATCGGTGTCCATCTCGAAGAGTATAAACGATGGAAGAGTGGTTTCTTGACAAGAAGTGATCAGGACCCCATGGTCTATTCTATGGATAGAAAAAAAAATCAAAATGGCGGAATTTATTTTTCCATAGAAAATGTATGAGGAATATTGAAGAGACTACGAGTTGTAAATCATGAAGTGCTTTGATGCGGTTTTTTGTAAGACTACCAGAGAAAAATATGGAATAAGGTGATGATTGAGGATTTTAAAGACAGTCAAGGAGCATGGGCAAGGTATTATAGTTCGGTGGGGACTGCTGAAACAAAAAATACTCGGAACTTCACGCAATTGGCAGTGAGCTGAAAAAAATCCAAAATGGCGGATTCTTTTCAGCTCACTGCGCTGCTGAAAAAAATCCAAGATGTCCGCCATACAAATTATGTGTTGTTCTATCTCGGAAAGTACAAAAGATAAGAGAGTGGTTTCTTAGCAAGAGGTGATCAGGATCTCAAGTTCTACGGGATGCATGGAAAATAATTCACTGTGGCGGAATTTATCTTTCCATGGGAAATGTACATACTATGAGAAGAGACAATGATATAGGATTTGGATGATGATTGAGGAGCACTGTCATGGTTTTAAAGATAGTTAAGGGCTGTTCGTACAAAAAATACGCTGAACCTCATCCGATGAGGTTCAGTTCAGCGTATTTTTTGTTTGAACTGCGCTTAACTATCTTTAAAACCATGATAGTGCTCCTTGGTAAGTTTCTCAGCTCACTGCCAATTGGATTCCAATGGGCGATGGAGATGACGGCGATACCTTTATGGGCGGGAAGACTGCACGCGGGCCACATGTGGCCCGCGCACTCACGCGCCCTACTAGTTAATATATATATAGCTGCTTGTGCTGATTGGCCACTGATTGATCACCTCTCCTGAACAATTTTGTATGAAACATTTTTTTTTCAATGACCATTCCGTATAGAAGGGAAAAATTCATTAAGAACAAAAATATGGAGAGAGCTGATGATTGAGGATTTCGGAGACGGGTCAAGAGCACAGCCAAAAGTATTACAGATAGGTGGGGGGTGCTCGACCAAATGTCACTCGAAACGTCATGCATTTGGCAGTGAGCTGAAAAAAAATTCAAAATGGCGGATTCAAAATGGCGGCCAAACGAATTTCACCAATATCTCGGAAAGTATAAAAGATGGAAGAACGGTTTCTTAACAAGAGTTGATCAGGACCTGAAGGTCTACGCGATGAAAAGAAAAAAAAATCCAAAATGGCGGAATTTATTTTTCCATAGAAAATGTCTGGGGAATATTGAAGAGACTAAAAGTTGGATGGCAAATAGGGGGGAAGACGGCACGCGGGCCACATGTGGCCCGCGCCCTCACGCGACCTACTAGTTAATATATATATAGCTACTCGTGCTGATTCACTGACTGACTGACTGACTGATTATCACCTCTCCTGAACAATTTTGTATGAAAATTTTTTTTTACACGGATGGGGTCTTATAGAAGAAAAAAAATCAACCCGAGGAAAAATACGGAGAGAGCTGATGATTGAGGATTTCGAAGACGGGTGAAGAGCACGGGGAGGGTATTAAAGATAGGTGGGGGGTGCTCGACCAAATGTCATTCGAAATGTCATGCAATTGGCAGTGAGCTGAAAAAAAGTTCAAAATGGCGGATTCAAGATGGCCGCCATACAAACTTCATCGGTATCCATCTCGAAGGGTATAAAAGATGGAAGAGTGGTTTCTTGACAAGAAGTAATCAGGACCCCATCGTTTATTCCATGGATTGAAAAAAAAATCAAAATGGCGGAATTTATTTTTCCATAGAAAATGTATGAGGAATATTGAAGAGACTACGAGTTGTAAATCATGAAGTGCTTTGATGCGGTTTTTTGGAAGACTACCAGAGAAAAATATTGAAATAGGTGATGAATGAGGGTTTTAAAGACAGTCAAGGAGCATGGGCAAGGTATTATAGATAGGTGGGGACTGCTGAAACAAAAAATACTCGGAACTTCACGCAATTGGCAGTGAGCTGAAAAAAAACCAAAATGGCGGATTCAAGATGGCCGCCATACAAATTTCGTGTTGTTCTATCTCGGAAAGTATAAAAGACAAGAGAGTGGTTTCTTAGCAAGAGGTGATCAGGATCTCAAGTTCTACGGGATGCATGGAAAATAATTCACTGTGGCGGAATTTATCTTTCCATGGAAATGTACATACTATGAGAAGAGACAATGATCTAGGATTTGGATGATGATTGAAGAGCACTGTCATGGTTTTAAAGATAGTTAAGGGCTGTTCGAACAAAAAATACGCTGAACCTCATCCGATGAGGTTCAGCGTATTTTTTGTTTGAACTGCCCTTAACTATCTTTAAAACCATGACAGTGCTCCTTGGTAAGTTTTTCAGCTCACTGCCAATCGGATTCCAATGGGCGATGGAGATGACGGCGATACCTTTATGGGCGGGAATACTGCACGCGGGCCACATGTGGCCCGCGCATCACGCGCCCTACTAGTATTTTATATTGCTTCGCTGCCTGCTTGTACAAGTAAACAATATTAATCTAAAAAAAAGTACTTTATAACTGCAAACATCTGCTAGTGACTGTAAAGCCACAGTGTAGACTCGTAGAGCACCTACCTATTATGGTTGGCCAATAATGTTACAACATTGCAATTACAATTTAAAAATAGAAAACAAGGTTGCAACAATTTTGTGAATTATGCAAAAAATAGTACCTACATAAACTCAAACCTATAAAAGTTAGGTGTGTTTGGTTTTCAAAGGTAAAGTAGGTAGAGTGACGAAGTAAATTATAATAAGTTATAAAAACATTATTATTTAGTAACTGTACAACAAATAATTAATATAATATTAAAGAATTAAATTTATAATAAAGAGTTATTGAAATATAATACCTATAGTATACCTACAGTTCTATAAACCTCAATACTGAAAATAACAGCTTCTAGAAAGTTAGTATTTGCTATTGTAAATTTGTAAGGCACAGGAGTAACGCTAGTATGACTAATATTCTAATATTTAACGCTACTAATACTCCTGAGGTGAAACTCCATAGAGCCGTCATAAATTTTATATTCAGGTAAGTAATACTAGGATTACTAGGTAGACCTAAGAACAGATAATGTATCAGGTTTATATTGTTATTTTTTATTATACAATATTAACTCTTACACAATATATTTATATTTACTATTGATATATATCTATTGACCTATTGGTATACTAATACATGACGCTAGAAAAAGAACAACCTCGTAATTTATATAAAATAAAAATTACTTCATTATTTCTTAATTTTCCATACCTAGGTATATATTATTATTATTTATTTAAATTAGAATCAAGACCCAGGTACAATCTTTGATACTACCACAGTAGAGATATTGTAGGTACTTCCTTATGTTAACTCTGATTAGGTACACAAATCAGCCTAGTATTGGGATCGTGACTATGTAGATTTTAAATTATTCCATTGAAACCAATTGTGTCGCCGGCAAGTGTGATTGAGGGTCCCTCAGTGTAGATAACGTTACCGACTACCGTACAGGAATGTTATGTTATATTATCTTATAACTTTACGAAAATTTTATAGAAAAATAAAGTAACAAAACAAAGTAAAGTTTGTAGCTATGTCAAATCATAGTGTCAAAGTGATAAAAATATAAGAAAGTATTTTACATTATTATTTTATAAGAACTCTATAATTATAAAAAGTTTATGAGTTTACATAATATAAGCTAAAAAAAGTGACAATTAAGTGTTTCAAAAGTATCGTGATAAGTTGTATTTTATTTGTAAGTATGCACTGATTTAACATATAAGCTAATTAATTTAATTTTTTGGTAACTGTGATAGGTATGTATTGTAACTATTTATCTAGGTAGGTACTATTGACATAATGTAAATTAATGAATATGTTTTTTTTGTATATTATTTAAAATATTTAAAATCATAGTAATATTTCCAATCATGACGTAGGTACTTATAGTTGTATAGTTTTTGCCAAACTTAAAGGTTACTTATTAATAATCTGGAATATTTAAGGAATGATACTCGTACTTGCTCGTAGTAGGCAGCTATTATTATTGCTAGCGACCTCTTCTTGCAATGATAACGCCTGAAAAGGCCAATATTATTTCATTATCTTATAACGAGATAAGTAATGAATTTATAAATAGTTGTATTTATAAATTCATTACTTAGATATATTTCAACGAAATTCTTTTAGGGGTTCCGTACCAAAATAGTAAAATCCGCCCGTCTGTCACTTTCAATTTTTTATACAGAGATTATCAAAATTTTAAACGTACCTACCTAGAGGAAATTACGTATCGGTAAATTATACCAAGTGCAATTGCCCATTTCGGTGAAAAAGGACACTGCCTATATTTTAAAGTTTGAATCTATTACTAATTAGGTAATAGGTGGCGTTACAATGGCGTCTAAAATAGCCAGCTTGTGGCGTCAGTCGCTGAAGAAGAGGCCGGTGGTAACCAACACTGTGGTGTACGCGACCTTCTACACCGCGGCTGAGATGTCGCAGCAGACCTTTAATAAAATATATTCGGTAAGAGACAAGACACCTATACATAGAGTATATCATTACAGTAGTATAATGATATACTCTATGCACCTATACTTAGGTACTATAGACCCGGCGGACCGCGCGAAAAAATGTCGCCAGTTTATGGGAGCAAAACCCCCCAAGGCGTCAGTAGTAAGCTGTAAGCCTACGCAGTATTTCGCAGGAGTTTGGACACATGGCGCTACATTTTCTTATATGAAGAAGGTTTACGTAAAATGTTCGGATGAGGTCATCTTGATGTTATAATCATAGGGTAAGAGCTAATTTATTTATTTTTAGGGTTCTGTACCTCAAAAAAAAAAGGAATCCCACAGCAGAATCCTTATTAGATCACTTTGTTGTCCGTCTGTCCGTCTGTCACGGTCTTTTATTTCAGTAATTATTAAATATATCGACATAAAGTTTGGAATAGTCAAAGGTAATAATGTCGAACCATTATTGCAATCATAAAAAACTGAAAATCCTTTTTATTTTTATTTAAAAAGTTAGGATAAGAAATTTCTAAATAAGATAACAATATTGAGTGGGATACCGGATAGCATATGAAAGGGCGTTATACTTGTGTATTTTAAATCCAATTTTTATTAATTTTTATGCCCGATAGTTTTTTATTCATTGGGCAAAGTGTCGAAAAAAATACCGTTTAATAAAATCGGAAACAATTATGATTAATAGGGATTAACGTATATTTTACGGGAAAAATAAAATCAGCTCTGTATATATTATACTTTTTTTTGGTATTAAAAAAATAACATCAATAAAGCATTGTATACTCAGAATCTGACTTGCTAAACGTTTTGGCACAAGCTGTAAGTTTAGCAAGGATATTATGTAATAAATAAATAAATAAATAAAGAAAGTTATGTTTGCGGTTCGGTAAAAAAGTGATTCTTATGGTTTTACTTTTTTATGGTTTTACTTTTGTTTTTTGGTGCGCGAGTCCGACTCGCAATTGGCCGTTTTTCTTTTAATTTTGCTTTCCAAATTTAGTACTCATTTATTTTGGAAAATAAATGGGCTAGACGTGCGTCTTTGCTGGTAGAGACCGGTAGAGCCACGGCCGAAGCCTCCAGAGTCCAGTCGGCCATTCCTCAGCCGACTTAATTTGTAAATCATAAAATTCTACAGAAAATTCTTAATTATCATTTAAGTCATAATTAATAGCCATTGTAGAATCTGCCTACTAACTACCTATCTGAATGCGCAATTACTGTACGATCCGTCCAGAAATTTGAGCTGTACCTTTTCCATTTAATTGCATAATGATCTGTATGTTCAACGTTCTTTAGTAGGTACCAATTTGTTAATTGTAAGCGTATAACAAATTAATTAGAAATAACTTAATTACTTAAATAATCGAGTAACGTAGAACGATAGCGTCTAATGTAGATGAGATAACGAAAATATTCAATGTCTTCCTAATGAATAATGTAGTAAAAATGGAAGGATTCCGAAAATATCGTATCAAAAACATCTTGGCAGCGGTGGGATTCGAACCCACGCCTCCGAAGAGACTGGTGCCTTAAACCAGCGCCTTAGACCGCTCGGCCACGCTACCCGTGTCGATGGCCACTGAATTTCAGCACTCTGCCAATCTAGGTTAGATAATACTATTAATAACAGGCCACATCTGTACAAACATCTCCAATGATCAATTCTACCCAAATGTTGGGCCCAAAATTGGTTTTGTGTTCCTATTATATTGTCATTGGTGTCAAAAATGTTTCTTTTGACACCAGTAGTACCTAAAGCTACACTGTTCGCTCAGCAGTAGCCGTAGCGATAGTTTGTAGGAATTTTGACAAATTGCGCTACTATTTATTTGTATAAAATAAAGTTTACGTAAACGTTCAGACTAAAATCGGTAATAATGGCGTAATTATTGGACAATCGAGAAATTTTTTTATAGCAGACTTGGGGCCCAGATGGCCGCATCCCAAGGTTCATATCGGTGGGGGGCTGGCCAAGCAACCTCCACGTGTGCCCGAGTGCTACGGTGCCCCATCTGTAGCACACGGGCCGGTGCTCCCTGGTAACGTCGGTTGATAACCGACGGCTAATAGCTTGGCACGGTGGATAGGTGGCGTTTCTTCGCGTGTCCCTCTGAGTCCCAGCAGAGGGCACTGTGTCGAAACGCCTACACCTACACCGAAGGAGGAAGAAAACCTCATTAAAAAATTACAGGCGGGGGCGGAAACGCCCACAAGTCCCTTCGGGGCACTACGAGGAAGACAACCTCGTAAAAAAATCACCGAAGTGGGCGGGAACGCCCGTCGAGAGGGATTATTACGGCGGCACATCCCTCTCGCAGGAGACGCACCGGTTGCTGGAGTGCGTACACCTTCCTCCGGCGACCGGTGCCGGCCTGCGGGTGACGGACGTAAGGGGCTCTGGCGACCGTCACCCGAATTCCACCAACAGGCCGAGGAGGTGGCGCGACCTGTTCGGGACGCGCCTCCCAGGAGGGTCGGCAGCGGCCAGGCTGCCGGAAGCAGCGACGGGACCTGCCGCTCTGGTGGCGGGTCGAGGCCTGGCGGGAGCGCGGTGAATACGCAAGTGAATCCCGTACTCCCGCCAACGTGGCCCGTCGTGGCAAAGCACAGGTTTTAGTGGGTGCAAGCCCCACATAACCCCTCCGTTTCCCCTGACGGAGGGGTATGCGTCAGGCATTTCCTGTGGATAAAAAAAAAAAAAAAAAAGGTTCATATCGGTGCTTTAATTATTTATTATAGAATACTTATATTACCCATTTACCAAAAAAAAATGATATACCTAATCATAATCAAAGATTTTTGAATTTGATCATAATCACCTACACGGGAATTTTTTTCGCCTATGAAGCAATAAATAATTTGCACCGTTTAAAATCTAATAAAAATCATGTAGCCACCGGCGTGAATCGTGGGCCGCGAGTGATGAGTCCGTTTAAAATGTATGAAAACTAGAGGAAATAGGTATTAGGTATGTCGGTAGCGGCATTTTCTGATAGTGGCTAGTGGTCCGAGTACGCAATGGGGAGAGCCTTAGTTGTCTCTACTTACTGCCTCAGGCGGTGGTCTGCAACAGACGTCGCAGGTCGCGTCCGGCGTGACGCTGTAGGCGGCATACGAATGCTACCTATGGAAATGTCAGAAAAACAAACGCCGCGTCAGGCGTTTCAGAGAGAACATTCTAGTACATTTCATAGTAAACGTTCATTGGCCGCGTACAGCCGCGAACGCCGGATGTGACCTACCTAACGCGTCTGTTACAGACCACCGCCTTAGTTGTATCATACTTCTCTAACACTACGTATAATTTCAGCCGGAAAAACCAGAACTAGATTTCGCGGCCGCAGCTCGCATCGTTGCAGTTGGCAGCTGTTTGTACGCCCCGACGCTCTATTATTGGTAAGATTACCTGAATAAACATAACTCGATGTGTATGTAGAAAAAAGCGTGAATGTGGTGGAACACTCGGTTGAAACGAAGTGCATCTACCGCTCGATAGATGGCGCTGTGTCGAGTAAGCTTGCGTTTACGAGTTTCACATGCTTGCATCGTCGGATACTAATTTTTGTTTGTGGACACAATCAATTTATCGGATTTTCAGCATATGGGGAGAAAAACCATTTTCTTTTCCCGAACCCCATAAGCTGTACCTTGTACCGCTCGAAAAGTAACTTCGTTTCAATAATTCAGTATTTAAACAGTTGTAATACCAGGCTTTAATGAGATTTCAATAAAAATTATTTTAAACCGACTTCAAAAAAGGGGGAGGTTCTTAATTCGTCGGAATCTTTTTTATTTTTACGTATCAAAAGATAAAAGCAACTAAGCAGTTGGTAAAGATGCACTTCCATGCAGATAATGCATAAAATTAGGGATAGCTGTTTCAATAAGTTTGACGAGTTTACAGCTGTGTAGAATGAACTGATTTTGAATTATTTTTATCTTCGGATACAGCTGTGATTTTGAATTATTTTTATCTTCGGAAAATGTGCTCTCCATTTATTTTCTGTAAATCATGCATGTCTCATGTTTCATTAGTTTGTTATTCATTTTTACTAGAGTTGTACATAATATGGGCTAAGAGGCAAATGCCTAAGATTTGGTAAATGCATATTTTTTTTTTCATTTTTTTTTGAAGGTACAAATTCCTGGATAGAAAGTTCGTTGGAACAGCCGTGAAAAGCGTGGCGGTCAAGGTGACTTCCGACCAGTTGATTATGACTCCAACATTGCTCGCAGCATTCTATACGTGTAAGTGTACCCACATCTTAGTCTGAAGTGAAAAGCAGAGTGTGTAACTTGATCATAAAACCCTCGACTTGCCATAGACAGTTTTAATTTTTGTCCTCCTCCTCCCTCTTACTAATAAGTAGATACGTTGATGGTGAGCATTTCGGGAGAAAATGACAGAAAAGCAACGTTTCACCTTATTATTAAAAAACTAGGCCAGTCATCAAAAAAAAAACTGAGCGTTTTTGGAAGTTTATTAACCTATCGAAAAAATCGAAACAAATACGATAAAAAACATCCATTGTAGTTTCCGATAAAATTAAAAAAAAATGGAGGATTAGGAATATTGTTTGGGAAAACTTTCTATCGAGAAAATTTCTTCTAACAAGAAGTAATTTTCTTCTAAAAAAAAACAGCACCTGATTCACTGTTGTGAACCAGGTGCTTCTGATTCTGACCGAATTAAAATACATAATATAAACGTCTAAATTTTAAAGTAGGTACTTAAGTAATTTCCTTTCTAGAGTTTGACTAAAAATCGCTTTTTAATAACCGTTTAGCTCACAGACCAAGGAATGACTTTATATTATACTAGCAGTGCCCGCGGACTCCGTTCCGCGTTAGAAATATTTTTGTCCCGGCCCGTTGTTCCCGCGTAAGGCCCGGTTTCCACCAAAGCGGAGGGAAGCGGAGCTGTGTTTGGATAACCAACCAGATTGCATCAGTTTCGGAGATATCAATATGACGAAATCTGATTGGTTACTCAAATACAGCTCCGATCTGCTTCGCTGTGGTGGAAACCGGGCCTTATACCCACAGCCCACAGCGCTGGACGCGAGGCATTCGGATAGATAAGCATTTGCCTATACTTACCTATCGCCACGCTACGGCCGAAGCGCAACCGAAGCGGCGGCGGCGCGCAACCGCTTACCGCACGTTTTTGTTTTGCTAATATCTTTGAAGATATTTGTTTAAACTGTATAGAGTAAAGGGCACAAATATTCTACATTAAATTTCCGTCCTAAAAACATATTTACAAAGATGTAAATTAATACCATATGGGCTAAATAAGCTTCACAAAAATTATCTATTTTTAATCCACAATTTTAAAAGTAAAAGCAGTTATTGCGAGTTATCCGTAGGAGATAGGCATATGCTATCGCGGACTTTTTTGCAGATTTTGATACGTTCTTTAATATTGTAGAACATTGTTTTGTTGCATCCTCAATAGTTTCCGCAGCGTACGCGATGAAAGCAATTTTTTTGCGACTTGGACTACATTATTCAAGTTTTAGTAAAGATGCATAGTTAATTTTGGAAATTAATATAGCCACTCCACGATAATATAGCTTTCTATTGGTGAAAGAATTTTGAAAATCGGTTGAGTAGATCCAGAGATTACCCCTTACAACGTCACAAACTCACAAACATCGTTACGCTACCTCTTTTATATTATTAATTATTATATAGTAATATAGTATTATAGTATAGAAGTATAGATATCAACTCACGCTTTTGAGTATGATTTAATAAATATCTATAGGATAAAATGGATTGTTTTATGCTTTTTTTGTACAATCACTAAGTACGTACCTATTACTTTAAATATTATGTTTAATATTTCTTGTACTCTTGCAGTGTTAGGAATACTGGAGCGCAAAGAAGACGTTTTTGAAGAGCTGAAGGATAAATATTGGAAGACGTTCGTCGCGAACCAAGCCTTCTGGATTCCGGCACAGACCATCAACTTCTCCTTTGTGCCCAACAATCTACGCGTGGTTTACGTAGCCTCGGTGTCTTTCATATGGATAAACGTCCTTTGTTTTATTAAACGACAGAAAGTTCCTAAAGATGAAGACCAAAAAACTTTGCTTAGTGAAGAAAGTCACGCTAAAGTAGATTAATTTAAAGAATTAGCTAAATACCTAGTTGATAAGTGTTTACGTGTAGGTACTGTGTACACAAATGGGTACAGAAGTATGGTGTACAATTTTAAACGGAGTACGGAATATTTTTTTTGAGCCAAAATTCGATTTAACATTACTATAGAGACTAATTAATTAATGACTTTGAGTAGTTAATTTTATTATGAACGTTCCTTTTCGATTATTAAATTAATGCAATACTATTTTTACCTCTTCAAAGCTATTCACATAAAATTAGTTAACATTAAATTATAATTTCCAGAATTTTAAGTTCGATTGTTATTATATACCTATTGTTTAAGCATCATAAAATTAACATTCCACTGATGGCATTTTAGTTTTTTAAGGAAAAATATATGAATTAAAAAAGGGTTATTAGTTTTTAATATTTTAGATACTTAAGTATACTGACACTTCTTTTAGTTTTGACGAAGTTTCCATTATTCTGTGGTATCTTTGTATCGTTATCAACGCAATAAGAGGCTGACAGTTTTCTGTCTTTTATGGTCTTCTCTTTTTACTTCTTTAGGAACTTTAGCGTAATCTTAACTCGTATGTGCAATAAATATTTACGAAATAAATGTTTACTTTCAATAAAAATACTCCACTACTCATCAGTTTTCCAGACTTTCCAGTGAAGCGACCTACTCGTAGCTAGTACTAGATAAATCTTGTAGTAATGTTTCATATTATTTTGGATGAAAACTTTATCATTTTGCTATGGCACTATTATTAACTATTTCATCAAAGTGATGCAACAATGTTTTAAATAAATTAAGTATACAAACATTAATATATATATAGCTGCTTGTGCTGATTCACTGACTGATTGATCACCTCTCCTGAACAATTTTGTATGAAAAAAATTTTTTTCAATTACCATTTCGTATAGAAGAGAAAAATTCATTCGGAGGAAAAATACGGATAGAGCTGATGATTGAGGATTTCGAAGACGGGTAAAGAGCACAGCGAAGGTATTGAAGATAGGTGGGGGGTGCTCGACCAAATGTCATTTGAAACGTCAAGCAATTGGCAGTGAGCTGAAAAAAAATTCAAAATGGCGGATTCAAAATGGCCGCCATTCTAATTTCGTCGATATCTCGGAAATTATAAAACATGGAAGAATGGTTTCTTGACAAGAGCTGATCAGGATTCGAAGGTCTATTCAATGGATAGCAAAAAAAATTCAAAATGGCGGAATTTTTTTTTTCATAGAAAATGTATGGGGAATGTTGAAGAGACTAACAGTTGGTAATTATGCAATGTTGTGATGCAGTTTTTCGGAGAGATACTAAAGAAAAATATGGAGAGAGCTGATGATTGAGGATTTTGGAGACGGGTGAAGAGTACAGCCAGGGTATCGAAGATAGGTGGGGGGCGCTCGACCAAATGTAACTCGAAACGTCATCCAATTGGCAGTTAGCTGAAAAAAAATTCAAAATGACGGATTCAAGATGGCCGCCATACAAATTTCGTGTTGTGTTCGTTTCGTGTTTCTTGGAAAGTATAAAAGATAAGAGAGTGTTCTTAGCAAGAGGTGATCAGGACCTCAAGTTCTACGGGATGCATGGAAAATAATTCACTGAGGCGGAATTTATTTTTCCATGGAAAACGTACATACTATGAAAAGAGACAATGATCTAGGATTTGGATTATGATTGAGGAGCACGGTCATGGTTTTAAAGATAGTTAAGGGCTGTTCGAACAAAAAATACGCTGAACCTCATCCGATGAGGTTCAGCGTATTTTTTTGTTCGAACTGACCTTAACTATCTTTAAAACCATGACAGTGCTCCTTGGTAATTTTTTCAGCTTACTGCTAATCGGATTTCAATAGGCGATGGAGATGACGGCGATACCTTTGTGGGCGGGATGACTGCACGCGGGCCACATGTGGCCCGCGCACTCACGCGCCCTACTAGTTAATATATATATAGCTGCTTGTGCTGATTCACTGACTGATTGATCACCTCTCCTGAACAATTTTGTATGAAAAATTTTTTTTTCAATTACCATTTCGTATAGAAGAGAAAAATTCATTCGGAGGAAAAATACGGAGAGAGCTGATGATTGAGGATTTCGAAGACGGATCAAGAGCACAGCCAAGGGTATTGAAGATATATGGGGGGTGCTCGACCAAATGTCATTTGAAACGTCATCCAATTGGCAGATAGGTGAAAAATTTTTCAAAATGGCGGATTCAAAATGGCCGCCATTCGAATTTCGCCGATATCTCGGAAAGTATAAAAGATGGAAGAATGGTTTCTTGACAAGAACTGATCAAGACTCGAAGGTCTATTCGATGGATAGAAAAAAATTCAAAATGGCGGAATTTATTTTTTCCATAGAAAATGTATGGGGAATATTCAAGAGACCACAAGTTGTAAAACATGCAGTACTTTGATGCGGTTTTTCGGAGGACTCCCAGAGAAAAATATGGAATGAGATGATGATTGAGGGTTTTAAAAACAGTCGACGAGCATGGGCAAGGTATAAAAGTTAGGTGAGGACTGCTGAAACAAAAAATAATCGGAATGTCATGCAATTGGCAGTGAGCTGAAAAAAAAACCAAAATGGCGGATTCAAGATGGCCGCCATACAAATTTCGTGTTGTTCTATCTCGGAAAGTATAAAAGATAAGAGAGTGGTTTCTTAGCAAGAGGTGATCAGGATCTCAAGTTCTATGGGATGCATGGAAAATAATTCACTGTGGCGGAATTTATCTTTCCATGGAAAATGTCCATACTATGAGAAGAGACAGTGATCTAGGATTTGGATGATGATTTAGGAGCACTGTCATGGTTTTAAAGATAGTTTAGGGCAGTTCGAAGAAAAAAATACGCTGAACCTCATCCGATGAGGTTCAGCGTATTTTTTGTTCGAACAGCCTTTAACTATCTTTAAAACCATGACAATGCTCCTTGGTAATTTTTTCAGCTCACTGCTAATCGGATGCCAATGGGCGATGGAGATGACGGCGATACCTTTATGGGCGGGAAGACTGCACGCGGGCCACATGTGGCCCGCGCACTCACGCGCCCTACTAGTTACTATATATATAGCTGCTCGTGCTGATTCACTGACTGATTGATCACCTCTCCTGAACAATTTTGTATGAAAAAAATTTTTTTTACTGATCTTTTCGTATAGACGGGAAAAATTCATTAAGAACAAAAATATGGAGAGAGCTGATGATTGAGGATTTGGGAGACGGGTGAAGAGCACAGCCAGGGTATTGGAGATAGGTGGGGGGTGCTCGACCAAATGTCATTTGAAATGTCATGCAATTGGCAGTGAGCTAAAAAAAAATTCAAAATGGCGGATTCAAAATGGCGGCCATTTGAATTTCGTCAATATCTCGGAAAGTATAAAAGATGGAAGAATGGTTTCTCGACAAGAAGTGATCAGGATCCGAAGGTCTATTTGATGGATAGAAAAAAAATTCAAAATGGCGGAATTTATTTTTCCATAGAAAATGTATGGGGAATGTTGAAGAGACTAAAAGTTGGAAGGCAAATAGGGGGGAAGACGGCACGCGGGCCAC
This sequence comes from Coenonympha glycerion, assembly GCA_963855885.1. NCBI lineage: Eukaryota > Metazoa > Arthropoda > Insecta > Lepidoptera > Nymphalidae > Coenonympha > Coenonympha glycerion. The sequence continues at coordinate 11,240,023 of OY979636.1, read as the reverse complement.
ATGTGGCCCGCGCCCTCACGCGACCTACTAGTTAATATATATATAGCTACTTGTGCTGATTCACTGACTGACTGACTCATTGATCACCTCTCCTGAACATTTTTGTATGAAAAAATTTTTTTTTACTGATTGTTTCGTATAGAGGGGAAAAATTCATTAAGAACAAAAATATGGAGAGAGCTGATGATTGAGGATTTCGAAGACGGGTGAAGAGCACGGCCAGGGTATCTAAGATAGGTGGGTGGTGCTCGACCAAATGTCATTCGAAACGTCATGCAATTGGCAGTGAGATGAAAAAAAGTTCAAAATGGCGGATTCAAGATGGCCGCCATACAAACTTCATCGGCGTCCATCTCGAAGAATATAAAAGATGGAAGAGTGGTTTCTTGACAAGAAGTGATCAGGATCTGAAGGTCTATTCGATGGATAGAAAAAAAAATTCAAAATAGCGGAATTTATTTTTCCGTAGAAAATGTATGGGGAATGTTGATGAGACTAAAAGTTGGAAACTATGCAAGGTTTTGATGCAGTTTTTCGTAGAATTACTAGAGCAAAATATGGAATGAGGTGATGATTAAAGATTTTAAAGATTGTCAAGGAGCATGGGCAAGGTATTATAGTTAGGTGGGGACTGCTGAAACAAAAAATACTCGGAACTTCACGCCATTGACAGTGAGCTGAAAAAAACAAAATGGCGGATTCAAGATGGCCGCCATACAAATTTCGTGTTGTTCTATCTCGGAAAGTATAAAAGATAAGAGAGTGGTTTATTAGCAAGAGGTGATCAGGAACTCAAGTTCTACGGGATGCATGGAAAATAATTTACTGTGGCGGAATTTATCTTTCCATGTAAAATGTACATACTATCAGAAGAGACAATGATCTGGATTTGGATGATGATTGAGGAGCACTGTCATGATTTTAAAGATAGTTAAGGGCTGTTCGAACAAAAAATACGCTGAACCTCATCCGATGAGGTTCAGCGTATTTTTTCTTCGAACTGCCCGTAACTATCTTTAAAACCATGACAGTGCTCCTTGGTAATTTTTTAGCTCACTGCCAACCGGATTCCAATGGGCGATGGAGATGACGGCGATACCTTTATGGGCGGGAAGACTGCACGCGGGCCACATGTGGCCCGCGCACACACGCGCCCTACTAGTTATACTATATATAGCTCAATTACCACTGACTGACTGATTGACATAATTGTTCTCCCAGAAAGAGACAGAAAACGATATGATGATGTACGGGAGATGTGTTCGGGTGCGGGAGTCGACTAGGGAAAAATTATGACATTTCAGAAAAACAAGATGGCGGCCGACGTGACTTTCGTAACCCTTTTGTTTTCCAACCGATTTCATTCAAAATTGCAGTTTCTTGAGGCAATGAGTAAATGGTTTTTAGAAAAATTTGAAAAATTTTGAAAAACAAGATGGCGGCCGAGCTGCGGTGTTTTAAAATTTTTCATTTTTCGACCCCAAACCGCGGCGCCACCGATCCTAAACGGGATGGTTGAGAATGTCAATTTTTGCTTGTTTCGCCCACAATTATCCTGAATTTTGACAAAACGGGAGTAATTTTTAAAAATCCAAGATGGCGGCTGTTCTGGAGGCCAATCAGTGTGAGGTACGAAAAAACGCAATTTTAAAATTAAATTTTCACACACTTGGCAACATCGGAGCGTTTCGACTTCTATCGGGCGATTGTACGTATGGACTCGAAGTATTGATTGGGGAAGAAAAAATTACCCCATTTCTCGGGAAATTTCTAGATTTTCCCCAAAAAGTAAAAAATCGAAATACGGACTTTTTGCAAAATCCGAGTATAAGCGATCACGTGTCTTACTCGTAGAAATGACATTTTGGTATTTTTGTCGCCGAGGACTGGCAACACTGGAATCTATCAAAGTAAAAGTGATTTTCGACATGGTCACTTTTCAGGGGCTATCGTGTCGCCTGGGTGCGAGCGAGATGAAAAATTGAAACGTCATCGGGAGCGGTATATCCTGTAGTTACTAGGAAAAATACGAAACGATGTAAAATATTTCTGTGAACTGAGTTGGCGGCCATTTTGTATTTTTTTCTGTTTTTGAAAATTTTGATCGTGTTTTTGAGGGACTTGGCAACATTTCGGAAAGTCGACATGTATTAACCGATTGTGTAACTCGACTGGCAGTATCGAGATATATAAGCAGTGTTGCCACATTTGGGGTAGTTTTCGAGATTTTCCCCAAAATGTCCTCCTGTAAAATTTTGTATGAACTATTTTTATTTCACTTATGGCTTCGTATAGAAGTCAAAAAATGACTCGGTGAAAAATATGGAGAGAGCTGATGATTGAGGATTTCGGAGACGGGTGAAGGGCTCAGCCAGGGTATTGAAGATAGGTAGGGGGTGCTGGACCAAATGTCATTCAAAACCTCGTGCAGTTGCCAATTAGCAGAAAAAAAATTCAAAATGGCGAAAAAAAGATGGCCGCCATACAAACTTCGTCGGTGTCTATCTCCGAAAGTATAAAAGATGGAAAAGTAGTTTCCTTGCGAAATATGATCAGGAAGAGGAGGTATATCTATTGAAAGAAAAAAATATTCAAAATGGCGGATTTTTTTTTTCATACTAAATTGTATGGCGATTGGGAGCTATAAGAAAATTGACATTGTTCTCCTAGAAACAGACATAAAACGATAAAATGATGTATGGGAGACGTGTTTAAGTACGGGAGTAGAATAGAAAAAAATTATGCCATTTCAGAAAAACAAGATGGCGGCCGACGTGACTTTCGTAACTCTTTTGTTTTTCAACCGATTTCGTTCAAACTCGCGGTACTCGAGGAAATGAGTAAATGGTTTTTAGAAAAAGAAGAAAAATTTTTGAAATACAAGATGGCGGCCGAGCTGCGGTGTTTTAAAATTTTTCATTTTTCGACCCCAAACCGCGGCGCCACCGATGCTAAACGGGATGGTTGAGAATGTCAATTTTTTCTTGTTTAGCCCACAATTATCCTGAATTTTGACAAAACGGGAGTAATTTTTAAAAATCCAAGATGGCGGCTGTTCTGGAGGCCAATCAGTGTGAGGTATGAAAAATCGCAATTTTGAAACTCAAATTTCTCACAGTTGGCAGCATCGGAGCGTTTCGACATCTTTGGGGCGATTGTACGTATGGACTCGAAGTGTTGAGTGGGGCAGAAAAAATTACCCCATTTCTCGGGAAATTTCTAGATTTTCCCCAAAAAGTAAAAAATCGAAATACGGACTTTCCGCGAATTCCGAGTATGAGCGATCACGTGTCTTACTCGTAGAAATGACATTTGAGTATTTTTGTCGCCGAGGACTGGCAACACTGGAATCTATCAAAGTAAAAGTGATTTTTGACATGGTCACTTTTCAGGGGCTATCGTGTCGCCTGGGTGCGAGCGAGATGAAAAATTGAAAGGTCATCAGGTGCGCTATATCCTGTAGTTACTGGGAAAAATACGAAACCTTGTAAAATATTTCTGTGAATTGAGGTGGCGGCCATTTTGTATTTTTTTGCTGTTTTTGAAAATTTTGATCGTGTTTTTGAGGCACTTGGCCACATTTCGGAAAGTCGACATGTATCACCCGATTGTGTAACTCAACGGGTAGTATCGAAATATATAAGCAGTGTTGCCACATTTGGGTTAATTTTCGAGATTTTCCCCAAAATGTCCTCCTGTAAAATTTTGTATGAACATTTTTTTTTCACCTATGGCTTTGTATAGATGTCAAGAAATGACTCAGTGAAAAATATGGAGGGAGCTGATGGTTGAGGATTTCGGAGACGGGTGAAAAGCACGGGCAAGGTATTAAAGATAAGTGGGGGGTGCTTCACCAAATGTTATTCGAAACCTCGTGCAATTGCCATTGGGCTGAAAAAAATTTCAAAATGGCGAAAAAAAGATGGCCGCCATACAAATTTCGTCGGTGTCTACCACAGAAAGTATGAAAGATAGAAAAGTGGTTTCATAGCAAAAGATGACCAGGACGAAGAGTTATATTTATTGAAAGAAAAAAAATTCAAAATGGCGGAAATTTTTTTTTCATACTAAATTGTATGGCGATTTGGAGCTATAAGAAAATTGGCATTGTTCTTCTAGAAACAGACATAAAACGAAACAATGATGTAAGGGAGATGTGTTTATGGGCAGGAGTAGAGTAGGGGAAAATTATGACATTTCAGAAAAACAAGATGGCGGCCAACGTGACTTTCGTAACTCTTTTGTTTTCCAACCGATTTTGTTCAAAGTTCCAGTCCTCGAGGAAATGAGCAAATGGTTTTTAAGAAAATTGGAAAAATTTAGAAAAACAAGATGGCGGCCGAGCTGTGGCGTTTTAAAATTTTTCATTTTTGGACCCCAAACCGCGGCGCCACTGATCCTAAACGGGGTACTCGAGGATGATAATTTTTTATTGTTTCGCCCACAATTATCCTGAATTTTGACAAAACGGAAAATTTTTTTCAAAATCCAAGATGGCGGCTGTTCTGGCGGCCAATCAGTGTGGGGTACGAAAAAACGCAATTTTAAAATTCAATTTTCACACACTTTGCAACATCTGAGCGTTTCGACTTCTATGGGGCGATTGTTTGTATAGACTAGAAGTTTTGAGTGGGGGAAAAAAAATTACCCCATTTCTCGGGAAATTTCGAGATTTTTCCCAAAAAGTAAATAAAAATGGGAAATGCTTTCCAAAAAACCAACTTCAAATGCCACTACAAAGAGTGAAATAATTTTTATTTCAATTTTAGGTACCTACACCAATTCGAAGTCGGGCGATTGTCTATGACTTCTATGACGGGCAATGTTTCATACAATCCCTAATATAGTCCTTCTTACTTACTTCATGTGCGAAGAAATGACGAAGTCATAGACAATCGCCCGACTTCGAATTGGTGTAGGTACCTAAAATTTAAATAAAAATTATTTCACTCTTTGTAGTGGCATTTAAAGTGGTTTTTTGGAAAGCATTTCCCATTTTTATTTTTTACTTTTTAGTGGAAAACAATAAAATGCACAAGGCGTTGTAAAAATACCCAAATCGCTTGAGGTGTGTTCATAAAATCTGAAGAGATCCCTCAATTTTACCAAGATCCCATCATCAGACCCTGACTTGATGACCTGACATCAAATCAGTATCTGCTAGCAAATGCACCAGTAACTATAAAAAATACCCAACTCGCTTCAAGTATACTAGCAAAATTTAAAGAGTTCCCTCGATTTCACCAAGATCCCATCATCAGACCCTGACTTGATGACTTTAGTCATCAAATCCGTATCTGCTAGCATATGCACCAGTAACTATAAAAAATATCCAACTCGCTTTAAGTATACTAGCAAAATTTGAAGAGTTCCCTCGATTTCACCAAGATCCCATGATCAGATCCTGACCTGATGACCATAGGACAACTTGGAAAATATTACTCTTTCTAATAATACTCAAATAGTTTCATGTGTCCATATAAAATTTGAAGAGTTCCCTCGATTTCTCCAGGATCCCATCATCAGATCCTGACCTGATTAAAATGGGACCATCTGGAAACAAAACCCTCTTTAACAAAAAAATAATTTTTCAAATCGGTCCACGCGTCTTCGAGTAATCGGGGAACATACATAGAAAAAAAAAAAGATTCCGACGAATTGAGAACCTCCTCCTTTTTTTGAAGTCGGTTAAAAATCGAAATACGCACTTTTTGCGAAATCCGAGTATGAGCGACCACGTGTCTTACTCGTACAAATGACATTTGAGTATTTTTGTTGCCGAGGACTGGCAACACTGGAATCTATCAAAGTAAAAGTGATTTTGGACATGGTCACATTTCAGGGGCTATCGTGTCGCCTGGGTGCGAGCGAGATAAAAAATTGAAACGTCATCAGGAGCGGTATATGCTGCAGTTACTGGGAAAAATACGTAACTATGTAAAATATTTCTGTGAACTCAGGTGGCGGCCATTTTGTATTTTTTTCTGTTTTTTGAAAATTTTGATCGTGTTTTGAGGCACTTGGCAACATTTCGGAAAGTCGACATGTATGGACCGATTGTGTAACTCGACGGGCAGTATCGAAATATAAAGGGAGTATTGCCAGATTTGGGGTAATTTTCGAGTTGTTCCCCAAAATGTCCTCCTGTAAAATTTTGTATGAACATTTTTTTTCTCACTTAAGGCTTTGTATAGAAGTCAAAAAAATGACTCAGTGAAAATATGGAGAGAGCTGATGATTGAAGATTTCGGAGACGGGTGAAGAGCACAGCCAAGGTATTGAAGATAGGTGGGGGGTGCTCGACCAAATGTCATTCGAAACCTCGTGCAATTGCCAGTGAGCTAAAAAAAAATTCAAAAAAGCGAAAAAAAGATGGCCGCCATACAAATTCCGTCGGTGTCTATCTCAGAAAGTATGAATGATAGAAAAGTGGTTTCTTTGCAAAAGATGATCAGGACGAAGAGGTTTATTTATTGAAAAGAAAAAAAAATTAAAATGGCGGAATATTTTATTTTCATACTAAATTGTATGGCGATTAGGAGCTATAAGAAAATTGAGATTTTGGTCCTGTAAAGAGACATAAAACGATACAATGATGTATAGCAAATGTGTTTGAGGGCAAAATAGGAAAAGGGAAAAATTATGACATTTCAGAAAAACAAGATGGCGGCCGACGTGACTTTCGTAACTCTTTTGTTTTCCAACCGATTTCGTTCAAACTCGCGGTTCTCGAGGAAATGAGTAAATTTGTTTATAGAAAAAATGCAAAAAATTGGAAAAACAAGATGGCGGCTGAGTTATAGTGTTTTCAAAGTTTTCATTGTTCTACCTTAAACCGGGACCATTTAATTCAAATTTGTCACAGTTGACAACATTGGAACGTTTTCACTTCTATGGGATGATCGTACATCTAGACTCGGTTGTAGATTGGGGAAAAAATTACCCCATTTTTCGGGAAAAATCGAAATACGCACTTTTTGCAAAATCCGAGTATGAGCGACCACGGAAACTGCTCCAAGCAGTTACGCGGTCCGCTTTAGCGGGCCGCGCCCCCACGCGAAAAACTAGTTACTATATATATAGCTACTCGTGCTGATTCACTCACTCACTGATTGATCACCTCTCCTGAACAATTTTGTATGAAAAATTTTTTTTTCATGAAAAAAATTCATTCGGAGGAAAAATACGGAGAGAGCTGATGATTGAGGATTTCGAAGACGGGTGAAGAGCACGGGGAGGGTATTAAAGATAGGTGGGGGGTGCTCGACCAAATGTCATTTAAAACGTCATCCAATTGGCAGTGAGCTAAAAAAAAATTCAAAATGGCGGATTCAAAATGGCAGCCAAACGAATTTCGCCAATATCTCGAAGAGTATAAAAGATGGAAGAACGGTTTCTTGACAAGAGTTGATCAGGACTCGAAGGTCTATTCGATGGATAGAAAAAAAAATTCAAAATGGCGGAATTTATTTTTCCATAGAAAATGTATGGGGAATTTTGAAGAGACTAAATGTTGGTAACTACTAACTATACAAGGTTTCGATGCGGTTTTTCGGAGAATTACTAGAGAAAAATATGGAATGAGATGATGATTGAGGGTTTTGAAGACAGTCGAGGAGCATGGGCAAGGTATTATAGTTAGGTGGGGACTGCTGAAACAAAAAATACTCGGAACGTCATGCAATTGGCAGTGAGCTTAAAAAAAATAAAATGGCGGATTCCAGATGGCTGCCATACAAATTTCGTGTTCTTCTATCTCGGAAACTATAAAAGATAAGAAAGTGGTTTCTTAGCAAGAGGTGATCAGGATCTCAAGTTCTACGGGATGAATAAAAAAATGTAGGAATTTATTTTCCCATGGAAAGTGTGCATGCTACAATAAGTAGGGAACTATCCAAGGCATTGACGCAGTTCTTCAGAGAACTGCCAGCGAAAAATGTGAGAAGTGATGATGATCTAGGATTTAGATGATGGTTGAGGAGCACTGTCATCATGAGCAAAAATACGCTGAACCTCATAGATGAGGTTCAGCGTATTTTTTGTTCGAACAGCCCTTAACTATCTTTAAAACCATGACTGTGCTCCTTGGTCATTTTTTAAACCCACTGCCAATCGGATTCCAATTGGCGATGGAGATGACGGCAATACCTTTATAGGCGGGAAGACAGCACGCGGGCCACATGTGGCCCGCGCCCCCACGCGCCCTACTAGTAATAATAATATATATATAGCTGCTTGTGCTGATTGACTGATTGATCACCTCTCCTGAACAATTTTGTATGGAAAAATTTTTTTTCACTGATCGTTTTGTATAGAGAGGAAAAATTCATGAGGAAGAAAAATATAGCGAGAGCTGATGATTGAGGATTTCGAAGATGGGTGAAGAGCACAGCCAAGGGTATTGCAGATAGGTGGGGGGTGCTCGACCAAATGTCATTTGAAATGTCATCCAACTGCCAGTGAGCTGAAAAAAAATTCAAAATGGCGGATTCAAAATGGCCGCCGTACGAATTTCGCCGATATCTCGGAAAGTATAAAAGATGGAAGAATGGTTTCTCAACAAGAAGTGATCAGGGCCCGACGATCTATTTGATGGATAGAAAAAAAATTCAAAATGGCGGAATTTATTTTTCCATAGTAAATGTATGGGGGATGTTGAAGAGACTAACAGTTGGTAATTATGCAAGGTTGTGATGCGGTTTTTCGGAGAGTTACTAGAGAAAAATATGGAGAGAGCTGATGATTGAGGATTTCGAAGACGGGTGAAGAGCACGGGGAGGCTATTAAAGATAGGTAGGGGTGCTTGACCAAATGTCATTTGAAACGTCATCCAATTGGCAGTGAGCTGAAAAAAAATTCAAAATGGCGGATTCAAGCTGGCCGCCATACAAATTTCGTGTTGTTCTATCTCGGAAAGTTTAAAAGATAAGAGAGTGGTTTCTTAGCAAGAGGTGATCAGGATCTCAAGTTCTACGGGATGCATGGAGATAAATTCACTGTGGCGGAATTTATCGTTCCATGGAAAATGTACATACTATGAGAAGAGATAGTGATCTAGGATTTGGATGATGATTGAGAAGCACTGTCATGGTTTTAAAGATAGTTAAGGGCTGTTCGAACAAAAAAATACGCTGAACCTCATCTGATGAGTTTCAGCGTATTATTTTGATCGAACTGCCCTTAACTATCTTTAAAACCATGACAGTGCTCCTTGGTAATTTTTTCAGCTCACTGCCAATCGGATTTCAATGGGCGATGGAGCTGATGTCGGCGATACCTTAATGGGCGGAAAGACAGCACGCGGGCCACATGTGGCCCGCGCACACACGCGCCCTACTAGTTATTAATATATATATAGCTACTCGTGCTGATTCACTGACTGATTGACTGACTGACTCACTGATTGATCACCTCTCCTGAACAATTTTGTATGAAAATTTTTTTTTTCACGGATGGGTTCGTATAGAGGGAAAAAATTCATTCGGAGGAAAAATACGGAGAGAGCTGATGATTGAGGATTTCGAAGACGGGTGAAGAGCACGGGGAGGGTATTGCAGATAGGTGGGGGGTGCTCGAACAAATGTCATTCGAAACGTCATGCAATTGGCAGTGAGCTGAAAAAAAGTTCAAAATGGCGGATTCAAGATGGCCGCCATACAAACTTTATCGGTGTCCATCTCGAAGAGTATTAAAGATGGAAGAACGGTTTGTTGACAAGAGATAATCAGGGTCCGAAGGTCTACTCGATGAATGAAAAAAAAGTTCAAAATAGCGGAATTTATTTTTCCATAGAAAATGTATGGAGAATATTAAAGACACTAAAAGTTGGTAACTATACAAGGTTTTGATGATGTTTTTCGGAGAATCACTAGAGAAAAATATGGTAATAGTTGATGATTGAGGGTTTGGAAGAAGAATTAGGAGCACGGGCTGGGTTTTATAGATAGGTGGGGCCTGCTGAAACAAAAAATTCTCGGAACTTCACGCAATTGGCAGTGAGCTAAAAAAAAAACCAAAATGGAGGATTCAAGATGGCCGCCATACAAATTTCGTGTTGTTCTATCTCGGAAAGTATAAAAGATAAGAGAGTGGTTTCTTAGCAAGAGGTGATCAGGATCTCAAGTTCTACGGAATGTATGGAAAATAATTCACTGTGGCGGAATTTATCTTTTCATGGAAAATGTACATACTATGAGAAGGGACAAATGATCTAGGATTTGGATGATGATTTAGGAGAAATGTCATGGTTTTAAAGATAGTTAAGGGCTGTTCGAACAAAAAATACGCTGCACCTCATCCGATGAGGTTCAGCGTATTTTTTGTTCGAACAGCCCTTAACTATCTTTAAAACCACGACAGTGCTCCTTGGTAATTTTTTCAGCTTACTGCTAATCGTATTCCAATGGGCGATGGAGATGACGGCGATATTGTTATTGGCGGGAAGACTGCACGCGGGCCACATGTGGCCCGCGCACCCACGCGCCCTACTAGTTACTATATATATAGCTGCTTGTGCTGATTCATTCACTCATTGATCACCTCTCCTGAACAATTTTGTATGAAAAAATTTTTTTTCAAGTATGGGTTCGTATAGAAGGTAAAAATTCATGAGGAGGAAAAATACGGAGAGAGCTGATGATTGAGGATTTCGGAGACGGATGAAGAGCACAGCCAAGGGTATTGGAGATAGGTGGGGGGTGCTCGACCAAATGTCATTTGAAACGTCATCCAATTGGCAGTGAGCTGAAAAAAAATTCAAAATGGCGGATTCAAAATGGCCGCCATTCGAATTTCGTCGATATCTCGCAAAGTATAAAAGATGGAAGAACGGTTTTTTGACAAAAGCTGATCAGGACTCGAAGATCTACGTGATAAATAGAAAAAAAAATCCAATATGGCGGATTTTTTTTTTCCATAGAAAATATATGGGGAATGTTGAAGTGACTAACAGTTGGTAATTAAGCAAGGTTGTGATGCGGTTTTTTGGAGAGTTACTAGAGAATAATATGGAGAGAGCTGATGATTGAGGATTTCGGGGACGGGTGAAGAGCACAGCCAGGGTATCGAAGATAGGTGGGGGGTGCTCGACCAAATGTAACTCGAAACGCCATCCAATTGGCAGTTAGCTGAAAAAAAAATCAAAATGGCGGATTCAAGATGGCCGCCATACAAATTTCGTGTTGTTCTATCTCGGAAAGTATAAAAGACAAGAGAGTGATTTCTTTGCAAGACGTAATTAGAATCTCAAGGTCTACGGGATGAATGAAAAAAATCAAAGTGGTTAAATTTATTTTTCCATGGAAAATGTGAATGCTACAATAAACAAGGCCTATGAAAAACTATGAAAAGTATGAGAAGAGATGATGGTCTACGATTTGGATGATGATTGAGGAGCACGGCCATGGATTTAAAGATAGTTAAGGGCTGTTTGAATAAAAAATACACTGAACCTCACCGGTGAGGTTCAGTGTATTTTTTATTCAAAACAGCCCTTAACTATCTTTAAATCCATGACCGTGCTCCGAGGTAATTCTTTTAGCCCATTGCTAATCGGATTCCAATTGGCGATGGAGATGAAGGCGATTCTTAAATAGGTGAGAAGACAGCCCGCGGGCCACATGTGGCCCGCGCTCCCACGCGCCCTACTTGTAATTATATAATGCTAATTAGATCATGCACAATGTACGACGATACTAGGGTTAGTACTTGCCATAAGAAAATTAGTCTTCAGTCATACTTGAAAAGCGACTCAGCAAACAACCGAGTGAAAAATAAAGTGAAAATTTCTTAAAGTATCTCTCTCAATTTTTAGTTGCGATGGAAGACCTTATTCTCATAATAAACTATTCGGTGCCACATCGCAAAGAGTTTTCTGAAGATATAGTATTGGTCAATTCCTCTTACAATATGTCGGTGCCTAAAGAAAGTGTTATTATGTCCAAAGCAGCCGGGTTCGGCATTGTTAGTGGAATAATGATTGCATTTTTGATTAATTTCGTTCTGAGTTTCGAAGTAATTACTTGTCTGAACTTTCTACGTATGTAATGGAAATGGATCTTTGGATTTGTTTGAAACTTCGCACAGTTTAAGGTGTTGCGGCCCTACCAGCCCGCGAAATTCAAATTGTATTTAGTTTTTTGCAAATATTAGACTAACTACAAATTATAGATTTATGGAAATGCATTTTGCGGGCCTACTTTTTATGCATCTACATGTTTTTAATAGAAACTTTGCTCGAAAGTTCCCACTCATCTCATATTGGTTCCCGAAAGATAATTTTTTGCAGTTTCCCAGATTTCGAGCTATCGGGAACCAATATGAAGTAAATGAGTATTGTTGAGCAGAGTTTTTATGAAAAACATGTAGATGCATAAATTCTGTGCTCGCAAAACACATTGCCATTAACCTTCGATGCATAATTAGCCCACTATGAGCAAAAAACTAAATAAAATTTGAATTTTCGCGCCCGGATGTTACCCATTGCCCTTAATATCAAGAACTGAAGACAATATTAAACTATATTAAAAAAATATGAAGGTTTGTTAGTTTGAAAGTTTTTTTGAAGCCATTATCATCGGTTTTTTTTAATTCTTCTGTAAGGCTCTAGGGGAAGATATAGATTACAGGGCCTTAACATTCTATGATAGCACCTAATACCTAAGTTATAAGCCTTATCTTATATCTAGTGGATGTAGGGCGCTGTGCGAGCTAGGGCGTTCTGTCGCCATACTCTATGACATATAGGTACCATCACAGATTCAATTCAAGATTCAAGTCACAGATTCAATTTTTCGATAAAATTATGATAGATAGTTGGTGTCATTCTCATATAGGTAGCCATTAACTTTGTTCCAGAAACATACAAAAAGCAATAGTCTTAATTGAATAGTAGTAAATCTTACAGCAAAGTACTTTTTGCTTGGCAGTCCATTAGTGTTGAATAGGACATACAAGAGGTAGTACATTTGTCCCGTACATGCCATCAAAATGTAAGAGCGGCTCAACATTAAAAAGTGTACTACTTCAAATTTTGTGTCGCGGCTATCGCGTTCTCGCTCACTCTCCGTAATTCGACTTTGAGGTGACAGAGAGGAGAGTGAGGTTCACGCTACAAATTACAATAGTAATACGTCATTCCATCCACATAAATGTTATGCGAGTCGTCAGTCGTGACATGGTCGTGACCGCGTCGCGAGTGAGACTTCAGAGAGAAAATGTCCATGTTATGCTATAATATTGGGAGTCTGAGGTCAATGAGTTGCTCTTGACGAGTGTGAAGAGTAGGTATCTACTAGGTATTCATTATTCTGAGGTGACGACATGAGATTGAGAAGCGAATTTTACTGACTATCCTATCTAGTTGCACTGAGGATTGAAACTTCGGCCCTACATAAAGTTTAGTCACACGATAAAATCAAACGTGATATATTTTCTTGTTACTTCAAACGTATCGACCGCGACATCGTAGAGACGACGAGCATCAGTACGCCTCGTACACCTCGTCAAGACTTCAATACATACGTCAAATGTCATGTTTCTACTCTTTACTTCAAACATGGCAAACTTATCGCTTAACGTCAGTACCAGTAGGACTTTTTTTGTACTGAGCCAGGACATTGTACTGGCTCAGTACAAAAAAGAGGCTACTCTTACAAACTCTTTTTTAAGTCATGTCCTACCCAACACTACAGTCCATTAGGATTTTTGTATTTTGTAGTTTCTTTGTTTACAATTCACGAAAACCCATAGGTAAATGAATTTGGCGAATAGTTATTAGTTATAGTTATTAGGTATCTAATTACATTTTAAATTCAATAATGTCTAGATAGACTCAGCTATAGACTTATTGAACTCTCCAAAAATTAGAAGAAGAAGAAGAATGGTGTTGTCGACTTAGTTTTATAATTAAGACATTTCTGAGCACCAAACGGTACCTTGTATATTTCTGCCACAGCGACATCTAGTATCATATTAGTGAAGTATTTTAAAATATAGGCTGCACTGTTACTGTTAATTATATCAAGATTCAAGAAGAGGGGTTCAGCCACAGTTTAAAGATTTATCTTAAAACTGTGATTCTGTGACCATGATAACAAGTATAATAATTAAGTTCATCATATCTCTTATAATATCTAGCGATGTCTGAAACGGAAAGCGAAAATAAAAATTGAAGACGAAATATTGGTGCAAAAATCTTTAATTTCAGTAATTTTATTGCTAAGTTTACCGTTACTTTTAGCGTTTATAGTCGGAGCATCTATATAATGTTCAGTGATAATAAAGAGAAGGGATAAACACTTTGCGGGATTTCTCGATAGTTTTGGCGTTTTTTGGAGTCTAGAAGACGACGCCACTAAAAGTGTCATAAATGTATTGGGGATCATAGAATCAAAATCATCGCATGAACTAGTTCATCACATAAAGGAAAGATTACAAAACATCATTCAAAACAATTACTTTGAAAAACTGTTTTTTAGAAGAAGTGAAGAATATGGGTTTTACTACTGGAGAAAATGTTGCTATGTTGACACTAGCCAGTACGTTCGTGTTGTAGATGCGTCTAATGTTGTGAACCTTAGCGTATCAGATCTAGAAGAGATTATGACTGAAGTTTCGTATCAACCACTACATTGCAACGATGAAGGGCTATTCCAGATTTTAGTTACGAATCAAAAATTACAAAATAATAATGACAAAGGCAATAATGAATATGGAATTATATTCAGAATACATCACGCAGTGGACGATGGTGTTGCTCTCGTAGAGTTCTTGTGTCGTACTTTAGCGGATGGAAAAGATGAAGAACCTATATCCTTCTCCATGCCAGAAACTTGTAATGTTAATAGGGAAAATACATCTGCTGATTTCATGAAAATGATAGCTAAACTCCGTGAAATACCTAGTTGTTTGATAGATGGAATTTTGCGAGAACCGGATAAAAGTAGTTTACACGGTCCAACGTTAACTGGGAAAAAGTACTACAAGTGGATCGAGTCGGATGAAGATTTATTTCATATGGTAAAAGAAATAAAAGATAGTGTAGAGAAGACGATAAATCCACGGTTCTTGCGGGTTTTGTAAAATAATGAAATTGACGCGGGTCTAGTTTTAAATAGTTAATAGAAAAGTAGAGCGGTGGTCTCGTTTTTAATAGTTTTAAAATATCTAAATGTATTGTTTTAGTAAAATTTTTTCAGACGAACCACTACATACTGAAGTTATATGCAGCGTTTTTCCAAAGGAAATACTTTTCCCGATGTTCACCAGTAACCAGGCTACGATGGTGTTTAGTAACATGCCAGGACTCGAGGTATTGACCATATGAGGTGGAGAACTGAAATCTTTGGCATTCTTTGTACCGAATAAAGGGAATACAGGTTAGTGAATCAAATTTCGAGTAGGATTTGGGTTTCAAACATTTGTTGGAAGAAAACCGGGATTTTGTTAGACTTTTGAGCGAAACAGAGATGCAATGATGCTACTAATAATTATGTTTATTAAATTGTTTTGCCAAACGCGGACAGTGGCAATTAAGTTGACCCAAAATAGTGACCGTCTGCACAAGGTCTCCAGGAGGCGCTTTCAAGTTTCATACCGCACCTTGGTAATTGAAACCCGCAAATCATTAATGTACTTAGTCTGTGCCGCAAATGTGTTTTGCTAAACTTTACTAAATTTTATACAAAATTATGTAAATAGATACTTACCCTTGTGATCTTAATATATGGTTATTGATTGTAGATACAATGAAGAAGAGCTTCTTTGCCTCGCCGTTAGGTACTGTTATGTATTCCGTGGCCTTGCTGCGATTTTTCAAAGACCTCGGTTTCTAGATTATAATTTAGTTTAATTTAGATTCATTTTTTCAGGTTAAGGAATAACCGCGTTGTGCTATTGCAGAGTGTTAAAGTTAGGAGCGATGGCTGATTCAGCGCTAGTGCCAGTCCAGAAGACCTGAGTATTAATCCTACATGGAATGGTAAAAGCAATTAAATGCTTGCACAACGAATACGTGAAATAGTTCTGACATTTGCGGATATTTCCTAATTCTGACTTCTCAGTAAAAGGTGAAATTCTCAACGTTTTGAATTTCGTATTTTAATATATAAGTCACATATTTTACAGATATGGTGAAGGCCAAACCAGTTTTGGGCACAAAACTGCACAGAAACGAGGGGTGTTATAGATAGGTTACAAGGTACTTAATTAATGAAATAAGGTTAATGTTTAACAAATTTATTATTGTTTTATTTTCTTTGTTTGTTTTCAAACATTTTCTTTGCTATTTCGTTTAGGTATATACCGAGGTTCCTATCCTACACCATTTCCTCGATTCGGGATTTCAATCGTAAGTTTTCCAAGAAAAGTAGATTGCATTTTCTAATCTGTGAAAATAAAAGAAGTCAATTTATCAATTAATTTAGGGGGCAACCTTTAGGATCTTTAGATTAGGTATTTATACCATCTAAGGTACCTAATAATATAATCTACCTTGAGCTTCGTAAAACTTTTGTTTATTATTTCAATAAAAATAAAAACAAAAAGAAATTGCAATTTAAAGTCCTAAGTGTCTAACTCTATCGCTTTCGAAGTGCCTTATTTGCATCAATGGAATAAGAACACTGTCTTATTGGTTTAAATTCTTTGTTGAATTTTGACAGTTTACTTTTTGAAGCAGCAAGGCGATGGCAGCGTCCTGGTCGCACGACAAAATACGGTCAAGTTGCTCGTCCAGCTCCCTGCGCGCCTTCTCCGCCGTGAGGAGGACCGCTCGAGATGCTCGCTTCAAACGGTCTATCCTCTCTTCGTACCAGGTTTTCTGAAAAAAAAAACTGCTTTGATTCCAAAGGGTACATAAACACAAGTTAAGCAAGTGCCTACATTAAGATGTGGCACTTGCTTTCTTGCTTAAAAATCTTTGAAAGCCAAATCTTTAAAGGGTGAATCAGACTTCCCCCCCCCGAGCCTATGCATGGTATAGAAATGGAACAAAATTAAAAAAAATGTACGCGGTCTATCGCGATAGTTTGCATACATTTTACAATTTTTTAATTTTATTCCATTTCTATACTTACCGCGCGAAGTACTTAACACTTTTAATTGTCACTTGGCTCACCTGCGTCAATCTCTTGTATCTGAGATTCAAATACTTCTCTCCAATGATCAATAGAGATTTATTCACATGAATAAGTTCTGCGTGAGTCTGTTTTAACCGTTTGTATAGTTTAAGAAGTGCACCGTCTTGAGAGCTGAGAGATTTGCAGCGTTCGTCGTACGCTCTCAGTAACATTTGGTAACGTTTTGACAGTTCTTCGTATCTGTATTTAAAAAAAAAACTCTTGATCTCCGAAATAATAATACATTCGTATTATTATACAAATCCGCCAGACCGATCTCAATCATATAACTCATGTGCGCAATTTTCGGTGCACTCTATATTCCTTCACTCTTATAATCCGATGGTACGACAGTTCCAAAACAACCGGAGAGAGGTTAGACTCAGGACCGACGGCTAAATGTGCTCTCTGAAGTACAGGGATAACACACCACCAATTTCCAAATTCCAGGCTAGTAGGTAAGACTAAGAATTTCTATACAAAAACGCAATGCTTAATTTTATTCCAAGAATAGTTTTACAGGCAAATTAATAAGGATTAGAAGTTCTTCATATCACATAGGCCATATTTGCAGGCGCGTTAGTAAAATATTGGATTTTAAATATTTTACTATATTTCAGAGATTGGTTTAAGTTTACGAGGGGTTCAAACTAGGTACCTACAATGTAGTACCTAGGTAGGTACGGCTATGTAAATTATTATTAAATACAGCCTGACGACAGACGGACGGATGGATAGCGAAGTCTTAGTAGTTAATAGGGTCCCGTTTTAAAACTTTTGGTTCGGAACCCCAAAAAACTTACTGATATTGAAGACAAGCAATGCTCATTGTCGACCAAGATTCTGTAACATTTGTGTAACTTCTTGTTTGAGATGATTTAGATTTATCTGCGAAAACAACATAATAATATGATCTTGTTATTATAAATTATGGACTATGGAATCAATAGAAATATTAAAATACGAACTAAATATATACCTAGATATTAGTATAATTCTGTAGACGTCAAGAATTTGTAGGTACCTTTACATTTCGGGACAAATAATAGAGATACCCGGCCTCCTGTGAAAGGCACGAGTTATGTGGGATTTTTACCCACTGAAACCCGCTCGATGGCCTAAGTACCTCTGCGCATTTTGAGAGACCCCGGGATGTGCAAAATTACGATATATAGGATAAGTCGTATAAGCTCCGTAATCCGTACCTCAAAGAAAAAAAAACGGAACCCTTATAAGATCACTTTGTTGTCCGTCTGTCTGTCTGTCTGTCTGTGTGTCACGACCCTTTATTATAATGATGATCAGATTTCGTCATTTTGACATCTCCGAAATGGAGAGATGTCGAAATGACGAAATCTGATTAGTTACTCAACTAGCACCTGAGCCCGACTCGCACCTGACTAATTATTTATACTTATCCCTAAATGACAAAACAACGTTTGCCGGTCTGCTATAGGTATTTATCTAATATTCTGCACATTTCGGGAGAGGGGGGTTTGAGCCCCCTAAAACCCTAACCCCGCCTTGACTAAGCCCATGCTGAGGGCGGCAGTGGTAGCCGCTTACACGGCGTCTCTTGCAAGCTAGGTCAGCTCGCTCATGCTCTCACGAGTAGAAATTATACCTAAGTACTTACGAGTACGTTGGTTAGAAAAAGATCCAGAGCCTCTAGTAAGGGAACCGTCAGTGCTGCACCAGTCTTTGGAGCTATGCGAGTGGTCATGCTTCGATCTACATCTCAGCAGTTTGTCTTCATACTTGCAAGACTTCTCGAAGCTTCGTTCGAGGCTGTCCAACAAACCGCGAGCATTTTGTAGGCCGTTCACAAAGCTTCTATTTTCATATTTGTTTTGCTAAAATAATGTTTTTCCTTACTATATATATATATATATAAGACATTGAGGATCTCCAAAATTAAACCACAAATTGTTTCTCTGAAATAACAAAGTTTTGTTTTATTACAAGTTTTGTTTTATTTTACAATTATCAAGTTATTATCAAGTTACGACAATTACACTTCTATCTCACCTGAAATAACAAAGAAACGACATTTAAAGTTCACTATATCTCGAGTCCTCAATCACATTCTTTCTATAAGTTTTTATAACAATAAAATGCACAAAACAATCTGCGCGTCACACGCCATTTTAAATCATCAACACAGATCACTAATCACTATATCATAGATACGCGCCAGACAGCTGATACGCGAAGCGCGGCAAATTCAAATGAATGAAATGTCACTCATTTCATTACATCTCCCCCCCTAAGAGCGAAAATTCTAAGCAATATATCTGTAAAATGTACTTATAAGTCATCTTCATATTCATTATCATCTCCTTCATCTTCTTCAGCCTCTGTTATGACAGGTTGCAATTTTGTTATATGAAATAATGTTGATTCTGTTTTTCTGTTGCCTGTATCAATCCTATAAATGGAATTCGATATTTTCTCTATTATTTTGAAAGGGCCTATTTTTAATTCGTCTAATTTCTTTCTATTCAGTCTATTTCCATTTTCTACATATACACTGTCTCCTACATTAAATTCTTGCATTTTTCTATTTCTATCAAATATTTTCTTGTTATACTCATGAGATTTTATTGTATTCTCTAATGCCAATCTTCTATCAGCAATCCACTTGTCTTCCTTTTCCATCGTTTTGAATTCATTTGGTAGAATACTGACATTTGTACCATCCAGTAAATATTTTGGTGCAAAACCTGTAACGGAGTGTTCTGTTTCATTATATTTTTGTATACATTCTCTTGCCAGTGTTGTCCATGTTCTCTTATTATTTTTCTCATTCATTTTACACCTTATTTTATTTACTATTGTTTGGTTTAATCTTTCATTCAAGCCGTTCGAGAATGGTGTATTCACGGCTGTAAAAATTAGTTTAATATTATTTTCCTGCAAAAATTGTTTAAATTCTCTTGAATTTATGCCCGGATATTGATCTGTCAGGATAATTCCAATCTCATCTGTCTCTAGTACTTTCTTTGTTAAATTTATAAAGTCACATGCATTCTGGGTTTTCGAAGTCGCAATAAATGCATATCTTGTGTAGTGATCTACTAAAAGGTGTAGATATTTCTTTGTAGACCTAGATCCTCCAAATCCACCAATAGTATCCATTGACATTATTTCAAATGGTTTGGTAGCTGGTCCCAGTTGTGACATTAATCCAATTTTTTTTTGACATCTTGATTTATTTTTTATGCATATTTCACATGTTTTACAAATATTTATGATATTTTTTGTTAGGTTTATAGCCGTATATATTGAACTTATTTTTTTCTGCAGTTGTCTGATCCCAATATGGCATAAATCTTCATGCACCTTTTTTATAAGTTTTTTACTAAATTCTTCTGAGAGGATAATCTTTTCCTGTTTCTTTATTTTTTTATAATAGATATTATTTTTTAGTATTAAATTTTGTTTCTTTTCTCTTATTGTTTCATTTTTCTCTTGGTCTTCAACTATATCTTTTATTTGTATTAAATTAACTATTCTCAATGTTTCCTCTCTGTTATCTTCTGGTTCTAATACAGGGTTTCGGCTCAAACAGTCTGCTTCTACATTTTCTTTACCAGGTATATATTTTACGGTAAAGTCATACTGAGATAGGTAGTATGTGAGATCACCCAATTCTTCATCTGTCCTGCATTTAATGTTCATGTTCTCTAGAGGTTTGTGATCTGAGTAAATGGTGAATTGTTTTCCGATGAGCCAGTGCTGCCAATATTTAACAGCTTCTTTCATAGCAAGACATTCTAAATATATAGCCTTTTTCCGTTTTTGATGTTCATTCAATTTTTTTGAGAAATATGCCACCGGTTTGTCTTTACCATCTAGTTGTGTCTGTTTTAATATTGCTCCAATGCCCTCCAAAGATGCATCGGTAAAGATTTTGATTGGTAAGTCTTTGTCGAATATTTCCAAGACCGGTTGCGAACATAAATATCTTTTTATCAGATTGAATGCTTCTTCACATTTCTCTGACCATACAAATTTCTCATTTTTTCGTAATAAATTGTGTAATGGATCTAAGATAATTGCACTTCTTGGTATATAGTCATGGTAGAAGTTTATTTTTCCCAAAAATTGTCTGATGTTCTTTTGCGTCTTAGGAGTTGGAAAGTTCCTTATTGAAATCAAATTGTCTTTTAGTGGTCTTACTGAATTGTTCTGAATTATATGGCCGAGGTATTTTACCGAGTCTGAAGCAAAGGTACATTTCTTAAACTTCAGTCTAAAGCCTTCTTTAATTATTGCCTCTAATACATTTCTAATGTGCCTTATATGTTCTTCAAAGGTAGACGAATATATCAAAATATCATCAATATAGTTAACCGAGTATCCTGTGAGATTGTGTTTTCTTAGAATATTGCTTAAGATTCTCTGGAAAATTGCTGGTGATGTTTTCAAGCCAAAAGGGAGGCAGGTCCACTGGAAGTGGCCATCTTGTGTGACAAATCCTGTTTTACTTCTGTCTTCCACCCGTAATGGTATTGCCCAAAATGCTGAGTTTATATCTAGTGTAGTAAAATACTTGCAATTTCTAGTTTTAATAATTAGATCGTCTATCAAAGGAAATGGTTGAGCTTGTGGTATAACTATTTTGTTTAACTCTCTGAAATCTACACATAAACGGGATTTTCTATTTTCACCTTTTTTAAACGCCAATGTCACTGGAGCAGCGAAAGGACTGTATGATTCTTCTATTAAATTGTTCTTTAGTAACATCGATATTTGCTCTTCAATTTCTAATCTATCTTGTATTGTACATCTGTATGGTCTTTTACTACAATATTTATTTACTTGTAAATCTATGCGAGCTTCATAATCTTTAACTGAACCTATATCATACTTGTCCTTAGCAAATATTGTTTTATATTCCTTTATAATTTTCTCTATCTCAATTTTCTTTTGATTATCTAAATGGTCTGTCATACTTATAAATTCCTCTGTTTCTATGTGTTCATTGAAATTTACTGTATATTTTTTTATATTATTATCTTCATTTCTGTTATCTTTAGACATCCTGTCTATTTTATTTGTTATTTTCTTTTGTTCTATCTGCAAGTTCTCATTTTGGGTTAATCTGAATTTCTTTATCATATCTAATCCGATTATGAAATCATCAAAATCTTCATTTTCTACTATGTATACATCCACCTCTTCTTCTAAATCAAATATTTTAATTTTTATTGTTATCAAGCCATCCATCTTCTTCACACCATTAACCGTTTTCATGTATGCTATGTTCACATCATCTTTTTTTTCTTTTACTTTTATTAATCTTGAATTTATTATAGAAATCTGTGAGCCTGAATCATAAATACCACTCACTTCTAGTTTATTTTCTAATAAAAGCTTGATTTTGATTAATGGTGTGCTTACTAGTTTTTTTTTCAGTATTTATGTCTACTTCAATTATGGAGTTATTGTTTACATTTTTAGTTTTAAGAACTTTTTCAGGTTCATTTTTATTTTTCTTGAACCAACATGACTCCTCCGGATGATATCTAATTCCTTTGTCCAAAGACTCACAAGTCTTACATGACTTCTTCTCATAAGTTTTATTTTTATTATAAAATGTACTGCTCTTTATGTTAGTTGAGTTTTTCTTATATATCGTGCCTTCATATTTTCTTATCTCGTTGAACAAGTCAGTAGTGTTGTTGAGTTCATCCCTGTTTAACTTATTTAAGATAAATCCAGGTAAACCAGTTGCAATAAGATCTATCATTGTTTTGGAATCTATAGATTTGTTTATATCTAATAAAAGCCGTTCTTTTTTTATGGCATAATCAATTAACTGTCCTTCTTTATACCTAAATGCGAGAGCATATGTGACTATGTCCCATCCTTGGTTTTTAAAAGTTTCTAAAAACTTGTCTTTCCATTCACTCCATTCAGAATTTATTGTTAGTTTTATGATCATCGAGCTATACCAATCCAAACAAGGTTTATCTAAAAATAACCTCAAAATATCTATTTTTGTCTCATCTTTTGTTATATTAAAGCGCGCACACTCTTTTTCAAAAATTTCTATCCATTGCATCGCATTAGGATTTTTGCTTGTGAATTTTTCAATAATAAATTTTTCTGAGATATGTTTTAAGTTATGTTGACTTTCTTTCTTAGTTGTAGTTTCTATTAATTGTTCCAAGATTTGTTGCAAAGTGTCATTTTTGTCCTTTGCTTGTGTTGTGCTCACTTCATCTAAATATTGATCTAAAAATTGCATATTACCTTCCTCATCTACATATGTCTTCTTTAGATTTTCATCCAACTTTATCCATACTTTTCTACTCTGGTGTCTTTTTTTAATGCTATTTTTTATTTTTGCGAAAGTGTTCGTTTTAACAATATATGTATGATGACTCACCGGCTTCAGTTCCTCGGGTAAAACATAACATTTTCCTTCTTCAGTACATATTGAAGTTATGGCTAATACATTTGATTTGCCATCATTTGAGGCTATCATCGTAAACTCAAACTGAAGCCGGTCCATATTCTCTTAGTTCACAAAAATGTCGTTTTATAAGACATTGAGGATCTCCAAAATTAAACCACAAATTGTTTCTCTGAAATAACAAAGTTTTGTTTTATTACAAGTTTTGTTTTATTTTACAATTATCAAGTTATTATCAAGTTACGACAATTACACTTCTATCTCACCTGAAATAACAAAGAAACGACATTTAAAGTTCACTATATCTCGAGTCCTCAATCACATTATTTCTATAAGTTTTTATAACAATAAAATGCACAAAACAATCTGCGCGTCACACGCCATTTTAAATCATCAACACAGATCACTAATCACTATATCATAGATACGCGCCAGACAGCTGATACGCGAAGCGCGGCAAATTCAAATGAATGAAATGTCACTCATTTCATTACATATATATATATATATATATATCCTTACTTTGATTATATTAGGTAAGTATCGTATAAACTTCCAACTAGTTAATATATTATTGGGAAGCCAGTAGGTATTATACCTATTACCTACCTAGCCCGTACCTAAGGTACCTATAGGTAATATTATTTAGGTGCAATTATTGAGTACTGAGTAGGTATCTACCTATTCTAGTACCTAATTATTTTAATATATCTTCATTACGTAAAATTCTCGTTGTATATAAAAAACTGATCTGAAGCGGCTAGACCGATTTTCATGAAATTTTGATTAGATTCGGTAGGTCTGAAAATATGTCGCAAGCTATTTTTTCATACCCCTATAAGTACGTGTAAATATTTCTCTGGTCAGCTATTTAGGTATATTTGACGACCTTCTTGCTTCCATGCGATGCTGTGTAGATAACCATTTATAGAGGGTGCTTCCAAGTTAGTACGATGATATCTTCGGCTGAATGAATGATGTAGATACTTGCCATCAGGTGAGATCACAGTAAACTTTTACTGTGTTTGTAGTTTGTAAAATAAATGCTTACACAGCGCGTTCCTAGACTCCCTAGAGTTAAAATTTCCAGTGTTAACATAGATATATCGATTATTTCTTGAGATTTGTTTTGGTATTTATTTACAAACTCTTTACCGGTCGGCTGTTGACTTCGACACATTTGAAATTATCACGGTTAATTAGACTATCATGAAGCTTGAGTCTTTGCATTTAATATATTAAAATAAATAATTATATTATTGTATGTTCTGGAACAATTAAAATAAAAGCTGATAAATCTTTTAAAGTAAATTGAAATTAATGATCGCCAAAATGTCTTGATCAATAAAGTTTGACAGAAAAGTTTTTAAAACTGCGCTTGTGCCATGCTTGTGCCAGTGTCTAAAATATTAAACCATGGACCTAAATCTCCATGTATTAAACAGTTAATGAAAAATATGTGACGTATAGCTGGTATTGAAGCCAACTCAAATATAGCGTCGTTGTCGCCTGCCGTTTCTGCAGTAGGTACTTAGTGTAACGTAACAAAATAAAACTACATTGATAACTTTGTCAGATGGTTTATTTAAACTACAACAAAAAGCATAACTTTTACCAACTAAATCAGTCTAAAAATAGTCTACCTCCTGCTACTCATAGGTCTAATGACCTACGTCACTACGCAATTAATTTCCATCTAAAAGGATAAAAACTGTATTTTTTTACATTGGTGCTTGTAATACAGTGTATTCACTGTACAGAAAACATATACTTTTCACATAAAGTACGGTTCCCATCAAAGTAACGAATTGATTTGTTTAAAAAGGTCATAGCAGCATAGCATAAGCAGACGATATTGAAACCAAAACAATTTTGCGAACAATGAAAAATTATTTTTACAGCTTTTAACATAAAGCGTAAAATTGAATGTAGTTAAAAACGCAACATGGCCGAGAATCGTGAAATTAAATGTAATTTGCACGATAAGGTTGAAGGATTGTATTTCGTATTTCAACATAGACTCTAAACTAGTACATTCAATTTTAGCATTTTAGAATTCTAAACCAATTGATGTAAAGTTAATTTTTCATCACAATGCTAACGAACTTTTCGTGTGAACTGTACTTTATAGAACCGCGTAGTTGGCCAATATTTGATATAACAAATGGTTCAAGCATTCTTTAAATTTCCAAAACACGCTGACATCATTATAATCTTATTTGAGTTTTCAATGCTTTCAAATACATAGTTAGGTACTCATTTATGGCACCCGCATGTAATTATAATATTAAATACATTAAAATTCGATTTGTTCCAATTTATAAAATAATAAATAAATATATATAGTGGACAACATCACATACATTGCTCCGAACCCTTAGTAAGTAGCTTATGCACTTGTGTTAAGGAAATCAGAAACGAAGGTACCACAACACCCAGACCCGAGACATTGTAGAAAACTTATTTTGCCCCGACCGGGGATCGAACCCGGAACCTCAGAGATGGCGGCGCCTTGAAAACCGGCACGCTAACCACTCAACCACGGAGGTCGTCAATTTATGCTGAGTTATACAGACATGTTCTTTAACCTCAGAGACGGAAAAAAATTATGAAAAAACCATTGAACTCGCGAGACTGTTACCCTAACCGATACCTCACGTAATTATTCAAGTTTTCACTTCTGTGGGTGTTTAGTGTGAGCCACGTTTTTTAATTTCCTAAAATACTCAATTTATCTTCAGCTAAATAAAATGTTGCAACCGTCTCTGTAACGATTGATAATTATAACTGCATGCAGAAGGAACAATATGTATAATTAATATGATCCAATTTTGTTTTTGGATCGAACAAAAAAGTCATACACAACAATTATTATAAATCTATTACAACACACACATTCAGCAATACAGAAAAAAATGGATTTTTTAGACGGGACAGCATGATCTCGTCTTTCAATTAGAGCAGCATTACCATTGAAACTACAGGAAACTACAGAAGATTGTCCTTGTTTTTTAAGAAAATTTTAAACTGCATTTTGAAAAAAAGCAATGGCTGTTTTCACAAAAACTTCTTGTAAAAATCCTGTTTCTTAAAGAAAGAACGTAAAGTGCTCTCTCTCTGGTCCCTCCCTATTGTTGCACCTAAAATCTGTGGTTGCACCTGTCTCATGTGTCAGAAAGACAATAAACGAGACAGTAAAGAGACGAGACAATGAAAGAGATTTATAGTTATGGAATTTAGTATCGAACAGAAATATGAACAAATAATCTTTAGTTAAGTAAGATAAAGACATTTATGAAAACAGCCAAAACAAATGTAAAAAACCAATACTCCAATGATTCATAACGTGTGATTGAAAATAGTTTGGTTCTAAAAGTCTAACCCTGCGCCACATTGGTCTATACTTGGTCTATACATTATATTATGAGTCATCCATTGGTCACGTCTCAAATTGGTCAATTCAGGGTCAAAACCAAACTATTTTAAATCGTACAGTATAAAATAAATCGAATGGAAGACATTTACACACTTCAGACACTAAAAACTGGTAAAACATAACAATAAAATGAAAATTTAACAATGCACCTCAGAGTAAAGGCAAAGATAGATGGAACGGACTCATGAGAGAAACACACTCGTAAACATGAATGTTGAGAGCTCAACGTGAATAATTGTGTAGCGATTAAGGCTCTAAGCAAAGGGCTGCCGTTCTTATTTAAAATTTTATTTGGTTTTACGTAATTTGTAAGCTAATAATTCATTGGAATGGCAGTAGGTATTTTCTACACATGTTTATATAAAAAAACTTTGCTTGTCACTTTAGGACACGAGTTTAAAAATTTACTATTTTGCCTACTAAGTAATTTTTATTGGTTTTTCGTAATGTGTAAGCTTTTAAAAATTTCTGGTGGGCAGACCAGTTAAGTTCACCTCAAAAGTTGCAAATATATCAATCGCAAAATTATTTTTTCAGGCAGGCAAGTTCAGTTCACTTTAACAGTCGCAAAATAAATTGAAGTTATTTGCCGAAGTTACCATCTATCTTATCCATTATTCTGTGTGATATATTCATATGATATCAACAATTTGTCCTTGCATAAGCTAAAACACATGATTAAAATACTGACTCTGTTAACAGCTGTAAAAATATTTGTAGAAAAATGTGTACAAAAAATTGTGATGAAACGTATTACCAACTTATGTAGTGTATAAGTTTTCGGTAACTAAACTAAATTGACAGACCTATAGACCACTGTAGAGTTTGTCCAAGCCGAAATTACGCGCCTCACTACTTAAGGGGCCTGTGAACTACAATGTCTCCATTTATTCAAAATAACAAATCATTAGTAATTCGTGCATATTTGGACATGTGGTGTTATTCAGATTGATATAGTAATAATCTATGCTCCTGGCCATATTTGGTTCGGAAATACTTCTTTAAAACGAAATAATAATCAATTTTGATTAAAATTTTTATAGCTTTGGTCGAGTTCCGCAATACCAAAAATTATGAACTTGTAACTTTCTTTATTAACTGTTGTTTTCCTTTAGCTGGACAATAAAAACTGTGCTCCTGAACTAATGCGACGCAAATAAGTAGAAAACATGTCCTCTTTGACAAAAAAATAAGCAAAACTGAATTCGTTTACATTTTCGTTTAACAAAAGTATTTCGGAACCAAATATGGCCAGGAGCATAGATTATTACTATATGAACCCGAATAACACCACAACATGATCGAAAATTGCACGAATTACAAATGATTTTGTTATTACGTTTGTATGGGAGACACCGGGGGTCAGATGACTCTTAATTATGTAGTTGATTTAGATGTATGAGTGCAAATATTAATAACGACTCTTCATCTGTGTGGGAGCGTCGACTGTTCACGCGACTGTAGCGCGTTGTATGAAACAATACGTCCGCTTTCAGATCACAGTTGGACAACAAATCTGAGAACAATGCTTCTTAGCAAGTACGAATGTGAATGTGAAGTGAATGACCAATTAAAATGGCATGTTTATGTGTATTGCGTCCGTATTTTAAATGCTTGTCTGTGTAAATGCGGTAGCGGGGCGCGTTATTTCGGCTTGGACAAGCTCTACTTTTCTCCATGAAACTTAGAAGAATAGGACTACTTGTAAGCCTGTCGGAATAGTTTAGAAACTTTGTACAAATATTTCTTTATATGTAATCAACAAGTCAGATAACCAGATTTTTTTTTTCAAAATTAATCAACGATAAACAAAAAACGCAAATCCAAAGATTATGGAATAAAAAAGTTATATCCATAGATACGACATAATAAGGCCATTCAGAGTATGTTCATGAACAAATAAATCGTACTAGGCGTTCCTATAAATAAAGTTTAAAGTTTTTTAAATATATATATTTTATATAACAATCATTACATTTAAACAATATGGCAGTACATAAAATTATTGCGTAAATTTCATTTGAAAACTCTTTGGTAACCCATTTATGTGATTAAAAACTTTTGATGCTGTTTAATACAAAAATTTGAAACATAAAGAAGCATAAACAAAAAAAAGGAATAACATTCATACAACGTAACAATCTTAAAGAATATTGGTTCGAACAACACTGCAAAGCCAGTTGCAAATATATAATTGAGCTTTGGGAATATTTCTTATTATAAAGGTGTTATCTACTGAGATCCACAATCAGCTGTAGATTACTAAATTTTCTCTATAATTCTATGTTAAAAATGATTAATATAGATATAAAGACTATCCCTCTTATTCATAAATATGGTGGAATAATAAAATAGTTTTTTTTATTGTCCTTAGAATGTAAAATTACTGCTGACAAACAAAGACAAAACGGATAAATTATTACACCACTATTCCACAGTCATAATTTACTTACAACCTGTTGCTCTATATAAGGGATGATGCATATATTTTGGCTCTATTCAAGTGAGATTTTAAAATTTTGAAACTATTTTTTAAATAATAGGAGTGAATAATATTATATTATGGAGTATATTTTATATTTTCGGGTGTTATAAATTGTAAAATACACAATACACTGAGGTATCAAGTAACAACCAGTTAAGAAAGCCAATGTTATAATTACATTGCTCATTATATTTTGTCAATTTTATTGTACAACATTTAGTAATTTTTACACATTAACATAATATAGTAATAATTGCTGTCAGTTGGGTCCATCGCGCGGTAAAAAATTTGAAATTCCAAAAATTAAAAAATATTGTCACAAAAAAAAACTATGCGTCACTGACTTTTTGGTTAATATTGCATTTCACTTGCAGACTTTACATGAGTGTTGGATTTGACGATTTGGATACTATTGCCTAATAGTATCTTTAATATTAGGTTAATTACCATAACTTTAATGCAACAACATTACTTGATCAGCATTATTATAGATATAAGTAAGTATATTTATTAAAAAAGCCTATCTTCGTAAAATGTATCTGCGAACAGATTGATATGGGGGTGAGTAATAGAAACAAGTACATTGTTTTAATGTTAAATGGGTAAAAAACTGCATCACAAAAATACTTTTTTTTCGATTTTACATGCACTGCTTTTTAATGTGCCAGAATATGCTGCTATGCATTAATTAAAAAGGATGGGTGTAAATTTGACCCGAAATATTGCTTCATTTCCATTTTTATGTATTAACTAAAATATTTTTTTACATTATGGAAAAATCGAGTCACATTATGTAAACAGAAATTATATATACCTACTTAATATACTTAAGTTATGTGATTTCTTTTTCTGATACTCGAGTATCTTCAAGTGTATTTGACATTACAAATACACTTTGTCGAGTTAACATCCACAACGACTTTACAAAGCATTCAATAAACGTGCGTTCAGAAAAGTTTTGTTTGATATTGCGCGCTATAAACTCGCTCGCTACGTTTCAATTATAGAATCTTTTGCTTGCTCAGTATTCTAACTTGGCACTTGCAAGAACAAGAATCTTTGCTCTCATATTGAACAAACATTTTTTTTTAATTTGATTATTTACTATCATAAATTTAAAATATTCCACTGTCACAATGAGTAAAGGTTATAATGAAAATGAAGCATATCCATTCTTCCATTTCTCGCACATCCCTTGCTACATATCCTCACACATTATTATCTTGTGAAAGCAGGTACATATTATTAAAAACTTTCATATAAAATTTAGTAAACTGCAATTGATTGTGACTTACACTACCGAAAAGTTTCATGTTCCCCTTCTATATTACGTGTCGAGTAGGTGGCCTCAGAGCGAGCTGGTGATGTTCTGGAAGAGCCGCTTGCCCCACCAGGTCTCCAGGTCGAAGGGCTTGAAGTCGTCCAGAACTGGGCTGGGGGCATCGTCTTGGTAGTACAGGTGTGAAGGAGGCGCGGGTGAGGAACTGCCAGATCCTGAAAAGATTACAAATATTATTTTAGGTGCGCTGGGACTTTTTATGAGTTGAGAAAAACCATTGAAATAATGACGCTATTACTGCAACCTAAGACTGTTACCGTAACCGACACCTTAGGTACTTGTTCAAGTTATCACTTCTGTCGTCTTTATAGGGTTACTAACATGGTAAAAATGGATCCCTTATGGTGAGACTTTCTCTGTCCATCCATCCGTTTGTCACACTCGATTATTTCAGTAACTATTAAAGCTACTAGCTGATGCCCGCGACTTCGTCCACGTGGGATAAAAACTATTCTATCTTTTAAGTTGGACCAAATGATAGATATTCACGAAGTTTGAACTAAATCGGTTCAGTAGTTTAGGAGTCCATTGAGGACAAACATTGTGACATGAGATTTATATATATTAGATTAGATTGACCTCAAATTTGGAATAGCATTGCAGTCATAATTTTTTTCATAAAACCAGGTCATTGAAATTTGAAAATAAGGTAATAATCTTGAGTGGGGTATCATATGAAAGGGCTCTACTTATGTATTCAAAAACTGGAGACACAATTCCAAGATTTGGTTCCTAAAAATATTATAGAGGCCTTTATTGCTGATGGTAGGAGATATCCTAAAAAACTAGTTGAAATTGTTTCTCACCAATTGTGCTTGTAGGTGTGGAGGGCTCGCTGTCTCCATTTGCTGTTTGTGTCCACGCTGCAAGTAAAAATAATGTCATTGCTTTTTTGTATAATATTTATAATCATTAGAATTGACTGTTTATTTCATTTGAAATCTACTGTTGCATTCCACGCCTAGGTTAAATATTAGTTTAAAAAGTTAAATACCAAGCTGTTGTAGCTCGTGCTCACTAATTGTTGTAACATAAGCCTATTATTAACATCTTTGTTAATAAAGCGAATGGTACAAGTATAGATCAAGAGCAACAAATGGCTTGCTTGTGTTACTAAGGTTACATGATCTTGCGACTGGATAATTTATACCTACGAACAATATAATGGGTTATACTGTATATATTGGTATCCGGTAACTCTAAATCATTAATTCCAGTTGGCACATACCAGCTTTCAGAATTTTGCCTCAGTGAAGTGGTTTTGATATCTTTATACATTATATTTTTTATACTTTACTACCAGTTTACTTATCATTGAACAAGTTATTAAGAAGGTCAACCAACTTTTAAATTAGTATTGCTGTAAAAAAACTTGTTTATTTACTTACTTTCACTTATATATCTGATTATCTCTTCATGTTGGGGTGTTATTACATGGTGCTGTATTCTCTGATGCACTGTCTTTTTACCATTGGAATGAAATACTGGCTTAGGCTGAATGCTGGAATTGAAAATGTTAATATTTCAACAAATTATTTGGATTATTGTTATCCATTTAGGAGATAAGTCAATGTTTCATCTTCGATATATGGAGTGACTTCATCTGTCTGTCTGTCAGTTGATTATTATTTGTCTTAAAGAGCAATTTAAGTTTTTCCTCCTCCATACAATCACAAACATAAGTAGTAACTTCTAATAATGAGTTTCTTCTATAACATTTGTCATACAGTCAAAGCATAGATGTATTTCCTCCACTCAAATATACAACTACATAAAAAGCCCATTACAGTTGTATATTTTTACTGTGATCCAGTTGGTGGGTTGATCCACTCAAATCACACTCAGAGTCAGTCAGTCAATCACAGCTGGTATGGTACAAAGCAGGTAATCATGTGACTCTTGAGATGCTAGTTATATTGAATGTCGGTAACATTTGTGGCGGATGAGGCTTTGAATCAAGTCACTTTCATTCGAAGCCGAGCTTTTAAGAGGGTTAAAGAAAAAGAGTGAACACTAAAGAGTCAACCTCAAGCTATCACAAGGCTGAGGGCCTTATACCCGTTCGCTAAAGTCTATTGTCATAAATAACTTAAAATACAAGAATGAACAAAGCAAGATTGGAAATTGAGGGCATCCCAACTCGGATAATTTAGGTGACGAAGACTTCTGAGTGATTTTTTTTTATGATCACCCAGAAATAGTAGCCCCGCTTCGCGGGGCTCCATCGACTGGTCTTTTAAGAAGTTTAAAGATATAAGAAATATTCAAGGCGACAGATTCACATCCCTTACCTTTGTGGCAGTTAATTCTTATAGGATTAATACTTACATGGCTTAGAAGTACAACTTGTTAAAGTAACTGCTGCCAGAATTGGTAGTTAACAAAATGAAAAACAAATAATTTGAATTAAAAGAATGACACAAGGTGTTTTAGCAGTAGGCATTGATTATAAAATTGTTGGCAGTGTTTGTTATTGTTAAACACCGGATGTTTCTCGCACTTGTATCACTGCCGTCGCCGCGACCCACGGTCGGAGGTTATGTAAAATATGTGATGAAACTTATTTGATACCCCCTTCATTGCATCATAATGGGTAACACCGACTCACCTTATTGTCTCCCCATTGTCTGACTCTGAGGATTTCCTATTGTAGTCTTTACGGCTGTCTAATCTTTCTAGATTCTGTGAGAGGCCTGAAAGAAAATATTCCACTCATAGTACCGCTTTAGGTTACATTGTGCAATACTAAAAAACAACATATTTCACCAAAATCACCTCTTCTGGTTTTCGCGACAATCTTGCTGGGTCCTTTAGAGACTGTATACATTTTAAAATTTTGTTAAACGAATAAAATACGTTCACTGAAATCCACACTGAACCGATCAAGCAAATCCAAAAATCCCAGCTGCTTCTCTGCTCTGACATTTGTCAACTTGACACTTGACACTGACTGTTTGACATTCGACATTGCAATGACAGTTGACAGGTAATGTTTTGTCTTGTCTGTTGTCTGATGTTGCAACTTGCAAGAGAAGTAAAATTCCCATATTTAGTGGTCAATCCATGGAATTAATAAGTACTTGTACGAAGTACTTATTCCATGGGTCAATCCAACGTTGGGGATTCCACACCGAAATGTTTTATTACCAACGACCAACCTTTTGTGAGCCCGCGAAATTCAAATTTTTTGTGGTTTTTCGCGATTATTAAGCTGATAAGCTATTGATTATAATTATTTCAGATTTTTCGATCGATAAACTTCGGAGATAAGGGGGGGGGGGCGGTATTTTTTTCGACAGTTTGCTCAATAAATCAAAAACTATCGAGCTTAAAAATAAATAAAAACACAAGTAACGCCCTTTCATATGATACCCCACTCAATATTGTTATCTTATTTTGAAAATTCGAAGTCCTGGTTTTCCCCCCTTTTTAATTAAAAATTAAAACAATTTTCAAAATTTTATGATTGCAATATGGTTGGGTCACTATTACCTAAAACTATTCTAAATTTCAAGTCGATAGCTTTAATAGTTACTGAAATAATCGAGTGTGACAGAAGGACGGACGGACGGAGAAAGTCTCACCACAAGGGTTCCATTTTTACCAAATTGGTATGGAACCCTAAAAATGTATCGGGATGGAATTTATTCCTCCGACAAATTGAGCACAGTCCGCAATCAAAGCAATCTTCCTGGTTGTTTATTATTTTCATTTCTACTTAATTATCCATTCTATTTCCATAATTACAAAAAGTCTATTTTGTTTGTACAATTTCGCTGTCCGTCCATGATGTTATAACAACCAACACTAAAGAACAGAATAAAACAAATCTTTAAGGGGGCTCCCATGCAACAAACGTGATTTTTGCTAGTTTTTGAATTTGGTGGGCAGGGGTGTTTAATTTACTTTAATAACTAAGTAAGTACCTACTATTGAGAATTGGTTAAGGGCGATGGGTACCATCCGGGCGCTAAAATTCAAATTTTATTTAGTTTTTCGTTCATAGTGGGCTAATAATATACATCGAAGGCTAATGGCAATGAGTTTTGCGGGCACAACATTTATGCATCTCATGTTTTTAATAAAAACTCTGCTCAAAAATACTCATTTACTTCATATTGGTTCCCGATAGCTCGAAATCTGGGACGTCTGGGAAACTGCAAAAAATTATCTTTCGGGAACCAATATGAGATGAGTGGGGACTTTCGAGCAAAGTTTCTATTAATAACATGTAGATGCATAAAAAGTAGGCCCGCAAAGTGCATTGCCATAAATGTACAATGTGTAGTTAGTCTAATATTTGCGAAAAAGTAAATAAAATTTGAATTTCGCGGGCTGGTAGGGCCGCAACACCTAAGGTGTTGCGGCATAAATGTTGTGCCCGCAGAACGCATTGCCATTACCTTTTGATGTATAATTAGCCCACTATGAGCGAAAAACTAAATAAAATTTGAATTTTCGCGCCCGGATGGTACCCATCGCCCTTAATGGTTTTGATAGTACGGAACCCTCAGTGCGCGAGCCCGACTCGAACTTGACTCTACGTACTGACAATATTTTGTGTATTATACCTACTATGAGTGTTATGTGTTTATTTGAGTAGCAATTGAGTACCTAGGTGAAAGTGCATAAGGTTTAGAGAGGACACAACAATGTCTATCGGGTAGTAACCTATGTAATAAAAACAATATTATTTTGATATGAATCACAATTCGCAAATGCACAAACTAAATACAATGACTGGACACGCGAATTGTGCAAAGCCGCTGGAAACGGTCGTTGAGTGAAAGTGAATGACTTTACAATCGACTTACAATAGCGAAAGTGTAGCCAGCCGTTAATGCGTTTCAAATGCGAATCTCAGACTACATTTAATAAAGTCTGTGATGCGAATATATTGCGCTTATGTAGACATTTTATTACTGGTCAATAAGTTTTATTTACCTATACTATTCATGTTTCGTCATCCGTGGCAAAGGATGTCACGGACCCCTATTGCTTTTTGTGGCTGTCCAAATTCCACCAATCCTGTCCTTCTTATTGCGCGTCCGTTATGTTTTTATTTTCAGACGGTCCCACAGTCTTAAAATAAAAATTGGTCAAGTGCGAGTCGGGCTCGCACACTGAGGGTTCCGTACCTACGTAGGTAGAAGAAGAAATCACACCTCATTTAACTCCCCTCAGCTTCTTATTCTGGAAATTACCTAACGGTTAACGCGGGATCTTAAAAACCGAAAGACAAGAAGAACAACAGGAACTGATTTTTCAATAAACTAATTAGGTAAATACCCGGAATAAAAAGTTGAAAGCCGTTAAAATCCAGTGATTTTTTGCCCATCCGACACCCGGAGTTTCCGTGTAGAATCCTATTATCTTTTTGCTATGAATAGGTAGTGACACCAATCGTCATCTGACAGCTTCCTTTTGATTAGCTACTCGCTAACTACGACAAAACACATTGTTCTGGATAATTTATTAGCTTTTTTAACTAAAATAGGCTAGCGCTTGACAGTGATTACACCTGATGAAAAGTGATGATACAGTCTAAGGTGGAACGCGCTTGCCTAGGAGATGCCTATTCACTCTTGATCTGATAAGGCGCCCAGGTTGTAAGTGACAGGAAAGACAGTGCCTGGGAGGGTATTCCAGACCTTTGCAGTCCGTATCAGGAACGAGAAATCAAACCGCGTCGTACGCGTCTTTGATACGTCGCTTATGTACCTACAGGTGGAAGCCTTTTCGATGCCTTGCCGTTCTATGCCAAAAAGATGACGGGGGAAACCATTAACCAAATTAAAAAGTTCCTGAGTACACTCTCCGAAATAGGTATATTCTATAGAATACTTACCGTCAGACAGGCAAACTTACGACGATGCTCGAGGCTTTGGAGTTTTTTATGGACCAGTGTCGGGGTTGCCGATGAGTCTTCTAGCACGGCGATCCACCAAATCCAAAGCATTAAGCCCGCCCGTCCGTCAAAGGAAACTAAATAGTATGTGGGGCTCAGTATTACCTGTGGCGCTATGACGAATATTTTATTGCGGGAGCTCTAGACCCACCACAGCCTGGCCGCTGCGGACTCTTCCAGGGAGGCGCGACCCCAATATCTCGACATGTCTTTGGAATTCTAGTGACAAGCACAGGCCGGCCCAGGCGCTACTCGTCACACCGAACTCATTCAGAGGGCTCTAGTAGCAGTAAGTATACGTGAAGTCGTTTGGCTAGGCCTAGCACCTCAAGTACCGACTCACAAAGCAAATGCGACTTACATTGGCATAATCTGCGACTTATACAATAGTAGGATACCTATATTGTTTTTGCAAATCGTTTTCTTTCATCGCACGTTGATCATTAAGTACGTCGTGAAAATGTCGCCGTGCACGAAATGCACTTAATTTTTTTTTAACCTAGAAAAGAAGGGCCTTTTTTTTATTTTCCGGAACGGGTTTAACTTTTAATTTGTTATCTGTGACTCAAGGCTGCTGATTAGGTAAATTGTGGTGGAGCACTATACTAATTATACTTAGGTAAATCCTTACCCGCGGGTTCACCCGCGTAAAGTGATAATAATTAAGTATTATGTACGCTTTACGAAACTAAAATATACATCACTTGGTCAACGGTAAGGGAAAATATCGTGAGGAAACCTGCATGGCTTAGAAACACCATTGATCCTTTATGATGTGCGAAGCCCATTAATCTTCACTTGGCCAAATGGGCAAACCCAGCTCCCATTCACAGAGGAGAGCCGTGGGACATAAGAATAAGACAAAGTTACTCATACTCCATACATTAGTGATACTAGAGCAAGTCTAGAGCATAGGTATTCTGTATGCTGTAGACTTGCTCTTGTATCTGTATGTGGAGTCAGTAGAGTGCTGCGTGGGCGCACAGTGCCGAAGTGGTATATTAACTCATACCACGAAAGCTCCCACGTCGCATCGGCTAACGGGACGCGTCGGGAGATCTAAGCTTGCTGATAAACTCGGATTGTGACTTGTAAACCTACAATCATTGATTTATGAAATAAGGATTTGGGGTCAGCCCTAAAAATTGTCCGAACCGAATGACTAAAAAACGCGAAAAGACATACAATCACACTTTAGTCTCGTGTTTGAAAATTAGGCTGTATAGTAATGGTTTAAGATAAATTACAATGTTTTAGTTTATTTATACACTTAATACTCATGTACCCTCGTTTGTATAGGTTTTCTCGGGACACTTTTTTCGTGAATTTTGTATAGGTAATTACACCCGTCGTCCATAGTTTTATAAGCCTATGCCTACAATGCTCTATGTTACTCAAACTACAACTTTAGATTTAACGGTTATTTCTGCTATATTCGGCGCAACACTTGCTGCCCGCGGGGGAATAGAATAAGGACGCTCTCACGTCGTATAATATTGCAATGCCAAGTTGTAGGATGCACCGCATTTGATATGTTATGGCTACATCTTTGGTTATGACTATGTCAAATGAGCTTTTAATTTTTGAAATCCACTTTATACACGACGTGAGAAGATCCTAATATCTCGACCTACTTAAATAAAGAAAAAAAAGCTTGGGCTTACAATAACAATAAGTACGTCTGTAAATATGCTATAGGTCCTTCTTGTCATGATAAAAATTCGCGGAAGTTCTATGAGTAACTTCCTTCACGATAAAATATTTGTAACTTGTAATGTCCTTATTCTTTGATAAATTTTACATGGTTTTGCAATAACGAATCATGTTAATTTATCATCATAATATTTGTCTGTTTTTAAATAGGTCAGTTATTTACGTACTTATTTTTTATTTTATCTGCGTATGTTTTGATAATGCCTATGTACTTACTAGGCGGCAAGTGAAATTATAAAAGTAAGTGCTTGGTGTGTATTACTTTTGTTTGTGAAAGATTTCATTGAATTTCGTTGTGATTATTGTGCTTTATAAACAATCGTATCTCATAATTCGTAAGTAGAATTTACTTTAATAATATACACGTAGGTCTACCTATATTGCAACTATATATTATGGTATATTCATCATAAACAATATTAATAATAATTCGCAAACGTGTCATCATTCTGTCTCTGTGAAGGAGTCCGGTTACTGGCTTCAGGCTCTCCCTTCTGCGAACCTGGGCACCCTTTTAGACCACACTACCCTGACGATTATAATAGGTCTTCGGCTTGGCGCCAAGATAAATCAGCCTCACCGTTGCCATTGCGGCGATGGTGTTGACAGCTACGGTCACCACGGTCTCTCCTGTTCGAAGAGTGCTGGTCGCTTCTCACGCCACAGTTCCCTTAACGACGTCATCCGGAGGTCTCTTGCTTCCGCCAAAATACCAGCAGTTTTGGAACCGAATGGTTTATCCCGAAGCGATGGTAAGAGACCAGACGGTATGACGCTCGTTCCATGGAAATTGGGTAGGTCTCTTGTGTGGGATGCGACTTGTGTAGATACATTGGCTGCATCCCATATTCAGGCGACCTGCTCCAAGGCAGGTGCGGCGGCGGCCAGCGCTGAACGGGCCAAGAGGGGCAAATATGAAGCTCTCGATGGAAGCTTCATATTTGTGCCTTTTGGAGTTGAGACCCTGGGGCCGTGGGGCCCCGGTGCTCGTTGCCTTTTTGATGACATTTTTTTTTTTTTTTTTTTTTTATTTATTCCTTAAATCTAAAAGAATATATACATCGATTTCTTCGCACCCTTAAGCCTATACGGCTTGTCTGGGTACTGCACATTCCTCTATATAAAAATTCTTACAGGCTAGATTAAGATACGTTAAATTACAAATTACAAAATATGTGGGTAGGCACACTGCCTACCCACATATTTTGCGATCATTTTGTTTCGCACGAGTGCGATAAGCAGTTGTAGTTGCAGGCACATACAAGGTGTCCCAGATCCTGATGTTAGACGTGTATATAATATAATATTATGATATCGTAAATGGATATATTTATTTTAATTTAAGGTATAGAAATTTAAGTTATTCTTAATTATATTATAAGTTTTTATTATTATTGTTTTTAGTGGTTAGGTAAATGAAATATATTAATTAGGAAAATATGTTTGGGTTTTTAAACATAAGGTCCTTTAGTTTGTATTTGATATTGTTCTTTGTTATGGAGCTTCGAACAGCATATGGTATTTTGTTCAATAGACGCGGCACAAGGTATTGCGTGGTTCTTTGACCGTAGAAGTTTTTTGATGTAATAGTTGCAATCCTGCGTTCCGCTGTTCTTCGCGTCACAATTGTCTGTTTTACGTAATTATCTCGATATTCGAAGAAATTTTGTATTAATAGAGCGAGTGTTACTTTACGGTGGATAGGTAAAACGTTGCAGAACTTAAAGATCTCATCTTCGCTATTATAGTATTTCTCTTTAACTTTGTGAGGTACTAACATTTTTAGGGTTCTTAGTTGCAAACTGTATATCTTATTTAAGTGTGTTTTGAATGTCCTACCATAGCTGCTCAGGCCATATGCAACAATACTTTCCATGAGTGCTGTATAGAGAAGTAGTCGTGTTTTAAAACGTACTTTATTTTTAACAATTGATAGTTTTGCTAGCACCACACGGAGTTTATTGCAAACAGTTTGAACATGATTTTCCCAGTTAAATCTGCAATCAATCACAAGCCCTAAATAAGTGTGTTCTAAGACCTTTTCTATTTTTGGACAGTTGCAGGCCGAGGCGTAGGAGTGCATGCAATTATGGTCGTGTGATATGAGCTCTGGCTCGATGGTGTTTTTATTGTGGCTCGAACGTATATGCATGAATTTTGTTTTTTGTGTATTAACAACTAGTCCTACGTCGTGAGACCATCTGCAAAGTAAATCAAAGTCAGATTGCAAGTTAGCCCTTGCTGTTTCTATATTTCTGTCAGCAGCTACAATGCACGTGTCGTCGGCATATTGGAAAAGTTTACATTTCCGTATGATGTTTTGTGCATCATTGACATAGGCCAAGTAGTGCAGAGGTCCTAGCACAGAACCCTGAGCTGTTCCCTCGGTTGCGTGGATTTTGTCACTTAATACCCCATCTACCTGTACAGCGTAAGTTCTGTCGGTAAGGTAGTTTTCACACCACCGCAGTAGTGGGCCTCTAATACCTGATAGTTCTAATTTATCGATTAATGTCCTATGCTCCAAAACATCGAATGCTTTGCTGTAATCGATAAATACTATTAGTACATGGTTTTTTTTATCAAGGCATGAATTTATATAATCCGTTAATTTTGACAATAATTGTGTTGTGCTCTTATTTGGTTGAAAACCGTACTGTTCATGTGCTAGAATGTCGTTGCTTTTATAAAATTCATGTATCTGACTACTTACATACTTTTCGACAATTTTGTCGATTATTGGTAGTATAGTGATAGGCCTGTAATTATTATAGTCTTGCTTACTGCCCTTTTTAAAGATTGGTCTTACAATGCCTGATTTTAATTCATTCGGAAATGAGCCGGAAAAAACGCTTAAATTAATTAGCTTTGCAATCGCAGAAGCTATTTTGTGTGATATATTTTTTATATCGATTGGTTTTATCCCGTCAATTCCCGGTGATTTATTCGTTTGAATTTTACGCATTATTTTGTGGACATCTAATGGGTTTGCTTTTTTAAACCGCATCGAAACAGCGGCAGGCTTTGTATAAAGGTCTTTATCTAATAGCCGGATTTTACATTTTGGCACAGCGTCTTTGATATTTTTATCAAAGTTACTGGCAAAATTGTTTACAATTGATTTTATGTCTTGATTGTTGTTACGAAAGGCTTTTAAAATAACGTTGTCAAGAGATTCTTTTGTTCTTCCTGTTATTCTGTCGAGCAAATTCCATAACTTTTTAGGTTCGCTTTTTGCATCTTCAATATCCTTTTTTGTGGTTTTTTCTTTCATTATTCGTATTTGTGTGTTACATCTATTTCTGTTTTTTGTATAGGCCTGTTTAAGAATTTTGTTACTGGGATCTTTTTTCCATTCAATAAATTTATCGTCTTTTTGCTTACACATTTTAATGATTTTATCGCAGATCCATTTTTCTGAACTTCTTTTCGAGCATTTTAATAGTGTTGTATATCGGCCTAGCTCATAGCATTTTAATATCCTAGTTTTTAAGTTGTCATATAATTTTATCGGACATTCTTCGTCGCGTAGATCATCCCAACAAATTCTATTAAGTTCTTGTTGTATGATTTTCTGGTTATATTTAGTGATATATTTCGGAGCAACCTGTATACTATGTTGCGTACCAATGCAAGTCAAGACTGTAAGGCGGTGGTCGGCTAGTACGGTGCCGACCGCCGCGGAGTATGCTTGTTGAGTATGTGATCTAAGAAATATGTGATCTATGCACGATTTTGAGGTGTAACCTTTAACAGTTTCGATTCTAGTATAATCTGATATTCCACACTCAAGCCCATTCCCGTATAAAAGGTTTAGGTATTGGTTACAAGTATTATTTTGTGATTTAATATTAATATTGATATCACCTAATACGATTAAATCGCAATTTGCGGCGCGGGCTATTAAAGTATTTAGTTCACATAAGAAATTAGGTATGCTTAGTGATGGTGGTCTGTAGATAGCACATAAATAAATATAATTATTAGTAAGAGTGGTTAATTTACCGGTTATGCATTCACAGTATTTAGTAGTTACTTTGGTTTCACTGAATTTGTGTTTATTGTGTACAAACATTATAATTCCCCCGCCTTTGCGTTCACATCGTAACTTTGAGTGCATACTGTAGCCATTAAGGTGGTATAACGCACTAACGCGATCTGGGATACCTACTTCAGTTAAAATTATTACATCAAGATCTTGCCTACAGTTAGATACAAGTAATTCTATGTATGAAAAGTTTTTAACAATTGAGCGTATGTTTACATGAATGCAGGTAAGATTACAATTATTATTAGGGACGTAACTGAAATAATCGGATATATCTACGCAATCAAATAATTCCGTTATATTACTAGGTACAAAAATATTAGCCATAGGCTACTAGAATATATACTTATTTAATAAACTTATATAAGAAACAGTGGGCTTCGCTCTAGTGAGAAGAATTATTTAGGTAGTGAGCTTGTTTATATCTTCGTCTGATCTGATGATGAGTACCTTCGAGTTTTCTGTTTTCCTTACCATTATTTTACCTTCCCTGCACCACACAAATTTATACTTATCTTTGCAGGCTTGTTTGGTTTTCCATAGTAAATTTTTGTTATAATACGTGAGTTCTTCGCGTAAATAAACTTTTTCCTTTGCGATTTTGGAATCCGATCCGGTAATTATGCTAGCTACGGTAATATTCTTGAGTTTAGCTTCTTTAATCCAGTTGTTTCTCTTTTCTTCACTATGCATTTGCATCTTGATTATTCCAATCTTACCGTGCTGAGTTGGTATACGTTTTATAGTCTTGATCTCAGAGGTCTCTTTGTTAAGGGTTTTTGCAATTTTTTCAGCAATATCTTGAACAATTTCGTTTTCTGTATATGGGATTCCCGCTACCTCGATGTTACACCGAAGATCTTTCTGCTCAAATTCATGGACTCGTTGTTGTAGGGCACCTACATTATTCTCCAATGATCTATATTTGTTCTCCAACTCACAGTTTTTTTTCTCTAGACTTTTTATTTTTTCTTTAAATGCCTCCATGCAGTCCAGGCATTCTTCGAGTTTGTCGCTGCAGTATTGTAAGGCACTATTGGTTTCTTTTAATTCTTTCTTGATAATTTTGTTTATTTCTTCCGTTAAGTCTTTCAGGAGTTTTTTCATGTCAAGTTGGCCGTTGCTGCTGGACGCCGCGTCTTCATCGTCATCGAGATCCTCATCAGGCGTGATAAAAGTTGAGCTTCTTTTGGGTGATCGAGAACATTCGTTGCATGTCCATTCCAAATTGTCAGTAGTGCGAAGCGAATTCAACTGTTTATTTGTTAGGCCTGTGCAAGAATTCGTACTATGAACGGCTACACCACACTTGTTGCATTCAAGACCAGGAACCTTTCTTGTTATTGTTTTTGAACACTGAGAACACTTAATCGCCATTGCGCTCGTATCGCGATTATGTTGGTACGTCTAACTACTACCAATGACAGGCGAGGAATGAATAACATTTCAAAAAGGGTGATTGAGTCTACCGGGGATCCAAGAGCTGGCAGCTACCTTGGCCAAAAAATAAGTTTGGCTATCCAAAGGGGCAATGCTGCCAGCATTTTGGGTTCAATGCCTCGCTGCCTTGGCTTCGATGAGGCTTTAGCTTAAATTTTTATATCAATTTTGTTATTTTTTAAATCTTTTACTGTTAAATTTATCC
This sequence comes from Coenonympha glycerion, assembly GCA_963855885.1. Lineage (NCBI taxonomy): Eukaryota > Metazoa > Arthropoda > Insecta > Lepidoptera > Nymphalidae > Coenonympha > Coenonympha glycerion. The sequence continues at coordinate 11,195,908 of OY979636.1, read as the reverse complement.
ATTTGTTATTAAAGAAATAAAATTGATAAGTTAGAAAAAAAAATTCGTAATTAGTATATATTATCGTATCGTAAGTATAGAATTTATGTGTTTTTAATTTTTATTAATGAATGGTATCTATATTGATCGTAAGTAGAATTCCTCCAATCCGCACTTAGCCAGCCTGGCGAGTTTTTTCATTGGACGTACGTGCTCTCCGAGGCACGAAACACAGGTGTTTACAGAGTATATTGACTTGACCCGGGGATAGAACCCAGGATCCCGCGATTTGCAGTCCAACATGCGCACCACTAGACCAACGAGACAGTCAAGGCTCAAGAGTCTAGGGACTGAGAACAGTTTTTTATTTCCTCTAGGAAAACTATAGGAGAAAGCGCCTAATTTTAAATTATGGAAGTATATTTTTAAAATATTATTATGACAGTATTTTTAAACTATTATAATGACATCGCTTTGAGATCGAAGCAGGCGGTGCAGCGGCCCATATATCATGGTCTGTGCAGAGTCTTGGCTTCATATTCGATTGACGTCAGAAGGGCTATTCCCGTATTCGCCTATTAATAAGTTCGATCTTTACTCGAATAGGTATAGAGTACTGACATCAACATAATGTATGAAGTATGTACAGGATGTTGTTATTTTGAAAGTGAGACAGGTATGACAGGTATACTAAGAAAACTTTGCGTAAGTTATTACAAACTTTCAAAGGCAAGTTAGTTACCTATTTGATTCTCCTAATTAAAAAAACCGGCCAAGTGCGAGTCGGACTCGCGCACCGTGGGTTCCATACCATAAGAGAAGTAAAACATTGAAGGAATCACTTTTGTTTATGAATTTACGAGTATAATTTTCATGTAGGTACTTTTGTTGGCGAACTGCAAACGTAACTTTTTTTTTGGTGGTTTATTGTTATTATCAAAAAAAGTATAATGGTTAGGAAGTTGATTTTATTTTTCCTGTAAAATATACATTAATGTCTATTGATCATAATTATTTCAGATTTTTCGATTGATAAACTTCGGAGATAAGGGGGGGGGAACGGTATTTTTTTCGACAGTTTGCTCAATAAATCCAAAAGTATCAGGCATAAAAATAAATTAAAATCGGTTTTAGAATACACAAGTAACGCCCTTTCATATGATACCCCACTCAATATTGTTACTTCATTTTGAAAATTCGAAGCCCCGGTTTTCCCCCCTTTTTAAATAAAAACAAAAACAATTTTCAATGTTTTATGATTGCAATGGCGTTGGGTCACTATTACCTAAAATTATTCTAAATTTCAAGTCGATAGCTTCGATAGTTACTGAAATAATTGAGTGTGACAGACGGACGGACGGACGGAGAAAGTCTCACCATAAGGGTTCCATTTTTACCAAATTGGTATGGAACCCTAAAAATGCATCTCATTCTCCAACTTTCCATAAGTTTTATGGTATTTGATGAAATACCTCATCTACGTTTCCGAAGCTTATCGTGACAAAATCCTAAGAGAACCTAAGAGAACTCCATTGTTTTCGAAAAAGGCGTGTGAAGCCTGCCGGCCCGGACCTGCCCAGATACTAGGTACAATTAGGCACCTACTAAACTACTGAACCAATTTGGCTGAAATTTGAAATGCATTAACGCTTTTGTGGCTTATAAAAATTAGTGAGATTGGTGAAAAATCGAATTTGAAGTCTCAATCGATCTTCTATTTTATTTAGGTAAGCTTGCTGCACTTTTTTCCATAATACAAACTGTGACTAGCATTGCAGTTTCCTCTTTTATGTTAAGCTAGCTAAGTTAGTTTTTATTAGGTTTCCGTACCCTAAACCTAAATAAGACCCTATTATTTAAATAATTATTAAAGAGGGCCATTTGGAAAATGAGTTTTTTTTCCATTTCTATGAATTGAACGGTATGGAAACCGTACCGTTTCTCCGTACCTCCGAACATGCGCGAGTCCGACTCGCACTTGGACTTTTTTTAATTTTACTGGTTTTGTTGGTTTACATATCTAAGTAGGTAAATATATCTACTGTTGTCACAGCTGTTATTAACGTCTGTGGTGCCGTAGTGTGTCGTAAGCACGCAGATTTCATTCTCACAAGCAACTGTACAACTAATTGACCTTTTAAGAGCAATTTTTTTTTTTTTTTTTTTTTTTTTTTAATCGAATATTTATTTATTGTAGGTAGGTACCAATTACCAAACTATAGCTTATGGTGGGGTCATATTCTGTATTTACACTTGCAGTGATGAAAACTGTTTACTGTTTTCTATAGATTATAGTTCGTTATACATTGCTATTTTAATACATCATTCAAATAAAATTTTGTGACAAATCTTTCAATGGATACAAAAATTATGTTTTATAATAAAAAAACTTGATGAAGATCATTGAGATAGAGAATACCATAGTAAACATCCAGGCGCAAAAATTCAAATTTTATTCTAAAATTACTACCCACACAAATGAAATTGATACGGATACGTGACCTTACTTTCCGTCGCTCTGAGCAATTGCTTATTATGTCAAACGCACTTATGTATCTCTATCTCATTCCTACAAATAATAATTGAAATACGTATGAGAAAGCAAACAGCATGGGAAGACAAAGAACCTTATACCAACGAATATATAATATTACTTATACTATATACGTTTGTAACGAAACTTTCATTACAAACGTATGTAAAGTAAATTATTAGATAATTTTTGGTCAGGACTCAGGTAGCCTAAAATCTCCCGTTTCTATTTTCCAGATAGCCTAAATGGCTACTGGTAGCCAATCGGGATTTTTGGTCGCCGATTGACCCCCCGAGGTAGCCTAAATGGCGATAATTCGCCTAATCTGGCACCACTGGTCAATAGGTACCTACGAGGAAGGAAACTATAAGTGGAGCAGCTGTAGTTTTCTACACACACATATGCGTTTATATGCAGCGTGAAATCGACATAGCTATAACAAACATTACATTGTCTCTTTCTAACTAATTCAAAATTGTTTACGTTAAACGAGATAGCAACATATTTGTTTTTTCTGATTTCGGCAACACTGAAATTGTGACGTCACGAAAAAATAGCCGGGTGGCCAATTTCTCCATAAATTGTCGCATTTTGTAGATTCGAACATGTCGAAACATGTATACAAAGTTTATGCGTATCATGTTTTTTGAAATATTAAACAATCATATTATTATTCAAATTTACGTGCAGATTATAATTAGTATTCAGGTGTGAAATTAGAGACTATTGAGCTATGTACGAGTACATATTATTATTTATACTTCCATTATTATTTTTTAATATGCGGCGTATAGATAGATAGATATCTAATATAGGTACCTACTTTTCTCCACAGATTTTACTTTTCTCAATGTTTAGCTATAGGATTTTCACCAAATCAAAGATAATCTAGCTAAGTAGAGGACGCGTTAGATTAGAGCTCACAGTTAGTAGCTTTCAATTATTTTTGTATGTTCATTAATATAACAAACTATAAAATTACCATAATATTATAACTAGCTTCCTACATTTTATTGGTCATTATTAGGCACCTAATCACTTCCCTAATAATTAAACACTAAATTCCGCCAACCGCTATTTGTTTGATAGATTCAATCGGAATAATTAATTAAAATACCCAATTATATTCCTCCCGCCAACGGACAGCGAAGTCGCGAATCCGTCCCATCGCATCCAATCAGAACCGTTCGCGCCCTTCGCTCGTGCGCGCGCATTCTACTAGTAGTCTTTGATAATGCCGCGCGATAAACTGTAGCGGAATTACAAAAAAATAAACTACATAAAACCATTCCAATTCCCGACCCGGGCACAATAAACGCAGGCCGCGTCGAGTGCACAACAAGTGCGAATAAAAAAAAAACAAATATCGTACGCAAAAAAAAATACGATTTGAGTTAAGCACCGAAATAAAATTAAAACTCAGCCCTCTTGGCTGCAGGCTAAATAGTTATGAATCAAAGGATATAAAGTTATAGTAAAGTGATAAAAAAATAAACGAAGATATTGTTTTGCCATGTAGGTTTACAATTGAAAGTGATAGTTGTATGACTTGTGAGCTGTGAACTTGTAACCGATATCTTGCGGAGCCGACAAAATATTTCGAGTCAAGAAAAGTAAGTAATACTTGTAAGTAAGACCTATATAATTATGCAGGTTAAAAATGAGTAAATTAAAAATATATATTATAGAAGATAAACTGATAAAATTAAGTGAAAACTAAACTAAGGTTAACTTACCTAAGCAAATCATAAGTCAATAAATTAAAATAACCTATACTAGGTATGTATTTAGAATAACTCACCTATATGATAAGTGATAAGAAGGTATAATAGAATATATAATATGTGTAATCTTCAATGAATAAAATTATAAACAGCTAGACGGGCCTAAAGTTGACGAGCTCAAAATTTTAGCAATGCGGGTTTGTTTTGAGTTCTTCTCAGTCCTAATGTAATCCTCATAAGTTTAGCTCTTATACGACAAAATAAAACTCGAATTTTTTTTGGACGATTAAAGTAGAAATCTGGTAGAATTATACCAAATTTCTACTAGGTAATTTTGAATTTGATAACACTTCTATGGCAGCCACAATGACGATCAAAATCATGGAGTAGGCCAAAAATATTTGACCTACTCTACCTTTTCGCTAATGAGCAAGTAGCGGTAAGCATCTGACCTAAACAAAACTGAATGCTAATAAGGCAGACAGCCAATCAGTTAGGTAGCCGTATAGCTAAGCGAAAAACTTGCTGACGTAACCTATTTAGCATGAACCTGTCCTATTAAACTTTGTACGTAGGTAGAACTGGTATTTTCTACATGAGGCTGGTATTTTGACGATCACCCTAAAGCAAATAGCATGTTGTGGAGTTAATCAGAGGGTCCGGTCTAAGGCCAGTTCCTTGAAAGTTCCAGAGATTTTTCGGTAAAATGATGTGAAGCTACTAACAGATAATTCGTTGTTTAGTGTCTTAGGAAAATTGGATAGGTACGATATCCCATACTACGCGTAACAAAAACGTCCAAAAAAACAAAAGCTGTATAAGACAGAGGAAAGAATTTGTGGATTTCTTCTTAAAATTTTCCAGATTAATTATAGAATTTTGACTTCAACGTCATCTTTAATTATCTATGAATTTTAAGTGAAAAGAAAAAAAATGGAAAAATTAAGAATTGGAAGTTTTAAGACTGTAAAACGTAAACCTACCTAACGGCTGGTTTTTGATTAAAGTAAATTGCCCCAAAATAGAAATGGAATTGTTTCGGTGAAATCAATAACATTACAAAAGTATACAGTAGTTCGGTTAACAGTGTTGGCTAATAGCGATCCGAAACAGTTGGTTTATTTACAACCGTAAATATTTACGCTTCAACAGAGTTACTCGTAGTTAAGCAATACAAAGGAATGGAATTTGAACATTCAGATGTAGACGTGTGAACCGATTTAACAGTTTGTGATCGTATACAAATAATAAGAAAAGTCGTATAATTATACTCGTAAATAAATGAAGCTAAGATTTTTCACACAGATTTAATTCGTACCGTAAAGAGGATAAGAAAGGAAGGGCTTTTAAATTCCAATAGGATTCACCCGGCCGAGCAGGAGCGTGCGAAAATCCCCGAAAATATAGACAGGTAATTTTATTGGAAATATTATATTATCAATATTTTTGTTTGATACTATAAGTAGTCTTGTAAATCGAAAATATAGGTCTAGGTTTTGGGAAAAAAGGGCCATGGTTATTCATTTAATCGTTAGGTATCGTATGAAGATAAGAATTTTGATTATCTCTTTACTACTTAAGTATATTATCTAATTTCAATATATTCTTGTGCGTTATCATCAGTGAAATAATAATAATCATTACCATCATCGTTTTAGGTATCATCATTTTTCTGAACTGTCTTCTACCATAGTAGCTTAACAGACGTAGTATTTACGTCAAAAGTTACCTCTTATAGATCAATGCCTCCAGCACTTATAGCGTCAAAAAAAGTGAATGTGGATATATTACAAAATACAAGAAAGTGTTTAGTCAAAAAATAACTGTGTAGAGCACTTCATGTCTCATCAATAACAAAATAGTTTCCCAATTTTTCTTGATCATCTCATCTCATTAGTGCCTCCGAAATTGGGACCGTACCACCATCTCTTATAGCAGTATTATTGTAACATTGTTTTAAAATTTTCATACTGACATTGTATGAAAATGTCAAAAATGTCAAACTGGGCACTTCTGCTAGACTTCTGCGGTCTGCCGATTCAGCTTATATTATTATTTATAGTTTAACAATAGGTACTCACCTTAGCTACGGAAGAAGAAGGGCGCATTACAATTTTTGCAATTTAGCTTTTTTTTAATTGTGTTACTACAATTAAAAAAGAACCTGGTTCTGCTGATATGGGTCTAATTAATTCTCCTTTGCTAATAAATTACATTAGTTAAGGCATACCGCATGTTAATTTTTTTAATCATTTGTTAGGAGGCGTTCGATTGCTCTACATCGAAAGTTCGGTATCTACCTATTACCTAGAACCTGGGCTATGCATGAAAACAAAAAAATAATGATATTTTGCAACGCTTAATTTAGAGAACTGTATAGTATTTCCGATCCGCAAATCTCACATAAAGTATATAATAAAGGTAAGAAGACTATGTTTACAAGTAGAACGCGCTAATATCCACGCTAGTAATAACGTCGCTAGTAAATCGCGTGCGGAAGCGTCACAGTACGAGGTTCCGATGGACCATCAGCGCGATAAGGCGTCCCGTTAGAGCACGCGATGGAATCTAAAGGCTAGTGCACATTGCACTCAACGAATTGCATTCGAAAAAATCTGTTAGTGTATGAGGTTTAGGAAAGGCGATCGCATACCGGTAACGAGGTCTTAAACTCTCCGCGCACAGGATAGATAGATAGGACAGGATTTGAAAAATTGAATACTGCATAGATTAAAGAAGACGCCACATTGGAAGGCTCTGGACAGAGCAGGGTTCACAATCAGTACATAGCTCGAAGGGCAGGGCGTCGCAGGTTCCCGGTAGAACATGGCAGGCCAAACAGTGAATGCTGTGTAAAATCATGGTCTCCGCAATTCGATGGCCGTTAATTACCCGCTATAACTAATTACCAACGTCTCAGTTATAGATAGGTGTTATCTTAAGCGATGTCGGCCTCGGCAGGAGTTGATTCATTGATGATGAGCCAAATGAAAACGATATTGGTCGGTGTGGACATCGTTCAGATGCGTTTTCTATCGCAAGCTAATCCGACATAAATTATATTATGTGTCCGCAATACCACTGACACAGCCAAATGTGGCTGATTTATCGGTCTATATTTGCAGTGGGAATTCATTGGCTTTAATAACAACGACGCTAGTATGATTTGGATCTTTAGTTCACAAAACTCGTAATACATGATAATTTTAATATTATCGTAAAAACGTGACCCTATTACTGAGACTTCGCTGTCCGTCCGTCCCCCTGTCGCTATCTGGTGGTGACAGGCTGTATCTCTTGAACCGTGATAGTTAGACAGTTGAAGTTTATTGTATCTCCCAGGGCTCCCATACAACAAAATAATTTATTGCCGTTTTTATAAATAACTAGCAGAAACCCGCAGCTTCGCCCGCGCAAATTTTAGTTTTCCCTACACACGGGAACCATCTATTTTTCCGGAATAAAAAGTAGCCTTTGTACTAATTTGGGACGAAATCTGTCTTCATTCCAATTTTCAGCCAAAAAAATTCAGCAGTTGCGCCGTAAAGGAGTAGGTATATCTCCCGCATAAATATTTGTTTTCACTATTTCCGCAGTAATTGTGGATTCCCAGTACCATATCTATTAATCTAGGATATAATCTATCTCCATTTCAAATTTCAGGCAAATCTGTTCAGTAATTACGGCGTGAAGGAATGTTTTCCCGCGTGGATATCTATTTTTCACTATTATCAAAGAAACCATGGATTTTCCCGGGATAAAAAGTAGTAAATGTATTAATCCAGGATATAATCTATATCTTCCAAATTTCAGCTAAATTAATTCAGTAATAATGGCATGAAGGAATATTTTTGCCTCGTGAATATCAGCTTTTCACTCGTATTATATCAACCATGGAATTTTCCGGGATGAATGGTAGCCTATGTTATAATCCGGGATAAAATCTATCTCCTTACCGAATTTTAGTCATTTCAGTTCAGTAATTACAGCGTAAAGTAATACTTTTCGCGCGTGAACATCAATTTTTCAGTTTTCCCGCGGAAACCATGGATTTTTCTGGGATGAAAAGTAGCCTTCGTATTAATCCAGGATATAATCTATCTTTATTGCGAATTTCAGCCATATCAGTTCAGTAAATACGGCGTGAAGTAGTATTTTTCGCGTATGAATATCTGTTTTTCTTTTTTCCTGCAAAAACCATGGATTTTTCCGGGATAAAAAGTAGCCTATTTATTAACCCAGGATATCATCTATCTTCATTCCAAATTACAGCCAAATCGGTTGTGCACTTGCGGCATAAAGATTTTTTTCCGCCTGAATTTCGGTTTTTTTACTAATCCCACGGGATTTATGAATTTTTTCGGGACGAAAAGTAGCCTCCGTATTAATTCAGGATAAAGTCTAATTTGTTTCAAATTTCAGCCATATCAGTTTAGTAATTACGGCGTGAAGAAGTATTTTTCTCGCGAGAATATCGGTTTTTCACTTTTCCTGCAAAAACCATGGATTCTTCTGGGATAAAAAGTACCCTATTTATTAACCCAGCATATAATCTATCTCCATTCCAAATTCCAGCCAAATCGGTTGTGCACTTGCGGCATGAATATTTTTTTCCGCGTGAATTTCGGTTTTTTACTAATCCCACGGGAACCATGATTTTTTTCGGGACGAAAAGTAGCCTTCGTATTAATCCAGGATATAGTCTATCTCTTTTTCAAATTTCAGCCATATCAGTTCAGTAATTACGGCGGGAAGTAGTATTTTTCCCGCGTGAATATCGGTTTTTCCCTTCTCCTGCAAAACCTCTCCTGAAAAATGGATTTTTCCGGGATGAAAAGTACCCTATTTATTAACCCAGGATATAATCTATCTCCATTCCAAATTTCATCCAAATCGGTTGTGTACTTGCGGCGTGAGATTTTTTTCCGCGTGAATTTCGGTTTTTAACTTATCCCACGGGAACCATGAATTTTCCGGGATGAAAAATAGCCTATATGGTAATGCAAGATATAATATACCTCCATTCCAAATTTTAGCCAAATCGGTTCAGTAGTTGCGGCGTGAAGACGTATTTTAACTTGATAAAATCCAAACTTCGGACCCCCGTTTCACCCCCTTAGAGGGTGAATTTTGAAAAATCCTTTCTTAGTGCACCCCTAGACCTCACAAGGAACATGTGTGCCAAATTTGGAGTCTCTAGACCCAGCGGTTTGGGCTGTGCGTTGATATGTCAGTGAGTCAGTCAGTCAGTCAGTCAGTTTCTTCTTTTATATATATAGATGGTAAGGAACATTTCGTACACGAGTGCGACTCGTACTTGGCCGATTTTTTTTGAGGACATGGGGTTTCTACTTTCTGCAATGCGATGTAATGCAATGCGCTGCGGTCCTACTCGTACAGTGTGCTCGGTCCCTAACAACTCGTATTACAATGTGCTGCCCGATAACTTGAAAAGTTGAATATTCATTACCACCAATTACGTTCACGCTATTTGTTACTAAATTGACAAAGACTACTTATCGGTGCATAAATATCGGAAAATGTATTCGGGAACTGAAACTGTTTTTCAAAGAATTTACGTCTTCCGTCTATCTACTATAATTTCCTACTAAAACATATTATTTTATCCGAATTTGGCAAGATCCTTATTAATTCATTTATACTATTATATGGTACTTATACTTTATACGGTATTTCTAGATCTAATATAATTAAATTCATATCTATTGGGTAGATACTCCTAGAAATACCAAAATTATAGTAGGTGACGCTCGCTTAATACCTACCTTCTGTTAAAAATTATATCCCACCAAAAACATTTTCATGTAAAATGTAGCCAAGACGAGAGCATATGGCTCGCAATGTCATAAAGTTATCAGATCTCATGTAGAGCAAGACTTCTAACTCTATACGCGCTACTACAAACTCTAACTTCGCAAACTCTATACGCTTTACTCACAATAATGTTTCGCTACCGTCACATGGTAAAATAGTGGCCAAAATGTTAAAGGTAATTAAAGTCAAATGGCCAAAAGGTAATTAAGATTACTTAATTTTAATAAATAGATAAATTGATATTTTATAGACTGAATGCCAAACTGTTTTCAAAACAGGAAAAGACGTCACAATTATGGGTACCTACCCAAATTCTATTGGGTAATGGGAATTTATGTATCTATGTTAATTAAACTGATAAATAAATAATAGGTACGTTTAAAACCACATAACTCTTTCGCTGGTCTGTGTTTAAAACTATTTAACAGTGAATTTTTTATACGCACTTAATATCTACGTAATTAAAAAACAAAAAATAATTAAAAAATTAAAAATCGTGACTGCCCAGTGGTAAAACTACTGTTTCCAAAAAAATATAGCTTATATGCTTTGTATATGATTCTTATTTATAATCTCTTCAGCCGTTCTGAAGTTATGGTGGAATAAAGAAACTCACATAAGTATACCAACATACATGGATCCTAAAAACATTACACTCCATTTTTGGGCAGTCGTGTAATAAAAAATGTCAGTTTCATCAAACTGTGTGAACTTCAAAAGTTAATTATTATTTATCCATCATGTTTTTATGTCGGAATTTATTTCCAGGAAAATGGAGTATTGTGGCCAATGGACAGCTGTTATCCTAGGGCTGGTCTGTTTGGTGAGCTGCCATGACACTACACCTCCTGCGCCTATAGTATATGAGTAAGTTTAGAAGCGACACTTTGTCTGTGGTGAAGTGGAGTGAATTATCACGTCACTGTGTCAAAACAATGCTTGAATCGGTAAGCTGTCCTCGATTCATTAAATAATTCTGTCCTCAGGCCATCATGGACTTACAAATGCGTGCCAGACGAAGGTTGCCACCGCTCCGCGCACCCTCAACCGACCGGTGCCAATTCGACACTGATCTTCTCCAGTCTGGATCTCTGCAGGACAGTGTGCGGCAGGTTCGGGGGACTCTGGCCCAGACCCGTCACAGCAGCACTCAGTGTGCAGACGATAAGGATTCACCCGAATTTTTTAAGGTAAGTTTTACCTAGCGATTTAGCTACGGACTTTCTTACATCACTCTCTGACTCAGTGAACTCCTCCTCCTTTGACGACCTCCGTGGTTGAGTGGTTAGCGTGCCGGTTTTCAAGGCGCCGCCATCTCTGAGGTTACGGGTTCGATCCCCGGTCGGGGCAATGTAGAAAAATAACTTTTCTACATTGTCTCGGGTCTGGGTGTTGTGGTACCTTCGTTGTTTCTGATTTCCATAACACAAGTGCATAAGCTACTTACTATGGGATCGGAGCAATGTATGTGATGTTGTCCTTTATATATATTTATTTATTTAACTTTTCTAATAAGCTTTTGATGAAACGATTTTTGTCAAATGGATTTTTTTTAATGAAATTTTTGGTTATGGGTTCTGAATCGTGGGAGGTTGCCCGTTCGGTACTTGCGCTTGGCGTGTTCCCGGGGCGCCTTCTTGACTCCCTTGAATTGTTTCCTCTCGCTCGTTCTCCCTATGTGCTCACTCTCCCCATTCTGGGGCAGGCCGATACAAAGACGGACTCGCCTCGCTCCGTCGCTGTCCACAGCAAAAAAATCTCTGTGTTACTCCAAGCCGCTCCGCCTATTATGCCATGCGTGCACGAACTCCCGTAGCTTTCCGAAGTTGGCCGCAGAACCCAAGAGATCTTGATAGTAAACTGGGCCAGAAACTTAGCGAACGATCCCATCCAGCAGTACACACCGGAGGTCCTCGTATAAGGAGCACTCCCACATGACGTGGTGGAGGTTCTCCTCCGCCAGTCCGCTTGGCCAGCGTAGATGTCAATAGCGAAACCTCTCTTAATCCGTGACAAGACGAAGATATAAATAGGGGTTCAGACGACGACGAGGTGACATGCACTACTCATGTCCTATACTGTTACGGAATGAGTAATCGACATGTTTTTTTTAAAGATATTCACATATTTAAATATAATTATTATTCATACCTAATATAGGATTGCCCAAAAAGATAATAGTTAATCGATCGCTGGCTCTGCTCAAAGGCCACGAGATAACAAGTCTGTGGGTTTGTAGAGTCACCCACTCACGCTTCACTGTAATAACTGTTATATCCTATACCTTTAAACGAGTAATTCTTGTATTTATATATATTTCTATATAATCCGAATCTCGGAAACGGCTCCAACGATTTTCATGAAATTTAGTAGGCAGGGGATTTTGGTGGCGATAAATCGATCTAGCTAGGATACATTTTTAGAAGATGTCGAATTTACCAAAAAATAAATAAAAAATATGACCCCTGCTGCCATCTATTGTTGGGTAGATATACTACCGAGCAAAGCTCGGTCACCCAGATATTGTATTATTAACTGCAACAAACCAAACGACTAGGTATTATAATAAATAAAGGGTCGTGACACACAGACAGACAGACAGACAGACGGAGAGACGGACAACAAAGTGATCTTATAGGTAAGGGTTCCGTTTTTTCTTTGAGGTACGGAACCCTAAAAAACATGACAGATTGTTGACATGTGACATGAAAAACATGTTTTATATACTCGGCTGAAACAAAAATATTATTAAGTTTTGAAACTTTTGAAACAAGAATTATTAAAAAATAAGATAGTGAAAAACTGATGTACATAAAGCACGCAGTGCCAATGAGGTCGTCACAAAGAACATTAAAATCAGTTTAACTATTTAGCAGCTAATCATCATTCTTATCTAAACTATTCGTTGACCTAGTACGCTACGAACCATAAACAGTATGTTAAGATAGCATAAAATAGAAACACGGTTATGTTTGCACTGTATCAATTTTACTTTTAGTATGGGATCCCAAGTAAGGTCGACCTTCACCGAGCTGTTTATTGGATGAAAACTATTTTATATCCAATTAAATATGTCAATAAATATATCGCAAGTGGGTTGCCTAAAACATTTTAGTCCAGGTTATGATTAATTAAGAATTAAAAAAATCCATTGGATGAGCGATTCAGGTCGCAAATTGCAATTGTGCATATTTACCTACGATTTTATTATCCGTTAACTTTCTTTTGCCAAAAAATATAGAGCAGAAATACTTTCATCAGCCAGGAAAGTATTTTTGGCAAAAAGCACTATTTATAACATCCAATCTAATTTGAACTAAACTGTAACAAATAGGTGTCCATTTTACATTGGTTTTTTTTTTTAAATTCTTAATTAATCATACCCTGGACTGAAATTTTTTAGGCAACCCACTTGCGATATATTTATTGACATATTTAATTGTATACTAGCTGTTGCCCGCGGCTCCGCCCGCGTGAATTACGATTTTTTTTTACATATACCGTAGAATTTCTTGATTTTCGCGGGATTCTGGTGTGATGTTGTACAGAAACCTGTTCTTACTTCGCACGGGTTATCTTGTGGTGATTTTGAAAACTCCTTTTTTTAATAAAAAATATAAAGTTTCATTAATACGTAGTTGAAAGATCAAAAGGACGATTTTAACTGTCGATATTTCGACCCAATTTCATTGTGATTTTTATTCTGAAAACACGAAATATGTCAAAAATTATTAAATCATGTGAAAAGTTGTACTTACAGTTTTGGCTTCAGTATCGACTAAGGAGTGCTCTCCAACAAAAATTTTCAAAATATCTTCAATGTACAGAATTCGACCTGTTACAGTTTTATTATAAGTATAGATAAGTATAGATAAGATATAAACTCTGTCAAGAAGCATTACTTTGAAACTTTGACTACTTAATGACGACTAAGTATTATTATTTGTTTATTTGTAATATAACGGGATATATACATAATATATTATAATTATTGGGTATTGAGTATATTTATTAGTTTTTTTATAATATTTATTTTATTATTTTTATTTGTGTAATCTAGTGTATGTAGTAGTGTGTACTTAATTGAATTTAAGTATATTTGTTATAGTTTTGCACCACCTGCAGTTCGTGGTTCCTCTGTATTTTCCTAATCTGTAGGTTGCCTGGCAGAGATCGCTACTTAGCGATAAGGCCGCCTTTTGTACTAATTAATTTTTACTTCTTAGTTGTAATATTGTTTTGTGGTGTACAAATAAAGTGTTAAATAAATAAATAAATAAATAAATAATAAATAGATATATAGATATATAGATAAAATAGTTTTCATCCAATAAACAGCTCGGTGAAGGTCGTTGTATAGCGGGATCCTAGACCATTATATTATGCTTGTCTGATAGTATTTTCAGTTGTATTTTCCATTGCCGAGTTTCTTGCCCGTTCTTCTCGGTGCAATACTGCTTTCCGAACGTGGCGGTAGAGTCTCGCATTTCGCAAGTTAGGCCTATGTGAAAGAATGAACTTTATGATTTTGATTTGATTTGTAATAATTACTAACACGCTTGAAAAGGCGGGACAAGTTTTTGTCATTTTGAGAGATTGCGGAGAAAGATAATTTTTATTCCGCGTTGAGGTTTGAATCAAGGCTTCAAAAATGGTATTTTAATGGTATTTTAAATTTTAATGGTATTTTAATGGTATATCTGAATATTCACACCAAAAGAAACCATATTCTAGTCAGACAAGCAAAAGTGCTAGTTGCTATAGTCTACGTATGCTTAAATGACAATTAAAATCTAGAAAATTATAAATTATAAGTTATTTTGTAAAACAAAATTTTACTGTAAAGTATAGTATAACACTAACATTATAGAAGTGCAGTTCATGTTTAATTATTCTGCAATTATGCAAACGTGAGAATTTTACAATTTTTTTATTATAATTTCCAATAAGTAGGTACGAGGTACATTAACTACCTGTTATTACAATACAAATTACAAAACCTTGAAAACACAACAAACCCAGTAGCTTGTAACGGCAAACGTAACAAAATAGTATGTTTCATTACAAGTGCGGAAAGGCTGTTATTGCAAAGAGTTCCGACAAATGTCTACCCGAGCCGAGGCGCAGCCGAAAGCGAGGGTTGACAGTCGGAACAAGTTGCAATGACGGTTCCGCACGTGTACTGAACGATTATTTTTAAAACAGTTGCGAAAAAATGAAGCAATTTAATAAAATAATAAAAACACAATAAACTCAACTAACTTAACATTTTCTGAAAAACTATTTGCTTTTTTCTCTTCTCCCCACGCAATAAATTCGTCCTATGTAGATATGTAGCGACTTTAAGACTTTTCCGGTAAAATGTTCTCCGAAGCATTTTGTGCAACAAACAACTAAACTCGCAAAGAAAATTTCTGAAAAATGGCGCCAACCGTAGAATATAAGCAGTTTTTTTTTCACCCATTCTGGTGATTTAAAAAAAAAAAAAAATTTGGTCATAGAGTAAATAATATTCTGGTACGCAAAGGGAACTATGCCCATACAGCCAAGTATTCAGTAGAATTTTTTATATTGATATGAAATGAAAATGAAATTTAATGAGATGAAATGAAACCTAACCAAACTTATTCAATCAAATCTGATATTGAAACAAATTAGTAGCTTCTTTTTAGAAATATACGTATTTGCATGAATCATAAAAACTTCTATGAATTCTTTTAGTAAAAACTTCATGGTTGGTTTTTCTTTTTAATAGACATTATTTTGACAGTCGGGAAAGATAACGCACGAGTTCGGGAAAGGTAAAAAAAAGCACGAGTATGTAATAGCCCACATCCCGAACGCTATATGTCCCTGCAATACGCCACTTTTTGAGCAACTGTATTAAAAAGATAGATGCTATAAGTAGGTTCATCAGTAGGTTGTAGGTATATGTATTTATTTACAGGCTTAGGTACTCGTGTCTGAGTAGGCTTGCATTTGAATAGGTACTAATATATATTTTAAATTAAGTTTCCCAAATCTTTAATAACACTTTGCTATTCAGCGCAGGAATGCTGCCTACACAACGGGCATCAATGCCTAGGGTACAAAATTTTGATAGCCTGTATTTTAATTCTTAGTTTTAGTTATTACAAAACTTGGGTATTATAAAGTATGCAGTTTGAATTCAGTAAAACAGAATACATAATTCTGCAGAGTGCAGCGCTACCAAACTGCGTATCAAACATGAAACGATACACAGTCTAAGATTAGGATGGGTCGCGTCGCGTCAGCTATACTTACTTATAGGAAGAGTTACGACAAAGGAATTGGCGCTGAATGACGTTTCCAAACTATAAATATTCACTGAAATCGTCACACCAACTCATGAGCTGATGTGGTAAGAGATGACGCAAACGGTGTCACGGGACTCTTGTAGTCGCGGATATGGCTGAAACTTTTTTAGGGATCACTGTAGCGTATGTTCTACATCTGGGAGGTTAGTACATGGCAAGATTCTGTGTAAAACCGAAGACCAATGGATTTTTTCTCTTTGACAACCACAATGTTATGAATTTATGATATTGTGATGGCTTCGGTATCGCCAATTGAAGTTTCGGCTATAAGCACTTATATATTCTTTTATTTTTATTTTATTTATTTTTATTATTAATGCACCATACATAAAACTTAACGAAACATAACAAGAAACATGATGTGCAAAGGATAGCTTATCCCTATAAACAAAAGAGATCTCTTCCAGCTACCCTGATGTGAGTAAGGTGACGAGAAAAGTGGGTTAGGTCAAGTGGCACATAAGTATTATTCTATACTGGAAACTAAATACTAAAATAAATAGATACTATATATATAAAAATATAATATATACAATACTTAAAAATACATACTTAATATGGATATCTACAAAATGAATACATAAATAATAAATGAATATAATAAACATAATAATAATGATGCTAATAATGATGAGTATTTTAGGATAGCGACAGATAGTGTTCCTTAACTCTCTTTTTAAAAGTATGAATCGATGGGCTATTTCTTATATGTTCTGGAAGTGAGTTCCACAGCCGTGTAGCTTGTACCACAAATGATTTTTTAAAGAAAACAGTATTATATGGGGGAATTTCTAACGGCTTTTTATAAACACAGGTCCGCACAGGTCTCGTTGGCGGAAGAGAAAGTTTAAAGCGGCTGTGAAGATAAGGAGGAGAAGAAGAATTAAGAATATTATAAAGAACAGTTAAAATGTGAACATTCCGGCGAAAGCGAATTGGAAGCCACTTTAGTTGTCGACGAAAGTTGGATACATGATCAAATTTGCGCAGTCCGTAAATAAAACGTATGCACAAATTTTGAAGCCTCTCGAGTTTGTCCAGTAGCTCTTCAGTGGCATCCAGGTAGCAGACATCCGCATAGTCTAAAATAGGAAGCAGCAGAGATTGAGCCAACATTATTTTTGTATTAAGCGGAAGAAAATTTTGCAGCCTTTTAAGCGAATGTATTGAGTAAAACATCCGTTTACTCACCTGGTTTATATGGGCGGACCAGCTTAAGTTCCCGTCCATAATTAAGCCTAAGTTCTTAACTGAGCATGTGTATAATATGGGAACACCATCGTAGTATAAGACAGGTAAAGTACTAAAATTAATACGGTTTCTTAGCGGTTTGCTACCAATGACTAAGGCCTGTGATTTTTTGGGATTGACCAGCAAACCGTAAGATTCCGCCCAGTCCTTAATAGCATCAAGGTCTCTGTTCACTGCCATAATAGCAGAATCAAGATCTGACAAAGCTGCATGCCTATAGAGCTGCAAATCATCCGCATATAAGTGGTAGCGAGAAGAGATAATTTTTGTTATTTCATTAATGAAGATCGAGAAAAGAAGTGGAGAAAGTACACCACCTTGGGGAACGCCAGCCGAAAGGTTCGCCCAGTCCGAGTATGCCTCATCAGTGCGAATTCTCTGCCGGCGGCCATGGAGGTATGAGTGAAACCAATCAATCACAGAGGGAGACAGGTTAAGAGAGCGTAAGATACCAAGCAATATGTCAAAGTCCACTGAATTAAACGCGTTACTAAAATCCAACAGGGTGATAATAGTAATCTGTTGGTTATCCATAGCGAAGCGAATGTCATCAGTGACATTGAGTAAAGCTGTTACAGTACTGTGGGAAGGGCGGAAACCAGATTGAAATGGACTTAAGATATTATTTTTGTACAGATAAAATGACAGTTGCTTGAAAACAGCATTCTCAATAATCTTAGATAGGATAGGTAAGATCGAAATAGGGCGAAAGTGTGAAAAGGAGTTAGGGTTAGGTGATTTAGGTAGAGGGATGACATGCGCCATTTTCCAGTCAGAAGGATAGGTCTTATGTGCCAGAGAGTAGTTTAAAATGTGAGTGATAATAGGATTCTTATGCTTAAGCTGATATTGAGCCTCTTGCAATGAACTTTCCGTGATCAAAAATGTACCCTGACGTACCAAAATATCGTAAACCGGATTTAAAAATTTAAAATCTTGACTTCCATGTTTACTTATGACTTGTTGACATGTCCGGGTTCTGGGCTCTAAAATACGGATTTGTAGGCGTCTTGTCCCGGTTTCCAAATAGAGATAGCAATCCCGGGGTATGGAACGCATCCGATCTTAAAAATTGCCACTGTTCTAAAACTACTACATCAAAGAACATGGGCAGAAATGTACACAAATAAAGTTTAGCGTCTAGATGTAATATTTATTACAAGACGATTCTAATAAATAACAATTTTTTCAAGGTATCACCGGTTATTGTAAAGGACGGGTCAAAAAATAAAATATTTAAAGAAATTCAATTGATACTGATAGGTTCCGTTTCCACATTCCTGACTGCTAGTGTTGCCGGATGCCAAACTTTTCCACTTTTATGCTCCATCTTTTTGACGATCGGTCCACTTTTATACGAGAACAACATGTAACAGACTATACTAAAGAAAAACCTATTTTCAAGTACTACGTTAATTCTTAGATCAGACTGTAGAATACAAGACAATAATAACTGTGTCAAAATTCAAATTCAAAATTCAAAAATTGTATTCTTTCACATAGGCCTAACTTACAGGCTCTTGCGAAACGTTAAGACTCTACCGCCTCGTTCGGAAAGTAGCACTGCACCGAGAAGAACGGGCAAGAAACTCGGCACTTGCTTTTTTTTAAATAATAAATATAAATGTCGATTTCAATCGTTCTTTTTTGCATTTTATTTTATTCGAATATATTTACATAAAAAGATTAAATTACTTTAGGTGTTTCCATTGCGTTGGAGTAAAACTGAATATAATTTTTCCGTGTGAGCCAGTCTCACTTAAATAAACTGTTTGAATATTTGTGATTTTGTAATTCAATATTAATTTATTAACTCAATTAGATTTTTCTTTCAGTTAATTGGAGTTTTTTAATTCCGGCATCTCGCAACATTGTCCGACAGCTACATGATGGCTACATGGTCTCAACTGTCGACATTGACAAATTCTGGGACAAGTGACAAGTATTTATCAAAGAGTATATAGTGTATTGTCTATGCTCTCAGATGCTTCATGGCGGAGGTCGCAGTTGTTATAATACTCAGATACAATATTTTGAAAATAAATATTAATTTTTCTCCACTTTTTTGTAAGAAAAATCTTTTAGCATTGAGTTCAGGCTTGCAGGTCCAACCAAAAAAATATTTTTTCATTTATAGTTGCAATAGCGTAACGTGACCGAAAGCGATGTATGGGCCCACACCATTGTTCTTTGTGTCTGTTTTTTTCTGTCAATTTTAAACGGGAATACCAATTACATAAACATGCAAATCTTTGATTTTACGTTTTTTGATAGTTGAAAGATCAAAGGATATAATTGCGTGAATTAATTTATTACGGGTTTACGAAATGTATCAGCCGGCTCCTGATCCATATCGCTCGGAAATAGACAGACTGGCTTCAGACACCTGTGTCGATATTTACACATCGAATGTGTAGGTACGCTTTGTATTTAAAATATAGCGATATATTATCAGTGCTTATTTTAAAATTGTATTACCAGTAGGTAAACTTATAAATTGTAGCCAATAATTTTACAGTTCGTGAAAACAGCGTAGACCTACGCTTAGATTTACGAGTATGTTAATTGTTACGGGCAAGCCACCAAACGAATTATATGTAAAAAAAGTATATTAGGTAGATACCTACTGGATACCTAATATAGAATCTTTATCATATTCATAAGTTGAACCCACAACTAAAATGATTTGATACCTCGTTCCTGATATGCACTGCAAAGGTCTGGGATGGCCAGGCACTGTCTTTCTTACCACCTGGGCGCCACTTGGTCACTACTTGGGCGCCTTTAAACCAAGAATCAATACGCATTAAGTACTAATACCTAGGCAAGCGCACTCCACCTTAGATTTTCCATCAGGTGTGGTCAAGCGCTAGCCTATATAGTATAGTTGCAAATTAATAATAGCAACTTTATTTAATTCAGAATGCGACAAGTGTCTGGCCCTGCGGTCATTGCTCGATCCGTGAATCCCTCGCGAAAAGGGCTCGCCGGTCGCAGACGCTTCTTTTTATTTTCTGGGAGCGATCCAACCGCTGCTCGGACTTGATTTCTAAAAATAGCGTCATAGTACTTACGGATGTTGCTATTTGTTTATAAATATTGAATAATATAAACAACATTGTTGCCAATTAAAATCAAGAGATAGATAGGGGGTCATGAAGTGTGGACTACTAATTTTCTATGGTAGATCTTCACAAGGCTTCAGGCACGACACTAAAGTTAGTTCTGTTGATTTTTTTAGGATACAATTGTCTAATAGAAATTTCAAAATCCAACATCAGTATACGTAGAAGAAAATCAGATACCCAGAGAAGAAAGGTTTTCAGTATTACTCAAAGATAAAGAAACTTAAATGCATCCTTGCTTTTTGCATTCTATCTTAAATACCTACTCGAAATACAAAATTACAGCAATACTTTTATCGCTCTGAAAAACGAAATATCTTGCAGCTCTGATCTACTTGTCTCTTTAGCAACCTCAACTTGGAAGCAATAAGAAACGAATTATTTTCTTAATCAGATAAGTAGATCGACGCTAGAAAAGTAAAATAAAGCTGCAATTCTTTTACGAGTATCTTGCGTGTGGTATAGCTTTTCTGAAGTCATCGACCACTTTGCGGATCTTTTCAATCATAGATATACCCATGAACATGACAATATTTACTCTGTTAGTCAGCATTTGTGTAAATTGTTCGCGCGATCGGGTGAATGGCCGGTTCTTATGAGGGCTATAACGGCTGTTCGACCTACGATCTTTGATCATTTATTTGACAAGCTAATCGTGATTCCCAAGACGGGACCAATCCCGCCCACTGTTTGCCATTTTATTTAAGGCGATTTATTGAATTTATTTTTGTCTTTGTAACTCTCACGGATACGTTGATGGGTGCGACATGCAGCGTCGCGGAAGAATATAACAGAAAAACGACTTTTTACCTAATTACTCAAAAACTAAGCCAGTTATCAAAAATCTGTTTCTCAAAGTTTTTAGATATTATTATTACCGATACATTAAAACTAAAATTACAATTACATCCATTGTAGTTTCCGATAAAACTGAGAAAAACTGAGATTTTGGAGCAACTTTTGGGAGAACTTTCTATCGAGAAAATTTTATCCAATCGTGTTTCTGCTTCTCAACGATTTTAGATTAAAGACCCAGAATACATGACGTTAAAATTTAAAACTAATTGTCCTTATAGTTTTTAAACAAAACTTCTCTAAAGATAGCTTAAATACGGCTTCTACGCCGTTAATGACAATGCCATGTTTGGATGAAAAGTTCAATAGTCAGGTATTTCTTCTAACGGTACCTACCTATAAGCCATTAAATACACATACATAGTTGCTTTTAAAAACCTTAATAAAAAAAATGTAGAAAATGGAATTTTTAAAGCTCCGTACCCAAAGGATAAAATAGGACCGAGAAAGGGGAGCTCTCATACAAAAACGGCTCGTTTTAGGTCGATGATGCAGAAGTCACAATATTATCCCAATATTAGTAGCTCATCTCGCTATTTGCGTTTGAACCCTTCGTGCGCGACTCCGACTCGCACTTGGCCGATTTTTATTACTATATATTTTGTACTTTTACGGAATTAGGAAACTGCTGAATGGTTCGACTTATTTCAATGTTTTTACCTTGCGAAATTTTTTTTCAGATTTGACCTCAGCAATGCACCGGTGGAAACGCGCGAGATTCTGGTAGAGATGACGAGGGTGACCACTCAGAACCTCATAGACGAGTGCGACGGCAACGTGTCCGTGGTGGTGGACACGCCCGTCGTGGTGTACATCACCGTGAAGACCAGCAACCTCAACCTGACGCTGGACACCGATGAGCAGTACAGGCTGGATGTGCAGAGAAGAGGTAGGTTGCGCAATTACCACACTATGTGTTCCAGCGCACGGGCTTCTAGCCACCACAAAACACTGTCACCGTCATATTTCCTGTAGTTTTCATACATTTTAAATAGACTCGTCACTGTGAGGCCATCACATGCTGCTGAACGCCGCTGCTTACTTCTTGTGGCTCAACGCCGACACGAAACGCCTCAGCTACCTATGTAACATATTACCAAGCGAAATGAGGCACGAGGTCGCCATGTTAATTTGGAAGATGAATTTGCTCTTTTATGTCTGTCAGAGCCTTACCTATAACTTCTAAATTATTTAATACAAGAACTACAAATTCACTAATAATATAAAGACACGGTTAATGCCGGCGATGAATGATGATTGATCATTAAAAAATACATATTTGTGAGGGACCTTCACCCCATATGCGATAACCGTATGACCTGTTTTAAACTAAAGGTATTTCCACTTCCCAGATGCCAACGTAGTGATCCACATAGCAGCAGAAACCGTCTACGGAGCACGCCACGCTTTGGAGACCTTCAGTCAGCTGGTGTCTTCAGACAAACTCGACGATCCCGACCAATACAGATGTGGCCTTCGTATGGTCGCTGGAGCCAAGATTCGCGACCAACCCGTGTTCAAATACAGGGGCTTCCTTCTTGACACTTCGAGGAACTTCATGCCTATGGACGATATTAAGAGGATGATAGACGCGATGGCGACTGTTAAAATGAACGTCTTCCACTGGCATGTTACAGATTCACATAGCTTCCCGTTGGAATCTAAGAGAGTGCCTCAGTTTACTAGGTAAGCAGCCGTAGCCGTTAGACATATTTGCGATCTCATGTAGGTATTTGCTATTCAAAGCCGTATATATACCTAACAAACTGAGTGCGCTTAGCCTGTCTACGATATAAAAAAACCTTTTGGTTAATAATTTCGTTCCCCACCATCCCTTTTACCATAGAACTAAAAGGCATTGGAAACACTTACACCCCTACATAGCTGGCGTACCAATGACACGTATATGAAGCGGTTTCCTCCTTCCTGATACTCTCTGCAGGAATCCGTTTCCCTCCACCTACTCGTACAACTTGGGGATGGGCGTTTCTTACTTCGTAGGCAAGCGCGCTTTACCTGAGACTGTATCATCACTTTCCATCAGGTGTAATAAAAGTCAAGCCCCAGCCTGTTATGTTTAAAAAAACCCTTTAATCCTTTGGTCCAGATACGGCGCGTACTCAGCATACGAAATATACTCAGCGGAGGAGGTTCGCGAGCTGATCCACTACGCGCGCGTGCGCGGCGTTCGAGTCGTCATCGAGATTGACTCGCCTGCGCATGCTGGCAACGGCTGGCAGTGGGGAAAGGTACTTTAGTTCATTTAATTACTGACAACGGCTGGCAGTGGGAAAGTTGTATTTAATTAGTGGTAACTGCTATCAGTGGGGAAAGGTTCTATTTAACCCAGTAAGTTCTATTTAATCAGGGACAACGGCCAATAATAAGATTTAAAGATCATTAAGTAAACTTCTAATACTGCGTGTATTAATAACACTTTAAAGACTACTCAGAAGCGACTTCCTTCCTTTGGAAAGATCGCACTGCTTGAGATGGTTGCGGTTCTCAAACTTTAACCTATCGGAGATCGGAGATAAGTCATATGATAGTCAGCTGTTGTCTAGAATCAGCATCATCTAGTCGTTTATTTGGAGATTGTATCAATGTAATTTCATGGATTTTTCAGGAATACGGCTATGGCGAGCTAGCTGTGTGCGTGAACGCGAAGCAGTGGCGCGGGCTGTGCATCCAGCCGCCGTGCGGGCAGCTCAACCCCGCCAACCCTGCCATGTACACCGTGCTGAGGGATCTGTACAGAGATGTCGCGGAGTACTTGCCGAAGCCCGCGCTTTTCCACATGGGAGGAGATGAGGTTAATCATCAAGATCTAAATTGAGGCACATGACACTGTAGTGGGTGTACGACTGTACGTAATAAGTACCTACCTACGGGTACGAATACTGCATGACGACCCTGCCAGTATCAACTGTTTATTTAGTAAAATTGGCGATTATAATGAATTAATCCGATTCTTGGATTAATTAGTTAAAATGGTTTATTAACGCCTTTTTATTAACGCTACACGGTTTTTATTTTTGTCCTTTTCATTTCACGAATACCTTGGTGGACGTGCGGACTGGCAGCATTGCGGGAGAATATGACGGAAAACAACGGACGGACGTTGTACAAAAATTCTAAAAATCGCTGAAATAACCAAAAAGCCCGTTAACAGACACGTTATGCTATTTTTGAAAGCTTACTGCCATAAACCTATGCTGTTATATCACTTAACAATATGCGAAAATCCCATGAATTTGGCATGTTATCCTAAACCATCGTAATTAATAACTTCTGCCATGTTTTTCATTTGTTTATTAATTTCAACTATGGACTGAATTTCTGCTTCTATCAAACCTACTACTAATAGTTATATTATTTGTTTGTTCAATCCTTTCAGGTATATCTGGGTTGCTGGAATTCCTCAGAGGAGATCGTATCTTACATGGAGAGCAAAAACTACGATACTACCGTAGATGGTTTCATAAAACTGTGGTCAGAATTCCATGAGAAGGCGCTTGATATTTGGGACGAAGAACTCACGGCTCTTGGCTACGAAGACAAGCAGCCAGTCATGCTGTGGTCTTCGGAGCTTACCCAAGCTCATAGGATACAGAAACATCTGGACAAAGACAGGTTAATACTTCTCTGATTATCTCATCCGCGCGCTCGCAGTGGGAGGTCGCGGGTTCGAATTCCACCACGAGCCACATTGGAGTTTTATAATTTCAAATGGGCTCAGTTTCGCTCTGATGGCTTCAACAGCGGTCCGTGGCTAGTTACCCCAACAGATATCAAAGCCAAACGATTTAGCGTGTGTAAGTACGGCATGGTACTTACACACGCTAAATCTTTTAACTACTAAATGTTATACATATTCTTTCCCAGTTGGTTTGGCCCTCGGTGAAGTTAGTACGTACAATAACATCTAGGTTGCTTCGTCACTTACCATCAGGTGGAATTGCAGCTTAAGCTTAAAATAAGTTTGTATACGTTAAAGGAATACGGATATTGTTCTCCAGCAGCAGATCCTGTTTACTATCTAGCACCAAAGTACTCGCCAAGACTCCATAGGGTTGTGTCTGTTAACTACCGAGTTCCTATGGCCACCATTCAGTTTCATCATTAGCTCCAGAATTTCAGCTCCATCGGTAACTGGGGAGTGGATCAAACTTAACTTGTAAGATTTGATTACAGACAAACAAACAAACATCGAAATAGGAGGAAATAATAAAAGCTTGTAATAATAAAGTTCACGCTCAGCGTTACAATATTTCAGGTACATAATAGAAGTATGGGAGCCAATAAATAGCCCCCTTTTGAGCCAACTGATTCGCCTGGGATATAAGGTGGTGTCCGTGCCCAAAGACATCTGGTACCTGGACCACGGGTTCTGGGGGAAGACCCACTACTCCAACTGGCGGCGCATGTACGCGCACACCCTGCCCAGGGAGCCCAACGTGCTGGGGGGAGAGGTGGCGGCTTGGAGTGAATATGTCGACTCTCAAGGAATAGGTAAGCCGTAAGGCAGAGTCTCTAGGGATAATGGTTGTTTATATCTTCCAAAATGAACTACACAACTTCCAACTTACGTCGCCTTTTTATTAATAATAATAATTACGTCCTCCAGACTTATATGGCCACGCCGAGATATTTTACAGGGGCTGGACGAAATTATAGTGCACAAGTGTGTCCAACACACTTGATCTCTCTTTTCCTTCTCTCTCATATTTCGATCGGATGACAGCTCCGACACGGTAGAAGAGAGATCAGGCGCAAGACCGACGGCTTAATGTGCTCTTCGAGGCACGGGAGTAAAACACAACCTAAATCCAAACTCAGGGCTACTACCATCTAGTACTAAGAATTTGATATATTGGCCCGACGTGGGAATCGAACCCAGGGCCTTGTGACCTGCAGTCGAACATGCTCACCACTAGATCAACCAGGCTGTTAACTTTTTAGCAAGACGTCCAAAAATTCTACTAAAATCTTCTTCCACTTTTTTCTGTATGAACAACTCAGTATAGAACGACGTTCCAGCCTCCGTGTTCCCAGTCAAATACTTATAATCTGAGTTCCTTAAAGAGAAAAGCGTGACCCTTTTAAACAGCGTGAATGCATACAAAACTTGGCAACATTCCACACCCTCAGGGCATTAGCTATCCTTTTTTATATTTAAATAGGAGAGACATACACATTATTCCTATAAATTTTTAAGTGTGTGAAAACACTATAATATGAAATATAAGTAGTAACATACACATTATATTTTAAGGCTTATAAAGGAATGCTTCTCTATCCAGATACCCGCGTATGGCCTCGCACAGCGGCGGTAGCGGAGCGCTTGTGGTCGGACCCCAACAGTGGCGCCATCGCAGCGGAGGCGCGTCTGCAGCGACTCAGGACCAGGCTCAGCTCTAGGGGCATCCGCTCCGACGTCCTGTCACCGCAGTGGTGCGCGCAGCACGACCAGCATTGTGTTTAGGTGATGGGAGATTTTTATAAACAGGAGGGCTATTCATCTAACGCGTCGGCTAAATTTTGTGATGTGAAATGTTTAAAAAGGTGATGGCGCATACATATATAAGCAGACGATATTGAAAATAATTTTTTTTTTGCGAAAAATGACAAATTTATTTCATCACTATTGATATAGAGAGTAAAATTGAACGTAGTTCAAAATTCTATATTATAGTCGACAATTGTGAGATTCAAACTCGAGCATTGCCTATTTCCTATGATAAAATATATTCAATTTTACACTCTAAACTAATAGACATTCTACACTGGTAGTACAAAAACAACTTAGGAATCAAGGTATTCCTTCGAATCGGGAAATTGTCCCAAAGGCTGGCAGCATTGCCACGTTAGATGGATATACTTATCCTCTCAGTCAAGTTCGTACTTGACTGCTGCAATAACACAGTTTTAACCTCTCGTACCAGAAGTAGCTTTCATTAGCTGTGCTATAACGTGTGTTTACATAATGGCCTGGGATTCTTAAAAAGTCGAACTTTACCCCCTCTATAGATAAATATTAAAGGTATCTAACAAATATTTAATCAAGATTTTCGTTCCTTTTCCAGTGATCCAAAGCGGCTATTCGACCAAAGTCGTGAAGGCATTTTTGAAGACTGAAGCTCTATCTTTCAGAACTCCTTCCTATCTAAAAGTAATATGTATCTTTAAGAAGCTGTTTATCTCTGGAGCACATGACAAATGTCTCGACTTGTATCTTTCTGTAAATATTATTTCTGTGTATTATAATTATGTACGCAAAACAAAATGACAATAGATTTAAGTATGTAACTGGTAGTTTATAGAAAGACATGATTTTTGAATAGCTCTGAGAGAGATCTCATATCTTTAGCTTTAGGACTTATAAATTATAATATTATATACTTATTTTATTAGAATCATTATTGTCACTTGCCACGTGATTTTACAGTTATTACTTGTGTTATTTCTCTAAGTCTGTGTAAAATTAAACGGCGAAAAAACTCTTATCGCTTTCCCTTTCCAGTCACTTTCAGCGATTCTTCTTAAATTATTAAAGCATTTGGAAATTGACCAAATATATAAATATTAATATTATTAATTCAAAATAATACAGAATATTAGGGACCTTTCGGAACATTATACTCAATTGTAAATAATATGTAAAAAAGTATTCCTTAGAAATTTAATGTTATAATTGTGATTGTCGATTTTCATATTTCATGGCGGATATTTACAGAATTGCATTTTGTAGCAATCATATTATATTAAAGAAATTAGATAAAATAAGTTGTAGAATACGAACTGCCTGCATAAGGAGCTTACTACGTCACTGTTAACTATTTACGAGTTAAATAAAACGTAACTACTAACGTTGGTTTATTAATTATATACAATCCCAAGACAACAAAAATATTCATAATCTACTGCTACACAAATTAAAAATGTTGTCTAAAAAATTACATAATAATATTTTGCATACATTGCGCTATCTACAACGGCGGAATTCGGAAAAATGTTTCTGTAAAAATAAACATGTTACCTATAAATCTATAAAAATTATAATACAATTACATTATTGACTAGAAACAGTACTTATACATAATCATTAATTATTCATACATGACTAAAGATATACAATTACATAACGTTATTCCTACTATGGCTTCTATCACTAGCACCCTTCACTCCCATACTGAGGTCATTAGGTAACAAATCGTGTAAAACTGTGTCGCTTCTAAAAACATTCGTGGCTATTCTGTTAGCGAGTCGTTCCGATTCGCGTAAGTCGTCATCCTTCGAATGCGAAGTGAGGTCGATTTCTGTGTCACTTTCACTATCACTGGGCTCATCGTTTCGTCTGCGGTACACCAAGTTCTGTGGTTCGTCGATTTCTTCCGAAGTGCCGCAGTGGCATGGGTTTTTCGGTGGCATAACTCTGAGATCGGTTGGCACGGCTTCGGAGTTATCCATCTGAGATGGCATCAGTAATGGTGGGAACGGGAAGGGAGGTTGTTGCAGCATCCTTCCATCCTCGCTTCCATAAGGCATCGGTGGATGAATTCCCCCATCGTGACTAGGAATTGCTGGCATGTTATCTGAGATGTTATGATTCCCGTTATGGTGGTATTGTTCTTGGTGTGGTGCTTTGAGCTCACCGTTGCTTTCCATTGGCGGTGGCTCTGGTGAGCCTTTAGGCGTGGGTGATTCTCCTTCCGGTGATGAATCAGGGGGTTTCGTTTGACCTGAAATAAAAATTCCATTTGTGAACATTCATAAGTCGCAGTATACCTATGGCCCGTTTGCCACCAACCGAGCCTCCTTGCTCGGTGACCATGCGTTACACAGCTCTTTTATTATTTCCGCCAATGTGGAGAGGAGATACGTAGCGGAGATGTTAGCTGTGTAGAGTCAGTCGAATTTCGTTTTCAAGTGTGCGAGGCACTGGGAAAGGCTGCGGAGAACGAAACGCGTGCCGACAGACCGCCCGACTATGTGATATCTCCGCATTGTCGCGCCGCTTGCTCATAAATATTACGGCATTTAATAGAAAAATGAGACCTCTCCCCATTCCTACTGAAGCTAAGCGGAGGAGACATGTGGAAATAACGAAATCTGATTGATTATTCAAAACATATCATCTCTCGTCTCGTCTCTTCTCTCTACTTTGTTGGGAACCAGGCTTATCCAATGCTTGTGCGATGTTAATCCACGGTTTATACCATCAAGGAGTGAACAAAAATGAAGCTGACCTGGCATACCAAGAGGGGGGGAGCCCAGCCCCAAGCACCGCATCCTCCACGCATCCTGAAGAAGCTGCAGTCGTGCTTGCTTACGCCATTTTGCGCGACGATTTTGAAACCAGACCTATAAATAAATTGTTCATTGCTATATAGGTGACAGAACAACGCACAGCTAAAACAACTGGGTAGATGGATTTTTATTATTTCATAATTGGCTCAGGTAAGCACCTCTATAGCCATATGGCATTTTGCGATAGGTAAGTACGTTATAAAAAAAAATCAAAAATGTACTGAAAATTATCGCTATATGATTAATCGCTTACATTGGTTAGGTTAGATGATTGGTTAAATTTTTATTTCTAAAGCAATGCAGTAGCAATCTTAAAAACGCATGGATAGAGGCTTCGGTCCTCGCTAGTTACTACTCAACCGGAAGAGAGGCACCGCCACCAACGTAATGCTGCATAGAAACTGTAAGCGTAAATTGACTCCTTCCAAGTCTTACAACTTCGACTGTCTCAAACATCACTTAGCATCAGATGAGATAACAGTTAAGTACTAACGTGTGGAGTGATAAAAAGAACAATTATTAATGATCGGGCTGAAATTTAGCATACAGATGGCTACTACGACGAATGAAACTGCTAATTATAAATCTTTTAAGTCCTAAAAGGGTAGAGCAGGTGTAACGTAAACGAACAGTGCCCTCTACTAATGGAATTTTCAATTTGGATATTTTAATTTTTTTATAAGGTATTAATCGGAGTACCAGCGATGACGTTTATAAATTTATGGTATTAATTGTATTTTAATTAGGCATCAGTGGATAAGATTTCGGTCTAAGTAAAACACCTTCGCAGAGTCCGCGAATCGAGTTCCATAAGAGTTCCATGCACCTGTAACTTTTTGGGAGAACCTTTTTATTCATTTGAGGAAACCGAATAAAAACTTTTTTTATTTTTAAGAATAACTTCTGTAGAATATTCTCAAACATGACGGGCCTAAAAACGCCGGACGGAGACGGATGGAGCGCCGAGTCTCGGTTTCAATTCAAGGCGTATAATATTCAAGTTCATCTGACCGCATCTTAATTTTTTTTTATTTTGTTACATATAAATTTTTAAAAATAATCAAGACAAAATAATTTACAGATACGAATAGATTAAGAAAATGCTAATCTTTTGTCATCGTGAAAAGGTGAGTTCATTCATATACTTTGACGTTTTAAAAAACACTGAGATAAAAAAAAATTATGAAATATTAAAGGGGTAATTTGTAGTTTCACCGCAATCTTTACTTAATTAATTAAAATCTTAATAGATTTAGTAACGCCTTAAGAGTCCGCTTACCCACGATGTCTCCCATACATTCCTAATACCAAAATCATATTTTGTAATTCGTGCAAATTTCGATCATGTTGTGGGGTTTTTCGGGTTCATATAGTAATTATCTATGCTCCTGGTCATATTTGGTTCTGAAATACTTTTGTTAAACGAAATTGTAAACGAATTTAGTATTGCTTATTTTTATGTCAAAGAGGACATGTTTTCTGTTTATTTGTTTTGTAATAAAAACAACACTATCTCACATCGCATTAGTACACGAGCACAGTTTTTACTATCCAGCTAAAGAAAAACACCAGTTAATAAAGAAAGTTACAAGTTTTCATTCATAATTTTGGTATTACGGAACTCGACCAAAATTATAAAAATTTTGATCAAAATTGATTATTATTTCGTTTTAAAGAAGTATTTCCGAACCAAATATGGCCAGGCTCATAGACTAATACTATAGGAATCCGAATAACACCACAACATGATCGAAATATAGCCAATAGCGGAGAAGGTGCGCAATTGCTTTTCTCAAATCGTCTAAAGATACTTTACAAAGTTCGTAAGTATCTCTCTCAAGAACTTTGTATTCAGCTGGTAGAGGCTTTAGTACTTTCTAAGCTGATTTATGCAGATGTTGTGTATGGGCTTCGGCTGTTATGTAGAACTAAACGCCTAATCCAACGCGTGCAGAATTCATGTGCGCGTTTTTGCTTTGATATTCCTCCGAGAAGTCACGTCACCCCCTATTTGAATAATCATAGGTTATTAAGAATGAGATCACGGAGGAAACTGCATCTCGCTGGTTTGCTTTTTGGAGTAATTAAATTGGGTAAGCCTTTTTACCTAGCCCATAAATTGAATTGGGTGGACGATGGTGAAACAGGCCGCCTTCGAAGCTGTCGTAATCGGCTCCGTATTCCACTCCATCGCACGGCTGCTTTTAGGGGCTCTTTTACCTACTCTGCCACAAAATGTTGGAATAATATTCCCCCTCCAATAAAGAATTCAAAAAGCATAGTTTCGTTCAAACTCGAATTAAAAAAATTCCTACTGGAAAAACAAGTGGAATTTCAAGATCATGTGGCAGAGTACTCTTTTCTGTAGCTTTTATAATATTTATTTATTGGTATGATATGTATTATGTTTAATTATAAATATATATATTATAGTGGTAATAGTATATAGTTAAATACATAATATAACAATAATAATTATAGATATTCTCAGTAGTATGATGTTCGATAAATAGAATAGAGTAATTGGGTACGAATTACTTATACTTAATATCAGTAGTAGTAGCAGTAATAATACTTTTTAGTCGCTTTTTGTAGAAGTTTAGTGCTTTAATTTTCTATTTATACCATAGTATATAAGCTTCCTATAGCTGTTTACATCCATGTAGTTTCCGTGGCGTCACCTGAATAACGGTTCCGGCTGAAAATCAGCGCTGTATGTTTTTGTGCTTGCACTGGATATACAGCATTATGCTGAGCCTGGACCATTTTTCGGGTTGTGCCATGCGTGATAGGTGTATATACTGTATGCTTGTTATGTGTGGCACAATTTGGAAATAAATGTTTTTTCTTTCTTTCTTTCTTTCAAATATGCACGAATTACAAATGATTTGGTATTTCAAATGTAATGAGACATCGTAGTTCACAGGACTCTAATACAACTATAAATAATACAAGGACTAAAATATTTGACAACCATCTACAATCATATACGAGTATAATATAAAAAAATCGTTCATCAATTAATAAATTTTAGATTTTTTGCCCATCATTACGAGTAGTATCATTAAAAACTATGAAGTTTCATTGTATGGCAATGTATTGCTGCTATTTAAATTTTCTAAAAAATAAAAGCAAAATAATATTTAAATGTGAGTTCACATTTCAATATTAACTATATTATCTATTTAATATTAACTATATTATTATCTATATTATCTTTTTGTTTATTGAATGTACCAAATAACAGTTAAAAAGGTCATTTTACTGCATCGAATTGAAAGTCGAAGAACCTATAGGTACCGCGCCCGCCGAGCCGTCCCGCCCGCCCTAACGCTGCGCTCGACCGAGTTTTGATGCACAGAGAAATTGCCAAGCTAGAAAAGTTATTATTTTTGTATGCATGAATGCAATACAGAATTTTGCAGAATTTTGAAAAGTCCTAGAACAAAAGCTGATAGTTTTACTTACACTTGATATTACAAATTTGTGTATTTTTCTCCATTAATATCATAGCAGGATTTTGTGGTATCTGACTAATAATCTCTATACAGTTGTTTAAAAACAGTTACTCATCCTTAAAAAAAACAATAAAAGTTTTTCTAAGAAATACTTAATAATTGTTTGTTTTATAACTCAGTTTTTACAATAATCTAAGTTCCCGTACCTGAACCCTCGCTTCCGAAAGGCTGATCCTCAAAGCAACTTCCTCTCTCAAAAACACATCGGGATAATGTGTTTTCTGGAATAAGGACTCGAGTTCGCTCAGTTGCTGGGGAGTGAAGGTGGTTCTGTTCCTCCTTTGGCGTCTTCTACCGAACATGTACTCTGTCAGGAGATCCCCCGGCAAAGGAGACAAATATGGACCGGCCATTTTGTCACAATTACTCTTCTTATTTCAACAATTTTCCTATCGATTTTCGCAAAACTGTATATTATACCTACATTATTTTGAGTAACGATTTAGTTAGATTTGGTATGATACATTTTGTGACAGTATACTTGACGAAATATAAATTCGTAATCACGGTTCAGAGTTAGTGAAAAGTTCGTAAAACTCAATACTGCACACAAAAGTCGGGAATTTCAGAAAGTCTTGTACCCCAGCTCGACTGCACTACACTGTTTGAATGAGAGAAATTATTCCCGTATAAACCACCCTAGCTCCACCCCTCAACGATATAATAGGGGTGTGTGATTGGCTGAACGCCCCGGGGGATGGAGGATTCAGCCAATCGTGTCTCTCGTTCAGGGGTAGTATTTAAAATAGGTGTAGATTGAGTTATGGCGTATCCGTAAATATAAATTTTGTATAAATACGGTTAATTTCACGCTGAAACTGTTAATGAAATATTGAAAGCGTCCGCTTTTATTTTGTGAGTGTTTTTTTTTGTATAATTATTTGCGTGTGCAAATTAAATGTTTTTAGGGTTGTGAATTTTAAGAATTTCATCCACTTTTTCTAATCATAAATCATTAATAATTTTTTATCCATTATTCAATAAAATATATGTTGATTTTATTGAATAATGGATAAAAAAATATTGCATGAATCACAATGCTCAACTCAAATCTACAGCAAAAAAACTCGTCAAGAATCGATACATTATTATTATTTAACTAGCTGTTGCCCGCGGCTCCGCCCGCGTGCAGTTCATTTATTTTTACAAAAATGTTTCCCGTGGAATTTCTTAATTTTTCCCAAGATAAATGAGTGGTCCCTGGGTTCGATGGACCCGTAAAGGAGTCTTCTTCCAATCTCTCCTGTCAACGTGCTATCTTCTTTCACACAATTTACCTATATCTTCTTTGGTCTTCCTCTACTTATACACTCTGTCGAAATTGCTTATGTTAATCAATTCGCATGGAGTAAGACAGAGTGGGGCGTGTCATCGTGGATTGTAATATCTATATACTAACCAAACTTATCTTATTCTGAGATGATACCAACGCCCAGATATTGTAATTAAGCATTCTGATGCGCTGCTGTGTACGTAGCAACCCGTTCCTGCTACGTACGGGTTATCTTGTATAGTTATACCTAGTTGCACGATCAAAAGGACGATTTAAACTGTCGATATTTCGACCCCGTTTTGATTGTGCTACGTAGATAAGTAGCTATAGGTTTTCTTAAACATCCCACGGGTGCTCTCAAATTTTTCAGGATGAAAAGTATCTTAAATGTTGACCGGGCATATATATAAAGTAGGATCATAAAATTTCATTTAAATCCGTTACTTGAAAGACGCCTGCTAACTGTTTTTGTAATGTTTTCTTTCCCGCGGCGATTGGATTAATAAGTTTTACTATATATATATATTTCGTTAAAGAGGCAACATAAGGTATCAGCATAGCAAATTTTACTAAATTAAGTTCATTAGTTGTTGTTTACAAAGCTGTTAAATTAATTGCAGTTTTTTAACTATCCCACGGGAACTTTTTATTTTACCGGGATGAAAAGTATCCTATATGTTGACCAGGGACATAAGCTACCACCACACAAAATTTCATTGGAATCGGTCCAGCCGTTCCAAAGATTAGCCCGTACAAACAGACAGACAAACAGACAAACAGACAAACAGATAAACAGACAAACAGAGAAACAAAAAATTTAAAAAAAATTTAAATTAGTTCTATTTCACTTCTTACATCCCCCTGACTCCGTTTTTAGCATTTTTTTTACTTGTACAGAAATTCGACCTCTACAGATTTAGTATACGAGTATGTATTGATGATATGTAAGCATGTAACGCATTGTATATGAAATTATATCTAAAATTTGAAATGAATCAAATAAGTCGTGGTCGTGGTAACTTATTATGAATCAGGGAAGAATGACATAACCAATCGACAAATTGATCACGTGAGTTATCGACTAAAAATGTCCTATTCATACTTTTTTACAGTCGCAGCAATAGAATATATTTTTCTGATTACATGGCTACAGTTGCTGTTTAGACATTACAAACACATTGCCGTGAAAAGACAGGAGACTTTTAGCTCCGAGAGCAGCATCCAAAGAAAACTAATATAATAATTAAAACTACTAACTCACCTACCTACTCCCTTCTCCTTTTCATAATGTGCATAAAGTAGTAAAAAGCAAAAAGCACTGCACTGCATTGCACATCTTAAAACAACGTTGTAAAAGCGTTCCGCCTCGAGGCATATTCTTAATTACGTAGAGTCAGCAAAATATAATTGTCAAACAAAAAGAAATGCAACCCCACTTCTTGTGGGGAGGCGATTTATGCAAATTTTCATCTTAACCAAAGTTCAAGACCAGTAGGTCAGAAAATTCGGAGACGATGTTCACTGAAGCAGTTGCTTTTCAGTATTGCATCTAATTACCAAAAAAATATTTTGTAAATGTACAGTTTAAAGTGCAGGTTATTATTATACTGTTATATAGACAACGAAAGTCCTAACTGTCTAAAAACATAAACAAGTAGGTATCTATTTAATAGGGTAAGTGACAGGAATGATGCTGGACGAGTGCTTAAGTAACTCGAGAGCAAGTGCTTTAGTAACTCGAGAACACGATTTTAGAACTAATCTCTTTATTTCTTTCTGTTAGTATTGTCTTTTATAATCTTCGTGTCTATTCGTAACTACGAGTACTGTCACAACTATAGTGTCTGAATAAAGCTTCAAAGTACTTCAAAGTAGCTTTTACCTTATAGCCCTGCGCCCCTGGACTCGATTTTGGATGTTAGAAATATCGACTAAAAACACTATTACCGGTACTGGTATCTGTCCACATTTACACTTTGATAGCAGAACTTTAGTGCCCGAGCATTGCACCATAATCCTACTCGGGAGGTCAACGTGTTGCTCAATGTTGTCAAAGGAACGAAACAAACGAGTTCGCTAAGTGGGTTGCAGATAACGGAAGCTGCGATTACGAAGAGCAAATGAATGTTACTGCCCGCGCTCCTCCCTGCCGCAGGGGTGACAAATCTTTGAGATACATTTCGGATTTTTAATAAAAAATATACTTATGCTCGTTTTTTCTGCACTTTGTAGGTGTTGGTATGCTATCAAGCTGCCATTTTTTGGTAACAAAGGATTAGGTTCGCCACCTCATAGCTAGCGAAATTACACAATTTTCTTTATAATCATCTTCAAGAAAGTTGAGAAATTGTGGCCATTATATTAAAAGGCATACATAAAAAGACGTGAGTGTCGTGACGTGAGTTTTATTGTAAACCAAATTTGGAACAAAGAAACAGAACACATAAAACAAATCTTCATTTATATATTTTCATGTGTGATTTCATCAACTAATTACCTACTCTGTAGCTCTTCTCACGTCTGTCTTCAGTTAGCTCGCGTCATCATACCAAATCTGTATACTGTATTGCATTACTAGTAAGAGAAACTCTCATTCAAGAAATCAATTTTTTTCGCCTAACTCCCTGAGCGGTCCGAAATGAAACTTTGTTTCAAAAATTCGACGTCATAAAATTGTTAGTGTGATAAATAATACAAAAGTAATTAAGGGTGAACCAAACGCAGCCCTGTTGGGCGGGCGGCGCCACCGCAGCGGCGCTAAACGAGTTTCCGCAAACATTTTAATGAATAACACCTCCCCCGCCTACGCCCCCTCCCCCACAGCCTGCAATGCGCTAATTAAAGTTTAAACATTCGAGCCATATTGTTTCAGATTCAGATACGATGCCGGATTTCGTAGCCTCACGAATAATGCGCTGATTACATTTGGGCTTAATTAAACCTAAGTTAATGAGAATGTTTGGCCTAAAGTAATGAGAAAAATAATTAAAATATCTAGGTATATAACGTACTAGCCTTCACCCACGGCTTCGTTCATGTGACCTTTTGTTTTCCCTCTTAAAGGTCGAATATTCATAAATCTCTAGCAGAAGGATACTAGTTAAAATATGGTTTTTAAAAATGTTACTATAAAACTTATCGCTTACATATACTAATTACTGTAAAAAGCTTGCCCACGTGAAAAGGTGCCAAGAATATTGGCTGCATTTCTGAACAGTCATGCTTAATCGTTTCGCAAAAAATGTGCCAGCCCTTCTGTCACTAGATGAGGCTATTAAACCACACCTAACTTAAATATTTTGTTCTTCAAAAAATCCATCACAATCTTAATATGAGAAAAACATACACATTATCCTCATATTCATGCAAACACGTAACCAAAACAAAACACCTCTAAAGCTTTTGTAAAAAAAGAGGACACCTAATAGTAATTCCTACATCACTACCTAATGTTCAAGTGACAAATGTCATCAACCCAGACACAATCGCGTGTAGCATTTGCGTAGCTGGAAAATGAAAGCTGCGCGCGGTATGTCGGGCAGCTCAATTAGTTAATTAATCTTTTTTTCCGCGTTAAAATAGCATTTATAAGCGAGACGCAAACCAGTGGGAACTGCCTCCCCTTACTGCGCGTAGGGCTGCCGCTCTAGTGCTTTTTAACACACTTAGATTAGCTTCATATAAACTACTAGCTGACCTGGCAAACGTTGTTTTGCCCTTAGGGGTAATAAAAAAATAGATAAATTGAGATTTAAACTATCCTATCTCTCAAGTTGGATCGAACTGCACATAGTGTGCGAATTTTATTATAATCGGTTAAGTGGTTTAGGAGTCCATTGAGGACAAACATTGTGACACGAGATTTATATATATTAAGAATAATATAGCTAATCATTTATCATTGCATCACGGTGGCAAGGTCTGACTATGGGACCAACCCCCTAAGTCAAGTATAAATGAAATAAAAGTCGAAAACTGTTTGTTATAAGACATTTCAACAAGTACTGATATAATATTTCGGGGCAAGCCTATTTACCTTGTGGTATCCACTGTTGATGCGACAAATAAATAGTTTACTAAAGTACAAGTAAAGACGAAAATACATATGGAGAAACACAATGTATGTACAGAACACAGTGAGAGCAAAGGCGGCACTCACAGGCAGCTTGTATTGGATGAAATGAAATGAAATGAAATGAAATTTATTGTCACACTTCCTTAGATTAAGTACAATTAGTTACATTAATTAAACTTATTTTAATACTATACCTATATACCTAAAATTAAGTCACCTTAAATTTCATAAAACTGTGTTTTTTAATTAGGTATTATACAGTACACTGATTTAAGTAATATAAAACTATACTTAAAAACATAAAAATCTATCTCCCGCAACCAAGCCAAGCGCATATTATGCATATCAAGGCTATAAGGTCGAATTTTGCGGAAGTTCTTTGTATTATAATCTATTTCACTAGACAAGTCACTCTAACCCCTGTTCTAGTAAAAACTGTACCACAGTGGGTTAGCATTCCTCAATTCTAGATCACGATCATTCATTACACTTTGAAACATAATAAGATGATTGAAGTTTAAAAGCTTGGTATCGAAGACCGCTTCAGGCATAGGTATAGGTAAGTTCTCTTTCTCCTCGATTGGTCCCTCATGACTGAGGATCGGAGTCAAGCATGGGAATGTTTGTGAACCCTATCGTGCACCAGCTTAACAGTGTTTAGTTATTCGCTGCAGAGCAAATAACTAAACACTGTTAGCGGTAACAAATGGCGCCGGGAGCGTTGCTCGTGGACCAGAGAGCGACGCGGCTTGCCGGCAACTAGCTACTAATCAACTCGCGTACCTATCTGTTAATACAAGTCAAGAGTGGGTATGTTGTGTGAACCCTATCATCAGCTAACAGTGTTTATTTATTCGCTGCAGAGCGGACAGACAATGGCGCCGGGAGCGTTGCTCGTGGACCAGAGAGCGACGCGGCTTGCCGGCAACTAGCTACTAATCAACTCGCGTACCTATCTGTTAATACAAGTCAAGAGTGGGTATGTTGTGTGAACCCTATCGTGCATCAGCTAACAGTGTTTAGTTATTCGTTGCAGAGCGGACAGACAATGGCGCCGGGAGCGTTGCTCGTGGACCAGAGCGCGACGCGGCTTGCCGGCAACTAGCTACTAATCAACTCGCGTACCTATCTGTTAATACAAGTCAAGAGTGGGTATGTTGTGTGAACCCTATCGTGCATCAGCTAACAGTGTTTAGTTATTCGCTGCAGAGCGGACAGACAATGGCGCCGGGAGCGTCGCTTGTGGACCAGAGAGCGACGCGGCTTGCCGGCAACTAGCTACTAATCAACTCGCGTACCTATCTGTTAATACAAGTCAAGAGTGGGTATGTTGTGTGAACCCTATCGTGCATCAGCTAACAGTGTTTAGTTATTCGCTGCAGAGCGGACAGACAATGGCGCCGGGAGCGTTGCTCGTGGACCAGAGAGCGACGCGGCTTGCCGGCAACTAGCTACTAATCAACTCGCGTACCTATCTGTTAATACAAGTCAAGAGTGGGTATGTTGTGTGAACCCTATCGTGCATCAGCTAACAGTGTTTAGTTATTCGCTGCAGAGCGGACAGACAATGGCGCCGGGAGCGTCGCTTGTGGACCAGAGAGCGACGCGGCTTGCCGGCAACTAGCTACTAATCAACTCGCGTACCTATCTGTTAATACAAGTCAAGAGTGGGTATGTTGTGTGAACCCTATCGTGCATCAGCTAACAGTGTTTAGTTATTCGCTGCAGAGCGGACAGACAATGGCGCCGGGAGCGTTGCTCGTGGACCAGAGAGCGACGCGGCTTGCCGGCAACTAGCTACTAATCAACTCGCGTACCTATCTGTTAATACAAGTCAAGAGTGGGTATGTTGTGTGAACCCTATCGTGCATCAGCTAACAGTGTTTAGTTATTCGCTGCAGAGCGGACAGACAATGGCGCCGGGAGCGTTGCTCGTGGACCAGAGAGCGACGCGGCTTGCCGGCAACTAGCTACTAATCAACTCGCGTACCTATCTGTTAATCAGTGTTTGCATTCTAAACTTCCTCTAACTACCTAGTAATGTTCATTGATTAAATCGAAGTGGTTTATTTGTTTATTAGAGACTACGAATATAGGGAGTGTTTTTTGATTTTTGCAAATGCCTTTACATGTTGTTATTTAGAACGCCTTATTAGGTACAGTAGGTAGTTCTATCTATATCAGTACAGTGTAAAATAATTTAGTTAAAATGGGCGTTCACCAACTGATACGCACCGATTGTTGCGATTTTAACTAAGTAATAAATTATTAAATGATTTTTGAGTTTTGATATTTTGTTGTTCTTTTTCACAATTTCATTGATGCCTCCAAACAAACTATTTTGATCCTAATTTGTATCTACGTTTCTAATTTAAAAAAATCCACAGCCTGATACTCAATCAGCTATGATCACCACAGATGTGTTGTTTTTTGCAACCGCAGTTTTCTCTCTACTATTTCATAATTCACTTACAAGACTTGCATATTTATTGGAATAAGCTAACGATAAAAATATATTAATATGAAAGTTTTATTGTAACATTAAAAAAACCTTTATTAATTTCAGCAAGAACCAATATAACTAGCCTCTAACTCTACCTAAATTCTTAATTGTGTCTTCGTATCTGGTATACAAAAAAATGACCTTTATTTTGATTATACTGAGTATGGTATTTACTAAGTCATGTACTTACCTAGTACCTTCTAGGCATCCCAGAATCACGTAGTAAAACAAACGTTGCACTTAAAAACGGAAATAAACGCTCTTTGAGCTCTCCAGAAACAAAGCGCCGTGCTCATAAAGATGGCGTTCATTAATCAAAATATGTTATGTATATGATAGAATCAAAAGGCTCGTAATCGTAGGGACGCGTCGCTGCCTTTGTCCGAACTCATTCGTTTTGTTTTAACACCCCCTTTAGAGTTTCTACGCCCATGTGTATACTTCCTTCAAGCTTCTTGGGCCGAAACACACTGTAGGTTTTATTTATATTTTTTCAGCACTGGAGTAGTTCGTTCGTTTAAGCCGACGGACGTACACTTCTGGACAAAGGCCTCCTGCAATGACTTTCAGCCCACACGGTTTTGCGCCACTTATATCAAGAGCCTTCGCCACTTATATCTTCGTCGGAGGTCTACCAACACTGCGCTTTCTCGTGCGGGGTCGCCATTCCAGCACTTTGGGTTCTCAACGTCCGCTAACCGCTATCCTAGGAGCTATGTGCCCATTGCCACTTCAGCTTCGCGACACTTTGAGCTATGTCGCACTGAGAAAAAAGACCTTCCGAAATACGGAAGGAAAACAAGGAAATTTTTCTCAGTGCGATGACTCTGGTTCGTCTACGGATCTCCTCATTTCTGATTTGATCACGTAGAGAAACTCCGAGCATATCTCTCTCCTTCGCCCGCTGAGTGACTCTGAGCCTTCTTATGAGGCCCATAGTACTAGACAGAGGCTGTGAGGGTTGGGGTTGATCGAAAAGGTACCACCGGTGTATCAGATTACTGGACAAAATGAGAACTTAGAACTGATCTCTCAGGATAATCAGCGCAGTACAGTGTGTAGCACAGATATGGAGAGATATGTCATTACAGCGAATTTGTTCGAAAACGAGTGTCGCCGCTTTGTCCCCACTACAGATATCTCACACTAAAGAAGAAACTATATACGTACAGCACACACGTGCATGTTCCAAAAAGCACGCACCAATCCAGCTAATGCACACATGTATAAAGTAGGCGAGGCTTTCTATGGTTTGTAGTATGATATTGCAGTGCAAAATCTTAGAATTATTTCATTTAAAAATTCATAAATTGGACTCATGTGCCCGCCGCCTACGACGTCTCCGCTTGATATATTTATGATTAAGCAACGCTTCCAAAGCGACATTGTCTTTGCGAGGCCCCTCTGTGGCGCCCCATCCGTCTTGCTTTCGCACCACTTCCCCCTTTCTTTGCAGGCACGAGATTTTTTTAATTATGACGTTGGGCCTTTTTGTCTCAACTATAACAAAGAGATCTCTCTAGGTTGTCGCTTCTAACGCTGTGGAGTACTCGGTTCGATTTATGTCTAGTTATTAACCGACTTCAAAAAAAGGAGGAGGTTCTCAATTCGTCGGAATATTTTTTTTAGCTTGTAAGTTGTAAGTAACCATCGAGTATAAAACGATACGTGTATAAGTTAAGTCAACTTTAGGTTAAACACCCTTACCACAGTTTAGCTTATCTTATAGTATAAGTTATCTAGTAAGAGCATAAATAAGCTTAACGGCATAGAAGGCTTTCGAAGAAGGCATTACGTATACTATAACCACTATTCGAGTACTATCAGTTTTTATAGTTTACTATAAGCTTCAAGCTTTGCAAGCTATAATCAATCTGCGATATTACGCTAACCACAGCTGTAGAATACTATCTATAACCACTTTTACTACAAAAAATTACTCACGCTACAGCCACGGAAAGTTAACAGTGAGTAGGTACTATAATGACAGAACATTTCAGTGCGTTCTTTTTTTAACTCTTATAAATTTTGTCAACTACGAGTAAGTGTTATTACTTATGGCTACCTTTTCAATTAAAAATTGCTGACACAAACAGCCCGTTTTAGCCCTTACCAGCTGTACTAGCGGCTAAATGTTGACGACAGAAGAGGCATGGAGAGAAATAGCCTCCTGCGAAACGAGAGAGATCTAATCCCATCCGATCATCAGCGATGGGTCTAAAGAGACTAATCTCAACCTCGGGAAATGGCTGGCATTGGTCTACGGGTGTTGCACAAGGGAGCCTGTCTGGTGCGTTCGTATAAATTCCCGATGGCTTCTACCACCGCGGTTTTAGTGGGTAAATCCTACATACTAAAATGTACTCCGTTTTATGTCCACGTTTCTGGTACGAACCGCTAAGGTGTGGAACATCCTTCCAGCTTCTGTTTTCCCAGCCTAGTATAATCTGGGCACCTTCATGAGAAGAGTGAATAGGCATTTTCTAGGCAAGCGCGCTCCATCCTAGACCTCATCATTTCTGTCCATCAGACATGATTGAAGTCAAGTGCGAGCCTACGAAGCGAAAAAAAAATTTACAAATTTGACATATCAATGAAGATTTTACCGCACTAATCTAACCTAGGTATATAGTTGCGTTTATAGATATTAGATACACTTGTGCATATAGGGTTATACCTAATCACTCTCGGCGTGTGCTATTTGCTTTAAACAGGGTTTTTTAATATTAAAAAAAAATATATTACCTATATATGAAAATGCCTAATTCCTCTCGGCCTGTAGTTTTAAATCTGGCAACTTTTGTTCTACCACTT
This sequence comes from Coenonympha glycerion, assembly GCA_963855885.1. Classification (NCBI taxonomy): domain Eukaryota; kingdom Metazoa; phylum Arthropoda; class Insecta; order Lepidoptera; family Nymphalidae; genus Coenonympha; species Coenonympha glycerion. The sequence goes on along the minus strand of OY979636.1, from coordinate 11,151,775 downwards.
TATAGTGGACAACATCACATACGAGTACATTGCTCCGATCGATATTTTGTATATTTTGATAATTTACAGAGATACTCTACTTGTTCGTATCTACTCTGTAAATTGTAATGTAACATCAACAAGTGGCGCGACAGTGTTTAATATGTCACAGAAATAACAATATTTTGTATGAAATAAATTAATAATGAATATTGAAAAGTCGTAGAACAAAAGTTTTTAGTATTAATGTAAACAACTACAAGCCGAGAGCGTTATGGTATTTTCTAAATAACCCTGTATACATAGGCTTATGTATATTTAAGACGTATCCTTCTTACTAAATAGTAAATAACAAAAATAAATAAAGAAAATCTCCGCAATGAAGCTCCAGGCGCGCGGCGCTGACGGAAGTTCTGGTTATGTAGAGGAATTAATTTTCAGGCGCGACGAAACTGCACTCTGTAGTGGGGGGAGGGGATAGGGGAGAGGGGAGGGGGGTGAAACAAAACTACGTCCGCACCTGCACAACGTAATAACTGCGCGAGCAAAATCCGTTTGCGAATTTCCGTCAAAGAATAAATTAGTTCACGGGTAGGCGAGGAAGGGGTAAGATTGCTTCGGCGTTCTCGTTTTGGAGTTTGCGAGTTTCTTATAGTTCACTTTATAGTGAGGTGCATCTTTTCATTTTATACCACGGATAAGAAACCTCAGGATATAAATAAATAAATAAATCAATCAATATATATAGTAGACAACATCACATACATTGCTCCGATCCCTAAGTAAGTAGCTTATGCACTTGTGTTAAGGAAATCAGAAACAACGATGGTACCACAACACCCAGACCCAGAAAATTTATTTTTCTACATTGCCCCGGCCGGGGATCGAACCCGGGACCTCAGAGATGGCGGCGCCTTGAAAACCGGCACGCTAAACACTCAACCACGGAGGTCGTCAAATATATAGACATCCGGAAGGTTTGCGTTAACCTTTTTCGTACAAGCAAACAGTAGCGGTTCTGCCAACATTTTATAGGTGGCTGTTGAGCGAAGTATAGCATAGCCTAACAGTTGGTAGTAAAACTAGCATTTTTGGCACCGATAAACTGGCGACCTTTTTTTGCACAGACTTTTTGATATAGCCTCCCTGGCAATCTGTGGCGCCTATGCTGGTCCTGAGAAGATTTCTGGGACAAACTAGTTTTTATAATTCCTGGATTGGCTATTGTCTGGTCTACTAGCGTTCGGTAACGGTTGGTTACCACCCTTACGGTAGAGTACATACCGCCAAGATATTCAACATTTCATGATGCTGTGTAGCTAAATACCTATATTGGTATTGCATAGTTTTAAGATATCATCTTCGGCTGCAACGTCACTTATTATCAGGTACGATTGCAGTCATTTGTAATTAAATAAAAACATACGTAAGATTATAAAATTTACTTACCACAACACAGCATCGCACTGGAACGCTCGCTTGCCACTACGAAAGCAAATATAAGAATGGAGAACTCACAAAGGGGACCGTTCTGGGAATCAAACTCGGGACTTTTGATTAACATAATCGCTAACTGTAAAAGAGCGTTTGACAAAAAACTTAAAGTAAGTATTTACTCGCAAGTACCTACACTAGCAAGTAAGAAGTTCTTCTTCTTATGCCGTCGGTTACTTTTGAGAACAAGAAATTTTGTTATGTTGCTATGACTCGTAATAAGTATAACAACGAAAAACTTTGTTAAGCACATGTCTACTATACCTAAGCCTTATCTCAAACCAACTACATCTGAGTACAATATAAAAAAAAACTAATCAGCAATCACAAGTAATCCACCCCAATAAACCCATCATTACTCAAAAAATAACTTCCCCTAAAAACCCAAATCAAAACTCATCGATCTCAAACAAACGTCAATTTTCCAATGTGATTAAAACCATGTACACACCGCCCCTATAATATCGGATTAATAGCTGCGCCGGCTGGTTCCGCAGGAGAGAAAAAGAGTGCAATCACATTAGCGGGTGAACCCTAAAATTTTAATCTGCGGCACAATGGGAGCAATCGCTGATTGCAGTCGGTGCGCATATGCATACTCTTTGGGGATCGCTTAGCGTGCACTGCGGGTGCGGGAAAGTGTGCACTTCTTGTTTTCTTACTGTACGTATATAGCTTATGCGTAATACGAAGGAACTTATAAGATAAACACAGATAACTTACACCTCTATGGTGAACGTGGCCTAATATCTTATGTACATGACTATCAATTTTAAATTAATGATTAAGTGACTTGCCTCTAAAGAAGCTCGGGTGATCTTATTGAGATTTCTCAATTGCTTCCCTATTATATATAGTTATAGTATTTATATTTAGTATAGATATTTAGTTCTACCCAGTTACACAGGTTACACCATGAGACCGTTAATTTTCTTGGGATAAAAAAAGCCTATATGAGTGTGGGCTATAAGCTTTGTTATTGGCTGTTGATGTTTTGGTCATTAGAATTCGACACTTTTATTTTGATTTCAAATTTCCTTTAAGACGCCTAGAACAATTTCCTAGAATTAGGAGCGCTCTTATTAGGTTTTGGGGTGTATCAGCAGCCGCGTATATATGAATTAAAAAAAACGTTTAATAGTCTCAACTGGTGACAGAAGAGCTCACGTATCAGCCTAGCTGTTCTACGCGAAAATGTAGCCAGTATTCTTGACACCATTCCACGTGGGCAAGATTTGTATAGTAATTAGAATAAGCTAGTGATAAGAAGTTTTATAGACTATAGTAACATGTAAAAAAATAAAATAGACTAATATGTTTTTATGGGATGTCCGAATTTTTGCGCCGCACGTGTACAAGGCTCGTACAGTTGAGGGACGAATTGTTTTCATATTAATAGGATGTTGAGAGGTGCTCGCGACGACCCGCGCCCCTCGGCTCAGTGCCGCAGCTAACATGTTGTTTATGGCCATTTAATCACGTCGCATCGATGTACCATCACCATTATATTTACACAGCTTACTAATAGTTAATTTACTTACTTAGCTTACTAATAGTTAATCTACTTATTTCACCTGCCCACGTTGTGATAATACTTATTTCTGTGTGTTTTTTTTTATTGTAGATAAGCTTGCGCTTGATGGCAATCATGCCTGATTGAAAGCAATGATGAGGTCTAGGTTGGAGCGCGCTTGCCTAGAAAATGCCTATTCATTCTTACTCAGTTTCTTGCTTAGATAACTTTCTCCACTCCTTCTCCATATCAACTTTGACCCTTGCTTCTATACATGCGGCTTAGTTTTTCAGAAGCATCCCTGAGACCCGGCGAGAGCAAGCAGATATACTTCGCGTAATCAAGATCTTCCGCGAGTCCATAGGATACCATGCATGACGTACTGTATGGTATCAAAAGCGCTTCATTAAACTTTCCCAAGACAAAAAGTAGAGGCGAAAGAAGACAACATTGGCGTACTCCTGCTCTTAGCTTAATGGATTCCAAAAACTTACCACGGTTAAACACTCGACACGAATATCCATCATAAGAAGGAAAGTAAGAATTAAAGAAAAATATTTTTGTGCCCAAGTGACGGAAGCAGCAGAACCGCTTGTCTTATGCGTCACAGAAATGGGCCCCAACTCAGCATGATGCTGTGTATCCCATGTAAGCATGGGAGCATAACGATAGTGTTTACAGATATTCAAAATCTTACTTCCTCATAAACCCTCATCTTAAATACAGTAATATCCCGAGCGAACTTTCCACTAGTAATTTGTATTTCCATTTTTCAATAGCGGAGCGATGATTGAATACACAAATTAATTGCACGGCGCGCATTGTCGGCTATCGGATCGCAAAGTTGATTAAAACGCCGCCCGCCCCCGCGCCGCGCCGCCCTGCGCCCCGCCCGCCCCCGCGCCCGCTCCACAATTCATTCCCATAATTAAACTGATTTGTTTATCGTTCAACTATTGTTCTGGGTTGAAAAAGTCTGTTGCTTCTGTTGGGACGTTCATTTCTATGTTAAAGACCATACACACTTGGGCGCTATACTATCATATGCATAGGTTATTGTAGGTACCTATTAGAGCAGCCTAAACCCAAAGTAGTAAAAGGAATTTTATACATAATATTGAATTTTCCTATATAAGGCCCGGTTTCCACCAAAGCGGAGCGGAGCGGAGATGAGTAACCAATCAGATTTTGTCATATTGAATTCCCCAAAACTGAGGGGACAGGAAATGCGGAATTGACGAAATCTGATTGGTTACTCAAATAAGGCTCCGCTCCGCTCGCTTTGGTGGAAACCGGTCCTAAAGATCATCAGCAGCCGACTTATTACGATCATCGCGGAACCATTTCGAATGCTCAAATGGAACGAAATTAAAAAAAACCGCCCAAGTGCGAGTCGGACTCGCGCGTCGAGGGTTCCATATACTCTAAGTTTTTGTAGCCGCTCCGTAAATCTAACTTTGTTTTGGAGGTTTATTGTTTATATCAAAAGAATAGTTATAGAGTTGATTGATTTTTCTATTAATTAGCTATTAGCTATTATAATTTTATTCCCCGGGAACGGCGGTATTATATGCACAGGAACAACAACAATGCTGTATTTGTTTTTGTAAAACTTTAGATAGGTACATCCGCACTGATGAACTCACGACCAAAAGCTAATTACCAGGCCATGTTCACTTGTCACGTGATCAACACCTCTACAGGTAGCCGTTAAGATGCACCGATTTCAAACGGCTGCCGCACGCCGGCTAGGTTGCACGCGTTAGTTCTTGTTTGGTTTGTTTCACGCGCCGCGTGGGCCCGATTAGGAGGAGGCCCTAGTACGTCGAAAGAGATAAAGTTACGCGATAAAAAGAGAGCACAACTTTAGGTGCTTAGCGGAGGCGGTGCCAGGCGCTATTCCGAACCGAATCGCACTTTTTGTGTATTGTTTCCATGCTAATACGTTATACGCAGTGAAATTGAAATATAAGAATTTTAATATATATATAATATAATATATATAAATATTATAACTGTAATATTAATATAATATATTAATATTACAGTTATAATTGAACTTTTTCACGAACCGGAAATAAAAACTTTTTTTTTCTATTAGGAAGAGTAAAACTTTGCAAAAAATTTATTTGAGGGCACAGTAGTGCTCCCCGCCAAGACGATCGTCATTTTATAAAAACGCCGGACGGAATGCTATGTGAAAATTTTTCACGAAACGGTACGGTGATATTACGGACCGGAACGGTGATTTCAAGAACCGGAACGGTGATTTCACGAACCGGGACGCCGTTCCGTTGCGTTCCGGTCCAATTCGAGCACTGGTTATACGTAATTATTGTTATTCTATTGAATAACGAGAGAATAACGTTCCTGCTTTCAACCATTCCCTTACACAAAAATAAAATGCGCCAAAGTAGATTATCAATAAACGTTAATGCGAACATCTCATTTCAAAATAAAATCTCTTGGGAATATAATATCACTTGATTTTCATTCGGCTCGCATTTTGCGAGGCACTCACTCATTCATTCATTCAATATTTCGGTATAAAATAAATGTATTCAATATTCGATATTAATGTATTCAGAGGCGCCGCCGGGCCGCAATTTTCATTTTGTAATTTTTACCGAATGCGCATTCAACGGGGCCTGTCAACATTTCAAAGAACATGGAGGTATTTTTTTATAATCAACATTGTTTGTTTATAACAAATATAATGGGCAAGGTGAATAGATTATGTACTATAATATATAACTTATATAATAATTATAATAGTCGAGTGTTTAAAAATATTTTTCCACTGTTATCCCTGACGATGATACAAATGGAACGAAACTGTGTCGCGAAGTGATCGCTATGCTAAATTGGTCACGTCACCTCCGCGTATTCTTACACATTTTTTGAATTTCGAAAGCGATCCAATTAAAACATTAAAAACACGTCTGCCTTGTGGTAAAACGACTTTTTCCAAATAAAATATAGCCTTAGATGTTACTCAGAATGATGTAAGGACTCAAATGATACCCCATAATAATATGTCCAAATGTCTTCAGTCGTTCAGAAGTTATGATAGAATAAATGAAATACGTATACATACAATATACATACATACGTGAACTCTAACAACATTACACTTCTTGTTTTGAGCAGTCGTGTAAACAACCTATAGATATGACAACTATCTAGAGCTGCATGCAAGTATAGAGTGTACGCGTAGATACAGTTTTGTTTTCTCACAATGTATAGAGGTGTTTTTCGTCGCCCATTGTGTCGGCACTACGGTGACACCGTTAATTAGTAGCTGTACTACGAATAGATGCGGTGTACGTCGCTAGTACCCGCGAAGTAATCAATCTTGCACCTGGATGTATCAAGATTTAGAGATTTTAGAAGGGACTATGGAGATATGTAAAGCGGCACTTTAAACTGTGGTATTACCACATATATAACATATTTTGTACATTACGTCATAATATTATATCCCATGAGTTTAACAAGCTTTTTTATATATTTATTTTCACCTGTCCCTATGTTTGTTTGTTTAAAGACACACTTCCCGATTACCGATTGGACTGAAATTCTGCATGCCTCGTTTGTAAACTGGATGAAAATTCAAAATAATGCCACGGAGCTGATTTCATGGTGGAACCGAAAGGTGGCCATAGTAACATGGTAGTCAAATGTCTGATGTAATGAGTTTGGACTCATTTGATTCGTCTTGACGAGTACTTTAGGGCTAGATGGTAACCAGGGCCTGGTGCTGAGAATAATATGGAAAAAAAACGTATTAAAGCTTGGTTTTAAAATAAAAAATTAAATAAGAATGCGTGTAGTCAATAAATAATGGAATATGGAATGATTATGGAGTGGCCAGTTTAGCGATTATTTAGATCAACAAAAATAATCTAAAAGTTTTAACTGACTGTGCGTTACCGGCTACGGCTACGGACAGACGGACGGCGAAATCATAGTAATAGGGTTCCCTTTTACGCTTTGGGTTTGGAACACTAAAAACGGCAAGATATCTTCTCTCGTTCAAAGCCTGCATGTTCCATTTGCAATGATGGACCTTAACTGGGTATTGTATTGGTACTTACGTATAACCTGTTAAGACCTCTTCCAGTACCTCTACATCGCGTGAAGGCCTCACCTGCGACAGTATCCGCGGTGTAGTGCATTAGTTGATGACGTCACGCGCTGTCGCTCGCGATGATATGAGCAATATTGCCTCGCGGTGATGATTTGTTAAGAAAAGATTGAGGTCCCATTTTGAAAGGGGTTGCACCTGTAATGTATGAAAAAAGTTGTTTTCTATTGTTTTTCATTTTACTCGTGAATTTGTTATGTTTCGGAGCAACTTTCCGTTATAAGCAGCCTATGCCCATCGCTTACTCCACAACTATATGGCACGAAATTAAAAAGATCGATGAAAATACGAGTACACGATAAATCACGTCTTCGATAAATCACGTGATGAATTTGTCAATACATGTCATTCCCACCGACGTGTATTGTACTTACGGTATAGTAGGTACAATATACGTCGGTGGTCATTCCTATACATTTTTGAGAGATCGACAGTCGATAGTGTGAATAATAGACAGTTGAAATTTTCACAACAATTAAATTCTGTTGCGGCTATAACAATAAATTGGTTTAGATAATTTTTATAGATTTTTTATAGATAGTGGTACGTGGGCAAATCCGACTCACATTTATGTTTTTTTTTTTTTCTACTGTACCTTTCTTTGAATTTTTAGAACAACGACAAAATTTATGCGAAAAAATATATCGACTACTAATCTTGCACTTCAAGGATAACACAGGATAGTGTGATATATTGTAAGATGAAAAACAATTTCGTCTAAACAACTTAATTTTTAACGTCTCTACAATTTTCTCTTACCGCATTTAAATGTGAGTACCACAGTAAATAGAATAGCTGAACATCTTAAGAATTTCCAAGACAACAATGGGCCCAGGTAAGGTAAGTACATTATGATACAAAACATTGTAAAGGACTAAGCAATCACTAAGCGAAAACAAGAATAAAACACCATTGTGCCGGAGAATGGAAATTTTATAATACCTAAAACGAATGAATGTGCAAGACCATTGTTGGTCCCAAAGAATATCCCAATTACGTTGCGGTGGAGGGACATAATCAAAAGTGATCCTCCACGAAAGAGGGGATGAAATTTTTTAATTTCGAATGCAGTTTGTTACCACAATACGCTGCCAAGTTGTAACTGGAAGTATATAATGTACAAAAAGAGGTTTTGTTCGCATCTGATCGTTATTACTTACTTATTGTTTCGTGCTTTCGGTTCTGGGTAAACCGAAATTATAGTGTTTCGTATTTTAACTTCTTTGTTTCGGTTCGTAACACAATGGATCTGATTTATCAACACTAAGTGTAGCGGGGATAGTTATTAAAAGTCCTTTCGGAATATTAAAAGCGTTATTCCACTATTAAAATTTTAATTTTACGCTTCGTGGCTCTATTGTTTAATGTTTTAATCAAAAGGGATTTGTGGCAGGAAAAATTAACTTCTAAGTAATATAAATTGTTAGTTTATTACTTACATTATACACTTTGCAACAACTCAAAGCTATATGGATCTAGCTTTAAAAAATATGTGACAGAAAATAATATTTTTATCTAAAACCTTATATACCTTCCTACTTACCTAGTCTATAAAATATCATTCTATAATCACCGAATATATAATATTACTAATGTTTATTATATTAGCGTAGGTACATAATATGTTTGTATGTGCGTTTGTTATTCCTTTACTCCGCAAGGATAGAACCAATTTGGCCAAAATTAGAATGGAGGATTTTTTTTACAGTTACTTATAAATATAAAACTCATAATATTCTTTATTTCAGAGTACTCGTAGCTAGATAGACGCTTTTACTCTATCATAAGATAAAAATTCGTAACCTTTTCATCAATTTTGCGGACGGATATATCACAGAGCCGGCCGCCGCCGCTGACCAAAGATTTCGTTTTCACATTTCACTGAGTTGCGAGTGCTCTAAAAAAGTAAAAACACATTCCACCATCTGAAGTACACTAACCGGATTCGCCACGGTCCATTTGATCCGAGCAAATAGAATATGGATACGCTATTCGTTATTCGTGTTTGAGTTTTCGTATTTTCTATTCGTTTGGACGTTAAAGTTTTTACGCGCTGCCCCTGTAGGTGTTTTTATTTATAGTCTTTTTGGCTTTAATAGAATTAGTGACTTTTTCTTTGATTTCTTCTTCTTCTATTATACGCAAATATTATCAACGTGTTGGTTGGACTATCTAGCAAAGTTGATGAGTTGGGAAATAAATTAGGGAAATGCAAAATCGCAAACTATCAATTCATAGTCACATATAATCGCTAGTAACATACGAAATCAATATAATTTGTCATTGTTATTTAATTCATTTTTAAAAATTTTATGCACATACGGCAATTTGATTGATCACTATAATTTGATTGCTTCAATAGTAAGTTCTGTAACTTTAAAGTGACTGTAGTTATCTGTGAAGCCAATATAAATACGTGTTAATAAAAGTCAAACACGCAACGGCTAAGTACATAATATTATACACAATTGAAGCGTTACCCACTACCGTAATAAAATATGCAGTACGGTTAGTATAAGATTTGAACGAGTAACACTCGTTACTCGTTTCTGTTTACTCCCCTCGATTAACGAATACGAGATATTTGGCAGTATAAGTGTGACAAAACACTTCGTTTAGTCATAACGAGCATTCGAACCTCGAACGAATATTTCGAAGCTCATGACATTTTCTTTGTCTCTCTTACTCATTGGCGAAAAGGCTGAAATGGATATACGCGGCCATGTTATTCAATTTGGCATCTCACAATTCGAATGACAGTGACAGCTTCACAGCTGTCTGTGGTCTTAAGTAAATAAAATAAACAAACGGATAAAAATTTACAGCTACAATGATAATAATTAATATTCATTTATTCAGCAGCGGCCTAGAAGGCCTACTTTTGGCTTGGGGTCTAGTGTGGGCCTAAAAAAGGTGTGTGTTTTGTGAAAAAGGAGTTAAAGCCAGTGCCTACGTATAAACAAACATTGTGAACTTCTTTCACAAACAAAGTTCGTAAATAGACACTGCGGGTATTTCAGGATGATTCTGCTCCAAAAGTATTGAATACTTACTGACGATCTATGGAATCGACTTTATCAGACATGAGGATTGGTTCTCGTCTCGATTGGAACTCCAGTCTCTTGGATTACAACGTACCTATGGGAGTACTAATTGATTGGAGCAGATTGAAGGCTTGCAAGAGGAGAGGAGGAGAGGACTGATTTCAATTTATGTTTTGTACCTTACATTTAATAAATAAATTTTTGTAGTGCATAATTCATTGTCTTTTATAATACTTTACATAATATGTCATAAAACTTTGATTAGGTACTCTGTTAGTGCTATTAAAAAGAAAAAAATGATCTTTATTGGAACCACTGTCAGCTGTTCTTCAAAGTGGAAAAAATGTAGTGTTCCTAAATTATTAAATATAGTTGAAAATATAGTGTGGTATTAAGCAGTGACAACACATTGGTTTAGACATCTCATCAGAGAGTTGGGCTTTGAATCCTAGGTGTGCACCTCTGACTTTTCAGGGATATGGTACACAGACTTGCTGAGCACTGAAGGAAAGCTCTAAGGTGTGCGAGGCAAGTCAACCCGTACTCAGCTATCAAGGTTTGCTGAGTATTGGTTTATGGCCAAACTTATTTTGAGAGGTGACTCATGCTCAGCAGTGGGACACGAAAAGGGGTTCAATAAATAATCTTTATTAAAGTCAAATAAGCCCATAGTGTGACAAAATAATTAATTGATGAAATAAAATATAAATAGGTACAGAAGCTTAAATGTTAGTTATATAATGCTTATCCTTTATTAGTAACAATGGTACTTATTCTATGTTAGTAATGTTACTGAAGCTATCTAAAACTTTACCTACACCCAGCCTTAAACAGCGTACACCAAGGTCCGGGTGGGGATCTCCTGGTGCTGGTGTGTGCACAATTCTCCACAGAGGGCTGTCTAATTGTGCAAAAACAAAAGCTCTGTTTTGTGTTGTTTAATAATAATGATTTTTAAACAACCTATTCAATTCAATTCAATTCAATTATATTTATTGTGAAATTTGGTGTACATAAATCTTATAGAGATTGTGAAGTTCAAACAAGTTCTACCTTATGGCATGCATAAGTAATAGTGTATTGTAGTGACCTACAATATTTTATATAATATCACCTTACAAACAGCTACCTATTTAGTATAATATTATGTAATTATAGATAGAAGAAACAATATGCAGTGACTTTTTAATTAAATAGAGGAAAAAAAACCTATTGGATTATGAAAATAAATTAAAAATAATATAGGTACTGAGAATAAAACTCTTTTATAAGCTAATATATATTTATTACTAAATCATCGTCCAAGATAATATATTATATAACCGACAATTTGCAAGAGCCTGTATGTTAGGCCTATGTGAAATAAAGATATTTTGAGTTTTTGAGTTTTTATAATACAGTCATTTTTATCATGATTTGACAATGGCACCATTAAATAGTGAAACATGTGAAGACGAATCCGAGAGCTTCATTTTTCCATACAATCTGCACCTTTACTCTAGATACTGGCAATTGCATATCTATGAGACACATTTTGGCACTAAACCATGTAGGTATATGAGGCACATGTGGCTTGAATCCCTTACTCCTTGATGATTGATCTGGAAATAGTTCAAAATTTAGTGAACAGTCCGTATTCCAGGAAATCCAGAGGTTTGACTTGCCTTACGGAAGTGAATGTGCATTTAGTAGAACGTAGAAAAAATTTACCACTTGCACTCAATAATTAATTACACATTGTTGAGGTGAAATGCATGCCTGACAGTAACTAATTCCCCATCTTCTCTAATTAAAAATATAGCCTGCTTCTGGCACTTGGCGACCTTTGTGGAGTATACCCAAAATCCAAATCTCTCTCACTCTGAGACAATACCCATGCCCAGTAGTGGGCTGTAATAAGGGATAAAACAAGTACAAGTAAGTATTCCTAGTAATCGTTTTTGAAACTAAAATAAAATTATTAAATTAAGCTGTAAGCCTAGAACATAGGTAGGTACCTAACCTACCTTGTATTGTACCTACCTAGTCTTAACACCTATAATTGGGAGGTATATTTTTCAATTGAAGGTTACCTTTGAGTCCAGCGATAGTGTACCTACTTTTTAGTAGATTTAGAAGGTTAATTTAATTTAAGATTAATTTTAATTGTTTGATATATTCATAACATTCCATACCATAGATAGGTACAGCATAAATACTTAGTTATAACTCATAAAAATATTTACTGACTTTTGCACAACGCGTTGTCTTTCTTCCAGAGTAGCAGGACACTTTATAAATTTCTGAATGACTCTGGGATTGTTCAGTGCTTCTGTGACCTGGTGCAGAAATCTGCTGATACACTCCTGAGAGAATAGATTGGCTTTTACAATCATTCTCTGGTAATCCCCGTTTGCATTAAAGAGCAATGCACACAGCACCTGAAATTTAATGCAATATTATACTTATGAAAACAAATGTTTAAGTATACTTATGTAATATCATGTACCGTACCCACCTACTTTGTCTAGTAGGTAGTCCTATTATTATTTATATCATCTCTTTGTACTCCCTGTAGGTAATTCTGTGTACATTTTTTACATTACCTAAGTCTCTAATATTTTTATTATTTATTTTATTTTATGTACTTATTTCTTTTGAGAATCTTTTGAGTCTTGAAACATTTTTAATCAATTTTGTATCTATATGAATAATGTACCTACAGATGTTTTAAAGAAAATAATAGGTACTAGACTTATTTCTACAACAAATTGATATTCTTATCCCACTTGGCATATCTACCTATATTTCGGAGTTACCAAAGTAACTAATGTGCCTTTGTGGGAACTATGACTACTTAGCTTAGCGGTGAAACAACCTGCATGTCCATACTTACTCAAATGATTTTTAAAACGAGGATAATTATTACACTTTTAAAGTGAATGAATTAGTTACTTACTTTCGTCTCCAGCAACACTCGTTGGGAACTTTTGAGGTCGCTAGGTATTCTCTCTAAGAATTGTACATAAATAGAAAAAGGCTCTCTTCGTGAGCCGATATACTTAGTTTCACGAATTTTTTGTCCGAAATACTGTTGACGTCAAAATAACGCCGTTGCTCTCTTATACGACGTTGCTCTTTTATCCGTTCATCTTCAGAGGCTTTCGCAGCCTCTGATATCAATCTCCATGCAAAATAGCGTCTTGATATCATTATAATTACAACTCGCTAACGCAGCTCTCACTAAAAAATAAACAGTGAGAAGTACTCGTCCAATCGAATGGTATTGGAATTCGAAATGACGTCATTTACGGATTTTAAAATGTCAAACTATAAGCTTGTACTCAGAATTTGTTCCTAATCGTCCATTTACTCGCATGAAATCAACGACTCGTTACTCGAAAGAAACTCAGTCGCGGAAATTTAGTTCACAAAGTGACCGCTTGGGGCGCTGGCTGTAAATGTATGGAAAAATTCAGTCGCACGTTCGAGTAGAGTACACTCGAAAAAGCTTGTACTAACCGTACAGTACGGTTAGTATAAGATTTGAACGAGTAACACTCGTTACTCGTTTCTGTTTACTCCCCTCGATTAACGAATACGAGATATTTGGCAGTATAAGTGTGACAAAACACTTCGTTTAGTCATAACGAGCATTCGAACCTCGAACGAATATTTCGAAGCTCATGACATTTTCTTTGTCTCTCTTACTCATTGGCGAAAAGGCTGAAATGGATATACGCGGCCATGTTATTCAATTTGGCATCTCACAATTCGAATGACAGTGACAGCTTCACAGCTGTCTGTGGTCTTAAGTAAATAAAATAAACAAACGGATAAAAATTTACAGCTACAATGATAATAATTAATATTCATTTATTCAGCAGCGGCCTAGAAGGCCTACTTTTGGCTTGGGGTCTAGTGTGGGCCTAAAAAAGGTGTGTGTTTTGTGAAAAAGGAGTTAAAGCCAGTGCCTACGTATAAACAAACATTGTGAACTTCTTTCACAAACAAAGTTCGTAAATAGACACTGCGGGTATTTCAGGATGATTCTGCTCCAAAAGTATTGAATACTTACTGACGATCTATGGAATCGACTTTATCAGACATGAGGATTGGTTCTCGTCTCGATTGGAACTCCAGTCTCTTGGATTACAACGTACCTATGGGAGTACTAATTGATTGGAGCAGATTGAAGGCTTGCAAGAGGAGAGGAGGAGAGGACTGATTTCAATTTATGTTTTGTACCTTACATTTAATAAATAAATTTTTGTAGTGCATAATTCATTGTCTTTTATAATACTTTACATAATATGTCATAAAACTTTGATTAGGTACTCTGTTAGTGCTATTAAAAAGAAAAAAATGATCTTTATTGGAACCACTGTCAGCTGTTCTTCAAAGTGGAAAAAATGTAGTGTTCCTAAATTATTAAATATAGTTGAAAATATAGTGTGGTATTAAGCAGTGACAACACATTGGTTTAGACATCTCATCAGAGAGTTGGGCTTTGAATCCTAGGTGTGCACCTCTGACTTTTCAGGGATATGGTACACAGACTTGCTGAGCACTGAAGGAAAGCTCTAAGGTGTGCGAGGCAAGTCAACCCGTACTCAGCTATCAAGGTTTGCTGAGTATTGGTTTATGGCCAAACTTATTTTGAGAGGTGACTCATGCTCAGCAGTGGGACACGAAAAGGGGTTCAATAAATAATCTTTATTAAAGTCAAATAAGCCCATAGTGTGACAAAATAATTAATTGATGAAATAAAATATAAATAGGTACAGAAGCTTAAATGTTAGTTATATAATGCTTATCCTTTATTAGTAACAATGGTACTTATTCTATGTTAGTAATGTTACTGAAGCTATCTAAAACTTTACCTACACCCAGCCTTAAACAGCGTACACCAAGGTCCGGGTGGGGATCTCCTGGTGCTGGTGTGTGCACAATTCTCCACAGAGGGCTGTCTAATTGTGCAAAAACAAAAGCTCTGTTTTGTGTTGTTTAATAATAATGATTTTTAAACAACCTATTCAATTCAATTCAATTCAATTATATTTATTGTGAAATTTGGTGTACATAAATCTTATAGAGATTGTGAAGTTCAAACAAGTTCTACCTTATGGCATGCATAAGTAATAGTGTATTGTAGTGACCTACAATATTTTATATAATATCACCTTACAAACAGCTACCTATTTAGTATAATATTATGTAATTATAGATAGAAGAAACAATATGCAGTGACTTTTTAATTAAATAGAGGAAAAAAAACCTATTGGATTATGAAAATAAATTAAAAATAATATAGGTACTGAGAATAAAACTCTTTTATAAGCTAATATATATTTATTACTAAATCATCGTCCAAGATAATATATTATATAACCGACAATTTGCAAGAGCCTGTATGTTAGGCCTATGTGAAATAAAGATATTTTGAGTTTTTGAGTTTTTATAATACAGTCATTTTTATCATGATTTGACAATGGCACCATTAAATAGTGAAACATGTGAAGACGAATCCGAGAGCTTCATTTTTCCATACAATCTGCACCTTTACTCTAGATACTGGCAATTGCATATCTATGAGACACATTTTGGCACTAAACCATGTAGGTATATGAGGCACATGTGGCTTGAATCCCTTACTCCTTGATGATTGATCTGGAAATAGTTCAAAATTTAGTGATCAGTCCGTATTCCAGGAAATCCAGAGGTTTGACTTGCCTTACGGAAGTGAATGTGCATTTAGTAGAACGTAGAAAAAATTTACCACTTGCACTCAATAATTAATTACACATTGTTGAGGTGAAATGCATGCCTGACAGTAACTAATTCCCCATCTTCTCTAATTAAAAATATAGCCTGCTTCTGGCACTTGGCGACCTTTGTGGAGTATACCCAAAATCCAAATCTCTCTCACTCTGAGACAATACCCATGCCCAGTAGTGGGCTGTAATAAGGGATAAAACAAGTACAAGTAAGTATTCCTAGTAATCGTTTTTGAAACTAAAATAAAATTATTAAATTAAGCTGTAAGCCTAGAACATAGGTAGGTACCTAACCTACCTTGTATTGTACCTACCTAGTCTTAACACCTATAATTGGGAGGTATATTTTTCAATTGAAGGTTACCTTTGAGTCCAGCGATAGTGTACCTACTTTTTAGTAGATTTAGAAGGTTAATTTAATTTAAGATTAATTTTAATTGTTTGATATATTCATAACATTCCATACCATAGATAGGTACAGCATAAATACTTAGTTATAACTCATAAAAATATTTACTGACTTTTGCACAACGCGTTGTCTTTCTTCCAGAGTAGCAGGACACTTTATAAATTTCTGAATGACTCTGGGATTGTTCAGTGCTTCTGTGACCTGGTGCAGAAATCTGCTGATACACTCCTGAGAGAATAGATTGGCTTTTACAATCATTCTCTGGTAATCCCCGTTTGCATTAAAGAGCAATGCACACAGCACCTGAAATTTAATGCAATATTATACTTATGAAAACAAATGTTTAAGTATACTTATGTAATATCATGTACCGTACCCACCTACTTTGTCTAGTAGGTAGTCCTATTATTATTTATATCATCTCTTTGTACTCCCTGTAGGTAATTCTGTGTACATTTTTTACATTACCTAAGTCTCTAATATTTTTATTATTTATTTTATTTTATGTACTTATTTCTTTTGAGAATCTTTTGAGTCTTGAAACATTTTTAATCAATTTTGTATCTATATGAATAATGTACCTACAGATGTTTTAAAGAAAATAATAGGTACTAGACTTATTTCTACAACAAATTGATATTCTTATCCCACTTGGCATATCTACCTATATTTCGGAGTTACCAAAGTAACTAATGTGCCTTTGTGGGAACTATGACTACTTAGCTTAGCGGTGAAACAACCTGCATGTCCATACTTACTCAAATGATTTTTAAAACGAGGATAATTATTACACTTTTAAAGTGAATGAATTAGTTACTTACTTTCGTCTCCAGCAACACTCGTTGGGAACTTTTGAGGTCGCTAGGTATTCTCTCTAAGAATTGTACATAAATAGAAAAAGGCTCTCTTCGTGAGCCGATATACTTAGTTTCACGAATTTTTTGTCCGAAATACTGTTGACGTCAAAATAACGCCGTTGCTCTCTTATACGACGTTGCTCTTTTATCCGTTCATCTTCAGAGGCTTTCGCAGCCTCTGATATCAATCTCCATGCAAAATAGCGTCTTGATATCATTATAATTACAACTCGCTAACGCAGCTCTCACTAAAAAATAAACAGTGAGAAGTACTCGTCCAATCGAATGGTATTGGAATTCGAAATGACGTCATTTACGGATTTTAAAATGTCAAACTATAAGCTTGTACTCAGAATTTGTTCCTAATCGTCCATTTACTCGCATGAAATCAACGACTCGTTACTCGAAAGAAACTCAGTCGCGGAAATTTAGTTCACAAAGTGACCGCTTGGGGCGCTGGCTGTAAATGTATGGAAAAATTCAGTCGCACGTTCGAGTAGAGTACACTCGAAAAAGCTTGTACTAACCGTACAGGTAGACGGTGTAGACGAATTTCCCGACGAAGTCCGTAGTATCTACGTAACCCTTGGCTACGAGCTACGAGCTACTAGCTACGAGTCGGCCAGCGGAAAAACAGGTAGGTAATACTTTAATTAAAGGATTGCGGTCACCGCAAAGACAGAGCTCGATAGGGTGAACCAAATGAGGGAAAATTAAATACTTTTATATTATCATATATTTATTTATCATTAATTTATTTATCATAAAACTTAAAAAATGAAAAAATTAAATTCAGGCAATGTACCGTCAATGTCTATTAAACAAACTGATTTAGTTTAAAGGATTTCAATTTAAACTTTAGTGTGTAAGCTTGGTTTAGGATACATCTTATTTCAGAACGCATTGTTATCACCACTAAATAATTAATAATTAATACTGACTCTTCATCCGAGGGTTAGGTCTACCTATATACAATAAATCACTTTGACTTTTGATCATGAGGGGTGGTGTATATTATGGATTAATACGCGAGTTTACACCAAGTACTTGTAGATCACCTAATTTAAAAATGAACAACCCTCCACTACATTTTTCTTTCAAGGCGTGGGTGTAAATATTGAAAGGGCGTTAATTTTAAGATTCAACAAAATATACCTACTTTAAAATGATTTTTGGCTATTTTATGTATCAGTTACAAGCTGTGTATGAATAAAAGTAAAGTCTATCTAACAGTCGACGTCTTGGAAAGATAACGATGATGATGATGATTACAGACGTCTCGCAGACCTGTTGCTTGCATGGTCACCCTACTTGCACTAATTTCAATTGGGTTCGTTCGTTTCGAGTAATTACATTCCACTTTTGCGGGGAAATCCAGTCGTTTTCCGTTCGTCCGGTCAAAGATACCCATTTGCAAATAAAGATAGAGTGGTGTTAATTAAGATTAAAATATTATCTTCATTGGTGAAATTCACCTATCTATTAAGGACTATGATTTTAGAAAAAGATAGATGCGTAAAATATTTCAAATAGCTTGAGCAATTTTTATATCACTGAGCAATCATCATCATCTCGATAGTTGTTGGCCATAATAAAGCCTTTCAAGGGGATCTCAACCGAAAAATTTCCTGCATAGTTATTTAGTATATATCGACTTCTTTGATACAATTTCCTCTGATACAAATCGATGACTGAATGACGTAGCGGTAGCTGCCATCTGCGTCGGAGGTCGTGAGTTTGATTTCCACGGCTAGAAAGTGTTTGTGTGATGAGCATAAAATTAAATGTTAATGTTTACAAAATACTCGTACATAAACCATCTGTCTGATGGGCAGAGTGTCCAAGACGCTAGGCGCTTATAATTACCTCTTGACTTTGTTTTACTTCTTTGACTCATGCCTATACAATCAGATGAGATTCTAGCCTTACTAGTTTTTTTTTAATAATAATAACAAAAGTAATCACGTACCCGTTATGTTGTGAGTGGTCACACCTCGGTGAAATCCCGTACCCGTAAGACATTGTAAAATTACTTCTTATCCTACTAATAATTGAACAAGTAAATAATTTAAAAATTAAAAAACACGACTGCCCTGTGGTTAAACGATTTTTTCCAAAAAATATAGCCTATATGTTCCTCGGAATGATATAGGGATTCTAACGATGCCCCATATGTCCAAATAATCTATTCAGCCGTTCGGAAGTTATGGTGAAATAAAGAAACTCACATACATACATACATACATACATACATACATACATACATATATACATATATACATACATACATACATACATACATACATACATACATACATATACACATACATACATACATACGTGAACCCTAATAAAAACATTACACAACTTTTTTGGGCAGTCGTGTAAAAACTGAAAACAAACCTTTTAGATACCTACAATATAAAAAATGTGATATCGCTGCAAAGGTGTAACAAAAGCGAAAATGATTCGAGGAGCAACTATAGGTAACAGTGGCACATGCATCTTAATCGGAACTGGTAAACAACACGTCTACTAGCTTAGGGTCAGTTCGGATGAAGCGATTTCAGTGTGAATATTTTTTGGTTAAAAAAGACGTCGCTGGAGAAAACTGGTCGTAATTACAGTCCGACAAGGCTCTCTTGGCACTTGAAGGAGGGCGCTGTTGCAAAACAAAGGCGGCCATAAAATAAAATCTCCTAAATTTTACTTCAATTTTAGTTTTAAATAGTTAATAGTCAGCAAAAACAACATAACATACAATAATGAAATACTGACAGAGCGAACTATCAAACAGTAGCACAAGATAGCAGCGTTAGTTCAGACTTTGGCCACGCGCCAAAACAGCCTTGTCGCACTGTATAAATAAAGAGTTCAATTGTTTGGTCGTCTTTAATATTTTGTCCTTTAATCGCTCATTAACATGGCAAAGCAGGTTTAAAACATCTTTAAGGGCATCGAGCACACGTCTCTGGTATATACCGATACGCTTGCAATATTTTGCTTCTTCGACAAAGCATTGGGTCATTTCTCAAAGAAATGTCTTTATTTATTGATTTTCGACAACAAAGAATTAAAGCTCGCACAAATATACCTTACTAAGCGATGTAAGAAAACGTAGCGAAGGAACCTGGATGAGTTCTTATTTTCTTTTAGGGTTGCCAACCCGCACTTTGCCAGCGTAGCAGTTTTAAACGACGGACCTATCATTCTGAGAAAAGAAACGCGTGGGTATATTAAAAAGCAAAGCATAGAAAAATACCAGCGTTAACAACGCGCTACTAACGCATTATCTGCCCAATCCCTTATATAATAAAGAGGCGCATCTCATCTTTGCGGCGGTAATCATTTCTCATTCTTAGCGCACGTCGTCGTTACCTGGCGTGATGAGGTTGCGCCGTGCATTAGTTGATGACGTCACTAGCTGATGAGAAACTTATGTGCCTCTATACTAAAAATACTGGGTGTATTTTTAGTAAAGAGGCACGTAAGTTTCACTATGAACGACGAAAAATGATTGAATGAAGGTAAATTGTTGATTTGTGATTATTTTTGTAACCTGAATCAAATTCCTGCTGACAGTAAAAATACGGTAGATAATATTATGTTGATTTTATGAGGCCCTAAGGTTGCGTTTCCATTGAAGCTGAGCGGAGAATTTGGACACTGTCCGATTCACGGTCCGCTCCGCTCCGCTTCGTCGAAATGTACCCTAATGTAGGTACGCTATGGCTATTTAGCCGCGTTTGTCCTGCGCAGAAAGAGAGAATTAGCAGACGGCGCAGAAATAGTGGTCATACATTTGCTATGGTTGTGTATGGGCATGTGTCCACCCAGAGCTCATCCGTCACTTTATATTTTTAAATAAAAATAAAAACGATATTTTTTAATCATTATTTATGATTGCATTGATGATTTGAGACCACTATTTATTATTTATTATCAATATCAATACATATAATAAATCTGTTGTTTGTCTGTTTGTCTGTTTGTCTGTCTGTTTGTACGGGCTAATCTTTGGAACGGCTGGACCGATTCCAATGAAATTTTGTGTGGTGGTAGCCTATGTCCCTGGTCAACATATAGGATACTTTTCATCCCGGTAAAATAAAGAGTTCCCGTGGGATAGTTAAAAAACTGCAATTAATTTAACAGCTATGTAAACAACAACTAATGAACTTAATTTAGTAAAATTGGTTATGCTGATAACTTATGTTGCCTTTTTAACAAAATATATATATAGTAAAACTTATTAATTCAATCGAGTTCCCGCGGGAAAGAAAACATTACACAAAACAGTTAGCAGGCGTCTTTCAAGTAACGGATTTTAATGAAATTTTATGATCCTACTTTATATATATGCCCGGTCAACATTTAAGGTACTTTTCATCCTGAAAAATTTTAGAGCACCCGTGGGATGTTTAAAAAAACCTATAGCTACTTATCTCCGTAGCACAATCAAAACGAGGTCGAAATATCGACAGTTTAAATCGTCCTTTTGATCGTGCAACTAGGTATAACTATACAAGATAACCCGTACGTAGCAGGAACGGGTTGCTACGTACACAGTAGCGCATCAGAATGCTTAATTACAATATCTGGGCGTTGGTATCATCTCAGAATAAGATAAGTTTGGTTAGTATAGATATTACAATCCACGATGACACGCCCCACTCTATCTTACTCCATGCGAATTGAGTAACATAAGCGATTTCGACAGAGTGTATAAGTAGAGGAAGACCAAAGAAGATATAGGTAAATTGTGTAAAAGAAGATAGCACGTTGACAGGAGAGATTGGAAGAAGACTCCTTTACGGGTCCATCGAACCCAAGGACCACTCATTTTGTACGGGAAATCTTGGGAAAAAGTAAGAAATTCCACGGGAAACATTTTTGTAAAAAAAACGAACTGCACGCGGGCGGAGCCGCGGGCAACAGCTAGTCCTGTATAAAATTTGAAATATGTTCATACTATCATTAGGTACATGAAATGGTTAGCCACACAATGAAATGTTCGATTCTAAGATTAGACCGCGACATATTGATTCGAAAATTGCTTTTGCTATTCTTACAAAAATATGGTTTATTCTTTTATGCGTGTATACATCCTACTATCCTATCCTACTAATATTATAAACGCGAAAGTTTGTAATAATGTGTGGATGTATGTTTGTTACTCTTTCACGAAAAAACTACTGAATGGATTTTGATGAAACTTTACAACAATATAGCTTACACATCAGAATAACACATAGGCTATTATTAATAAAGATATAGTGTGAATTATCCAAAATATATAACGATAGGTGTCACGTAAATAGGAAAAAATTGCAATCTGCGACCTTTACTGACGTACGCCGCGAAAACCGTTGGAGTTACACGTATATAATGTATGATGGAAATGTTTATCTTAAATAGTTCTACAAAAAAGCCCGCGATAGCATATATCCAACTCTTATGTGTAAGCTATTATCGCCAAAATAGTGAACCCCGAGTGCCCGATACTAGGCGTTTCGGCGCGGCCGGGCGACTGCGGGCGGGACGGGGAAGAGGCATTTATGAGTGCGCGAAAAAAAAAATACTCACTACCATCATTATTACAATTTTCCATCACCATCATCATTTTTTGAAACCGCGGCGCGGCAATATAGCCTAAAGATAGATAGATTGCTCTGATGACATATTTAACATCCACTAAAAAGGATTTTAAAAAAATCTCGAAATTCACGCGGGCGAAGCCGCGGGCAAAAGCTAGTCTATTCTAAAATCCAAACAGGTCGTTAACTTTAATAGTTACTGAAATTATCATTTGTAACAGACGGACGGGGAAATTCTACCATAAAGGCTGCCAATCCTCCGGAGTGGAGCGAGGCAGCGGAGCGGAACGGCGAAATATTAACCAATAGGATTGCTCCTACTTTGCCTATTGGTTAATATTTCAGCGTTTCTCGGCTCCGCTCCGGTAGATTAGCAGCCTAAGGGTTTCTATTTTTTGTATGGAACCATATTGGTACGGAACTCTAAAAAAACAGCCAAGTCAGAGTCGTACGTAAAATTATATTCCCTATCGTACTCATAAATCATTACAATGTTGTATAATAATATGATACTCGTAGTACCTAATCGAAGCGGAATTGTGTTAAAGTCTCTTGATTTATAACACAACGAATTTTTGTTAAAAAAAAACAAAACATAAATCATTGCTATGAAATCACTGAATACGCAAACATTATGAATAGGCTGATAGATGTAGACAGACTAAAAATGCTGAATGCCATTTCCACCAAAAACGTACTCCAATAAACACCAAAACAATACAAAATATACTTGATAGATACGAAATTCATGTGGCGTATAACTCTTCCCCAATTTGTACAACAAACGGACTGCAAAGCCCGCGCATTCCATAAAACAAAGGAGCGCCACAATGGAAAAATGAAAACTTTTTTTGGCTTAAAACAATGGAGTCTAGGTGAACGGGAAATAGACATATTTTGGACATAGGGGTGGTTGAATATATTCAATTTTTATATTAACCGATGTCCGATTGTGGTTTAAAGAGAATATTATTATAATGTGTAACTACCGTACAAATTGCAAAAAAAAAAAACTACTGAATGGATTTTGATGAAACTTTACAACAATATAGCTTACACATCAGAATAACACATAGGCTATTATTAATAAAGATATAGTGTGAATTATCCAAAATATATAACGATAGGTGTCACGTAAATAGGAAAAAATTGCAATCTGCGACCTTTACTGACGTACGCCGCGAAAACCGTTGGAGTTACACGTATATAATGTATGATGGAAATGTTTATCTTAAATAGTTCTACAAAAAAGCCCGCGATAGCATATATCCAACTCTTATGTGTAAGCTATTATCGCCAAAATAGTGAACCCCGAGTGCCCGATACTAGGCGTTTCGGCGCGGCCGGGCGACTGCGGGCGGGACGGGGAAGAGGCATTTATGAGTGCGCGAAAAAAAAAATACTCACTACCATCATTATTACAATTTTCCATCACCATCATCATTTTTTGAAACCGCGGCGCGGCAATATAGCCTAAAGATAGATAGATTGCTCTGATGACATATTTAACATCCACTAAAAAGGATTTTAAAAAAATCTCGAAATTCACGCGGGCGAAGCCGCGGGCAAAAGCTAGTCTATTCTAAAATCCAAACAGGTCGTTAACTTTAATAGTTACTGAAATTATCATTTGTAACAGACGGACGGGGAAATTCTACCATAAAGGCTGCCAATCCTCCGGAGTGGAGCGAGGCAGCGGAGCGGAACGGAGAAATATTAACCAATAGGATTGCTCCTACTTTGCCTATTGGTTAATATTTCAGCGTTCTCGGCTCCGCTCCGGTAGATTAGCAGCCTAAGGGTTTCTATTTTTTGTATGGAACCATATTGGTACGGAACTCTAAAAAAACAGCCAAGTCAGAGTCGTACGTAAAATTATATTCCCTATCGTACTCATAAATCATTACAATGTTGTATAATAATATGATACTCGTAGTACCTAATCGAAGCGGAATTGTGTTAAAGTCTCTTGATTTATAACACAACGAATTTTTGTTAAAAAAAAACAAAACATAAATCATTGCTATGAAATCACTGAATACGCAAACATTATGAATAGGCTGATAGATGTAGACAGACTAAAAATGCTGAATGCCATTTCCACCAAAAACGTACTCCAATAAACACCAAAACAATACAAAATATACTTGATAGATACGAAATTCATGTGGCGTATAACTCTTCCCCAATTTGTACAACAAACGGACTGCAAAGCCCGCGCATTCCATAAAACAAAGGAGCGCCACAATGGAAAAATGAAAACTTTTTTTGGCTTAAAACAATGGAGTCTAGGTGAACGGGAAATAGACATATTTTGGACATAGGGGTGGTTGAATATATTCAATTTTTATATTAACCGATGTCCGATTGTGGTTTAAAGAGAATATTATTATAATGTGTAACTACCGTACAAATTGCAAAAAAAACACGAAAATTTGAATTTCGCGGGCGGAGTCGTTGATTTTGCCTTAATACTTCAGTCTGTTTCAGTATTTGAATTCATTCATTTTTCTTGTTTTTTGTTTGGTTAACTAGAATTTGTTTTTTTTTTTGTTTTTCACTTGCACTATATACAACTTAATGGTGTAAACTTTATTGGCCTATGTGTCAATTAGAAGTAAATAACTATTTATATGTGTGGTATGAGAGCAAACCTCGGTGCAAACCTGCTTTCCGAACCTGGCGGTAGAGTCTCGACATTTCATGAGAGCTTATATCTAAGCCTATGTGAAATAAAGAATTTCATTTCATTTCATTTCATTTAATTTCATTTCATTTCAGAGAAATAAATAAATTATAGATCTACTCATAGATAATCTATCTCTAATATATTAATTCCCGTGTGCTGTTTAACCAATCTCCTCCGAAACGGCTCGACTGATTTTTATGGAATTTTTGTCCACATTCGGTAGGTCTTAGAGGTTCTTAATTATTTTTCAAACCAACGTTTGCCCGGTCAGATAGTTCATATTAATAATTTATATTAGATATGAAAACGTAAAAACTTTACCGTTTTCAATCGTATTGTATATGGAGATGGGGATTACGGATGAATTTTGTCCTACAGGCGACCATTAAAAGTGGATGCCGAAAATTTATATCTCAAGTTACCTATTGTAATCCATTTTCATTATTTCAGAATTTAGATGTAAATGCTGTACGGTGTGTTCCTACCAACCTTAAAAACGTTCCCACACTTAATATTATGATCTATAGAGAATATAATATATATAAAAACTAATCCATTGGTTTTATTATACAGGAGAAGAAACGTAAAGTCACAGTGTCGGTAGGAACAAACGAAAATTTAAGATTTTTCTCAAAACACTAAGTAGGTAGAAACGAGACATCCCTGATTCACAAACATGTAAGGAAGTGTGCGACTATATTATTACCTCACACAAAAATAATTTTGCAAAATTGATCACAGTTTTGTCGATTTTGGCAGGTGTTGTATTATATTATTATGAGATCATGAAAACGCCTATGTCTGATGAGTTACGAGACGAGCTCACATTGGAAATAGGCTGGTTATGCCTCATATCAGCCGAATCTTTACCCCTTTCAAATATTATAAACGCAAAAGTTTGTAAGGATGTTTAAATGTACGATTTGAATTTAATTTGCAATGGAGATAGATTATACCCTGCATTAAATCTTAGGCTACTTTCTATCCCGGAAAATCCATGGTTTTTGCGGGATACATGAAAAACTGAATTTCAGGCGAGCGGAGCTGCAGGCAAAAGCTACTAAGTAATAAATAATAAAATGCAAGTAGGTCACGTTTTCCCATTTTACCCAAAAGGGATAGATTTATTTTTACATATTGCAAAATATAGGTCCTAGTATATTTTACTTAGCAATTTCTCCGTCATCATGCTTAATATCAAAGATGAATATGTCTTTACTCTTTACACTGGTCTATTCCATTCTATTCTCTCAATACGTGGAGCTTCTCTATCGTGATTCGGACAACAGCTACCTTCGCTGTCCGCCCGCCCAAATGTGCTGTACTACACTTGAGCACTCGTGATACTTTGTAAAATGATTTAATATTGTTATAGAATATTAAATCTTTTTATTATAAATGTCTTAAAATCACTTTATGGCCATTAAATTTTTTCAATACTTTTTTGAAAATTCACATTTCATATAAAAATTAATAGCTGTAGCCAGCTGTAGGTTTAAGTATTAATGGAACAACACTTTAAACTTTAAACACAAAATCTTTACTATTAAAGTGACACAATTAATTTCACATTTTCAATATGTAAATAACTCGTTTCGTTGTAGTCACAGATTTGAAAATTGCATTACAATGTATACGTAACTAGTTTCCTTTGGCTACGTTTTGGCCTTGTATAGAATGGAAACACGCATGCGAATCTTATATTAGAGTTTGCGCATATATTAGTCAGTAGTTATTCCATTGAGCAAACTATCTTTAAATTGCGTATTGATATCAATTTTATACTCGTACTATCGAAAGCCCTTTTAACGCTATTTTTAGACCAAGTTTTGATAATTAGATTACAAAACTTTTTCAACGAATAAACAACACAGGACATACCTATTTCTTTCTACTGATAGATTGTTATTCGTTATACTGAATAGGTTGTTATAGGTTAGGCCTTCGGCAGCGTTTTAGGGTATACTCGTGTATCGTCTAATCTAAATATTCCGACGAACCTCCTCCCGTTTTGAAGCCCCCGTGTGTTTACGCGGACACTTTGAATGCAAAGGACATGGCCAATTTTTTTATGAGCGTTCGTAACTTAGTGTACATCAATGATTTTTGGTGTTATAAATTCGTGATTATAGGCACATTAAATTGGTATAAATAAGAAACTCACAGAACTTGTCATAACAACAGACTAGACATAAACGTGTACAGTCCGACAAGGCTCTCTTAGCACTTGAATGACATTGAGAGGAGTGCGCTGTTATAGAACAAAAGCATCTATAAAATAAAATCTCCTCAATTTTACTCGAATTTTTGTTTAAAATAGTTAATAGTAAGCAAAAATAACACAAAATACAAAAGCTATACACCGACAGAGACCTGAGCGAACTATCAAACAGTATCACAAGATAGTTAGTACCGATTTTGGCCACGCGCCAAGATAGCCTTGTCGCATTGTAAGAGTATAATTTTGATTAAAAAACTTAAGGCGCTTTAAAATAGCGAACAGTTGCGAATTATTGCGGTAAACTGACATGGTTTTAGTAATAAATAGGCATTTAAACAAGGTAACTGCCTTGTTCGTCTAGTGGTTAGCATATTCGACTGCAGATCACGAGTTCCGGAGTTCGACTCCCGGTCTTGTTTGATAGTATGCAGAAAGCGAGGATATGAGATGCCTTTGCAACCTCTGTATGGCTACTCCGCACTCCGCAGTATATGCACCTCATTATGATCTCCACAAAACAAATCCGAAACGCAATGCAAATCAGAGTCCACTATTAATAGCAAGGTAATCGAGTGGTAGAAGGTATCAGTCCGTAGAGGTAAGCAGGGGTCAAAAATATTAGAAGATTATCACAAAATCCCAGTAGGTACAATCAAAGATTTATATCGTTGGGTACAATGAATGCAAGCGCAACGAAGAAACGGCAATGCAATCATAGACTACTAAAATGCAATCAAACATTGACGTTTGACATAGACTCACTCTCGGTAGGTAGGTACCTAGAGAGTATTGTGTACTGTGCATAGACTATAACACATTGTCAAACACGAAAACGCATTCCGTTTTATGTATTTATTTTGCAGAATGTGGGAATGCAGATCTTAAACTCGTGTAACATAGGTATTTTTAGTATATTGTTTTTTCATTTATTGAATGCAAAAAAATAAAATGTTCCTAATAAAAACATTTGTCATCCAAATAATGTAGTATCTTCTCTCTGGTATCTGGATCTTAACTCTGTGGTAATATGCATGGTGAGGAACGTCCGTGACTTTATATAGATTTCTCTATGGTACAGTATGGCGGAAGTTGGGGAATTCATCTTGTATTCCTTATTATTTTGAAATAAAAACTGACGAGTTCAGAGAGCTTAAAAACTACGTAATAATTCATCTTTCTATTTTTAATATTTAATGAATATTTACTATGTTGTGTACATGGAATGTACTTTTTTGGCCATGTTCTGTAGTAGAGGGGCGTTCATTTTTAAATTAGACAATCTCAAACAAAATGGTCAAGTATCAAACACGTTTGTTCGACTACAGTGTCCAGCTGGCGACTTGGGCGGTTTCTTTCATTCGAGGCGGAATTCGCAACTAATTGTGGCATTAAACAATAGAACCTCTTAGCAATGCAAGTAACGCGCTCCCATTGTGCAGTAATATACAAATGTTTCACGTTGCACATTCAAAGAATAAAAATTTTGCGAGAAATTGTTTGGAACTCTTTTGAAAAGCGGAACCGACCGCCGTGGAAGCAGGTAATGATGGGCGCATTGTTTGTATTAAAACTGTTTGTTTTTATTAAAACTAAAACTAAACACTCAGATTTAAAAAAGTTTATTTGCATTTTTAGCTTTCAGATTTATTTGTTTAACTTCAGTGATTGGATGCTTCCTATGGGGTTTTTTTTTGCGTAATTGACATTATTTTGGGGAAGAATTTTTTCTCAGTGCAAACGTATTTGTATATAATTTTACGTCTTGTTTTCTAAAAGTATATAAATAACAAGAAAAAAGATTGAAGACATATATAAATATAGTATATAAATATATAGTATATAAATATAGAGTATAATATTAAATATAAATGATCAAAATCTAATTAAATCAATTTTTGCTTTACTTATCTTCGCATATTACCTTATCTACATCCTTTATTTGAAAGCCATTAACAAAAAAGCAGGTTTTAATTAATCAAATTCATTTGAATACGTACAACTTCACTTACTTACCATTTACCAATGACTTCCAGACAAAGCTCCAAAGTATTATTTTATAAACAAATCAAAACAAAAACATTATGGTTTTATAATACAGATTCAATCATACTGTAATGATCCTTAGTAATGCAACTTTAAGGGAGAAAATAATAAATTAATTGCGAGCAGTTAAGCCTTTTTGGTTTGGTAAATATATATAATAGGGATGGAAGGGGCGTGCCCGTGGCTCGTCGCAAATATAATCAAGGACTGAAATTGCGTTGGAGTGGTGATTTGATAAACGGCGCTCGTTTAAATTTTTTTTAACAAAAAGGAAAAATTCAGCTACGTCTGTTTTTGGCTTCATATCCAAGCTTTGCACGTATGAGTGTTTAAAGTTCGAACCTTTAGAAACCTTGGTCTATGCCTGGGTTTTCAATGGTAATGCAATGTTACAATTGGATTTCGTTCCAACGGTGTTATGTTAGGAAGGTACACTTAATTCCCTTTCCATGGTGACCCGTGTTTCTAAAAGCTTCTACAAATCAATAAAATTTAGCGCGATATAGGCTTGGTAGAGCTTTTTTATCTTAAACTTCTCAAGTTTAGAAATAATTAGGTACTTACTTCATGAAATGATTGTTTTTAAGCTATTGCATAGCTTCTATCGCGGGCTTTGACGGTGCAGACCGAATCCAGAAATTCCGTAACGAAAATAACCTGGCACTCCTAAAGTAGAGCTTTTGGTACTAGGCTACCATGAAAGTAGGGAGCGCAACTACACAAACTGTTTAGTTTTTAGTTTGCCATCTATCGAAAAATAGCAGAACTTTTTAATGACTTTTTGAAATATCACGTTCTACTTTTCGATTTATGGCAAAACTAAAAATAACTTTAAATTCTATGCAATAGCGTTACCGCGGCAGTCTCCGAGTGCCACACGCCTTTTTTTGTGAAAGGGCCAGTAGGTAGTAAAAAGTAGAAGACAGTTTTTCAGGAATTGATGTTGGGCCATTTCATGGAATGGTCAATGTTAAGACGAGCAGCCATATCATAAATTTTAGATTGCCATAAAAAGCTTTCATTCTCATTTCTTAAACATTTTTTTAAAGTTCCATTTTAGTGATCGACTGCTTTCTGCGTGACGATCACAAATATTGTCATAAATTTTTGGGGCCTACAGCTGCGGCTCAAGTTCAAATCAACATCGCATCCGCAGACCTCAACTAAATATCAACTAAAGATAGGTAGTCAAATATTAAGAATTACATCGTCGACTCCACAGCTTTCCGCGCACTAATCAACGCTACGTCTGAGCGCGGCGTGGCGGCTCTATCACAATGCCGCTATTACATTTGCTCAATAATTGCCGACCCCCTCCTCGTCCCCCTCACCCCCTCCCGCTCTCCGACCCGCTCGCAGCCTCGCAGATGATCGCGCCACAATGAGCCCAGAGCCGCGGATGTGTGGGGGCGGTCAATTTGTGCGGTCCAGGTATAATCACATCTGAGATATCAATGATTCATGCCTAGCTCAATAGCACTCCAACTGACAGACAACAGCCTTATTAATGCAGTACTATAGAATCGTGATTATCTTAAATGCTCTGTAAATATAATTTTAAAATTATTACTTATCTCAATCGGTTCAAACCAACTTGCTGCGAAGAATTCATATTACACAATTCATAGCAGCTTCCCTTAGGAAAGTGGATGTTGTACTTCTCCAACCTTTTCCACATTACGTATGCCATCGGCACAACACGTCTTCTTTTTCCATTTACTCTTATCAGCTGTCAACGTGCAATCTACTCCGTTCACACGCATGCCTCTTTCACCCAATCCATTCATCTCTTCTTTGTTCTTCTTCTACTTTTCGTCCCTCCAGGTACAGGCATACTCATCATTCTATTCTTCTTCTTAATCGTTCACTCTTGACAGAGTGGTGGTGATTATACTTTAGTAGGTACCTACAGCTACACGTGAGCTATACTCAAAAGTCATCTCGCAATATCTATTCCAAAATCTTCAATGACCATTTATTCGGTTACAGAGAGAATTCGCCGTTCACGTTAGTTTAGTAGATTTGCGGTGTGCGGTGCAGGTGGAGTAATTAATTTGGGGCCAGGCAGGCGATTCACATAGTGCGTCGGCTATATTTCGTGAAGTGAAATGTTTAAAAAGGTTATATTTCATCAGTAAAATGCTTAAAAGGTTAAAGCATTTACGTATTATATCAAGCAGAAGATATTGGAAACCGAAACATTTTTGCGAACGCTAAAAAAATCATTTTACGACTATTGACATAGAGGGTAAAATTGAATGTAAATAAAAGTTCAAAACGCAGCATGGTTGAGAATCATTAAATTAAATTTACTTTGCGCGATAAGTTTTAAGGATTGTATCTCCTTTGTTGAAATACATTCAATTTTACGCTCTAAACTAATAAATGGAAAGTTTTATTTTTCATTCAGTGTTAATTTTTTTTATTTTATACCTTGGTCCTTGATTCACTGCACTCAGTGTGTGAAAACATTACGTGAATAGCCCGCCCCCCTGATTAAGATCCGCGGTCGCACGGTGATGTGCCTTGATGTCGTTCGGACCGGCAGTTAATTTAAATGACTCATGTTTAGGTTCGTCCATTTTAGATAACAAAATAAATGGTTTCCTTAATTAGGTAATGCCTACTCTTAGAAATAGTACATTACATTGTACATTATCATGTGGTCTCTACATTGATGACAATCAGATTTCGTCATTTCGACATCTCTCCGACTCTGTTTGGGAGATGTCAAAATGACGAAATCTGATTGGTTACTCAAACACAGTTCCGCTCCGCTTTGGTGGAAACCGGGCCTATCTCTATGAGATAGAGATCAGTGTGGGTCTACCACAGACCAGGGAATAACTTTATATTTTTCTGTGAGAAGACCCCACAGACCAGCGAATGAGTTTTTATTTTCTCTGTGGTTGACCCAATATGGACCCAATAGACAATAAGAAACTATAGATCAATAAAGAAACATGGTAAGAAATAAGCATTGATCTACAATATAAGGAATAATCAAAATATGTCACTATAATAAGTTGTCATCAAAGACTTCAGTCAACAAAATTGCCTGTGGATTTTTACAATCAGGAGTTTTATATTAATTAACTTAAAGATGGTGTTCATAATAAATAAATTAAAATTATTTAATCTCTTTGGGATATGGCCAACTATTTCAAAAACTATTCGTTTCACGCAAAAGAGGAATTGCTATAGCATATTTGGGATTAAGGATTTAGTTCAACACGAGAAAGTATGTCTCTAATCTTGTTTCCTTATGCTTAGAACTTAGGAAAGATAGGCCTTCGACTAGATATAGATAATCTTTGTTGGTAGGTACACATCATCTCAACGGAAAGCTGAATCTACCCTCAACCGATTTGGCCTTCATTTATAGATATTTCAATCCACAAAGACGCCCCACTAAGTCGAAATCGCTTATAATATTTCATTCGATTCGTCTAGAGTTTGACAGAGTGGGGCGCGTCATCGTGGATTGAAATTTATAACGCCTTTACGGTGAGGTAGCCTATGGCCGACGGCTCCTTACTTTTAATACTATAAAACCTTAGTTGTGTTGTTTTTTTCCGACAACAAGAAGACAATCTCAACTATTGAGGTATAAACCTGTAGAACAAAATGGGTACTTATTGCTGAAAAAGAATGCCATGCTGAGAAAGGCATAGACATATTTTGTAAAGCTGGGTCAATACAAGGTAGATTGCCTCATTAATCTGTGATATGGCAGCCCATTTAGGTTTGAAGTGAATACTTCTTAGGCCCGTGGGACACTTTGGAGATGGGAAAAAAACATTTAAAGCATCAACCAACGACCAACACATACCAGCGTTGCCGTAAACGACACCACTGTTTGAGATTTTTTAGTACTTGACTGCTATCTCACTTGATGGTAAGTGATGATACAGCCGAAGATGTTAGCGTACTAACTTGGAAGGGGTAAGTTATGTCACTCCAACGGTTTCTACGCAGCATCGTACCGGAATGCTAAATCGCTTGGCGGTACGTCTTTGCTGGTAGTGTGGTAACTAGCCACGGCCAAAGCCTCCCACCAGACCAGACCTGAGCCAATTTAGAAATTATAAAGTTCCAAAGTGCCTGTGGCGGGAATCTAACCCGCGACCTCCCACTCGAATCCGAGCGTGCGTCCCCTGCGCCACGGAGGTCGTCAAATGATGAGATGGGAAAAAACTACTGAACTCGCGCCACCGTTAGCGTAACCGACACCTCTGAGTTATCACTTTTCCTTACCTAGCTACCTACTTGCAGCCAGAGACATTTTCCGTCATGCCAATAGAAAGTTTCCACCATGAGATGGCGGTCAGACTGGCGAAGCGGTATTTCCTCGCGGAGCATGTCTTTGTGCGAACTCGAAACATGGACCTGAACAACGACCGCTCCATCGACGAATACATCATTGGTCTTCTTAAACAGGGTAAGTGATCCGTATTACGGCGAAATCAATGAATCTGCACGGTTTCGTGGTTATTTGCAAGTTGTACGCTAATGCTCGTAATTAGACATAACCTTATGGCAGTCAAATTGCGGGAAAGCATTAACAACTTTACATGTCTTCATCAAAATCTTTGCCTGAAAATGTCCATTCTAAGAAATTAGTTCGTATATCGAGTCCGAGTCCTAACTCGCAAAGCTCGGACTGATTTCTTTAACTGGACATTTTCGTAGGGTTGCGTTTTGGCCTCGTATAATATGGAACCTTTTCTAACCTATTTGATTCGGAACTCCTTACCTAGCCTATCTGATTCGGAGTGCATCAAGTCCCGAGCTCCTTTAATCTGTTGCATCCTGTTAAAATTTGTCCAACTATTTGTAGTATCCAAACAGACATCTGGCAATCTATTCTGTAACGACGATAGCAATTGAACGTCTAAATTTCTCTATGTCTCTATCACATTTTACCGTAGGTACATTATCATTTCAGGAAACTCACTGTTTGCAAAAACTGAGGACGATAAGATAGCAGGTTTCTGCATTAATTTTGCAGCCAGCCCCATTGATCCATCGAGTCTCAGAAACTTTGCGTTCTATAGACAGGTGAATGGATTTTCTTCTTCTCTATCGTTTATTCTTGTCAGAGCATCACAGACGTGACTCGCTTGACAATTCGCCTCCAGTCTTCTTTAACAGCTGCTTTTTGAGAGCACACATGTAATGAGACTGATTATTTTGCAAGGTTTAAAAATAATATGTTTTTTTTTTGCAGGATCCCAATACAAAAGACTTTCTGTACTACACTGCAAAGTTACAAGAATCGCCTAATCTTTGGAATATTTTTAAGGAGGACAAAGTTTTTGAGGTCGGTCATTTTGTGATTCATTATTAAGTATTCAAATCTCAACAGTAATAAACACAAAATCCTTGTACCGAATTATCCTTCTTATCCAACCTATATTTATTTTTTAGATAAAAATGTTGGCAGTGCTACCAGAATATCGAAGACACGGTTTGGCGACTATGCTTACTCAAAAATCAAAGAATCAAGCAAAGGATCAGGGATACAAAATTATTCGAATGGACTGTATTAATCATTACGAGTAAGTATAGTTCACACTATTATTTACGACTATCAAATAACTCCATTATTTGAAATTTGCGCCAGTAATAGTATCGGAAAAGATGAGTAGTAAAAGGTTAGCATATCAGAAGTATATAAATAAAATTCATGTTATTAAAAGAACGATAAGTATGCACGCAATGACGAATACGTATAGGAAAACTGAATCAGAGATGGATGGATTGGATGAAGGAAGTTATGCGTGTGTGATAGGTGAGACTGGAAGAAGTCGTGTTGTGCCTACATAATATGGGAAAAGGGCAAGAGGATGATGATGATCCAATAACTACATCAGCTCGGTCAACAAAGTTTAAGATCTTTTAATAGATACCTACCAAATATTGACAAGACCATGTCAAATGCCATGGACATGTCATCGTGGGAGATCAGTCAGTCTTTCAAATCTCGTCGTGTCTATATTACTTATACGTTTACAGCGACCCTCACTCCGGAACGCCGTGATGCTTCACAGTTACTGCTTCACAGAGGGTATTATTGTGTTCACGGCAGAAAACCTGATAGATATCTTCTGTGGTGGTTACCAATCCTAATAAAGACCCATGCTTAAAAACCTAATCACGAAATAATTTGGTCAAATCAGGTCGAATACTAGACATACTTAAAAAAAGTAATTAGCTGTCATGTTAAGGAAGACGCTGTAATTTTGGTGAGCCTGAATATTATATTGAGTAGGTTCCAGAGACCAG
Source organism: Coenonympha glycerion (assembly GCA_963855885.1). Lineage (NCBI taxonomy): Eukaryota > Metazoa > Arthropoda > Insecta > Lepidoptera > Nymphalidae > Coenonympha > Coenonympha glycerion. The sequence goes on along the minus strand of OY979636.1, from coordinate 11,115,738 downwards.
AATCAGAAAATTTTTGGGAACACGACAAAGTGAGCGTTTTTGTGTTAAACTACTTTACCTTAAAACTACCTTAAAACTTTTGTGTGTAATATCTCCGTCGTATTCACACAAGTGTTCGTGAGAGGGAGAGGAACAATTTTTCAAGGTAACACCAACTCTTACGGCTTACACAGGATGGCGGGAAGGTTATTGTTATAGACCTCACAGATAACCGAACATTAGATCTAGGTATTAAACGAAAAGGTTTTACAATTAAAATAAACTCACCGGCATATTTAGCGGAACATAAAAAAAAGGTCCATAATTAAAAAAATATAGTGTTATTTTAAAATCTACTTACTACACTTCTTTTGTTATTTAAAGTTTCATTTGTTTTTACTTAAAATGAGATCACATTAAGAACAGATTTTGCGAGTAAAGGCTATTTGTGAAAAATGGTACATTTTTGAACTTTTCATGTAACCTGGAAAAGTGAAATCTTAATATATATAAATCTCGTGTCACAATGTTTGTCCTCAATGAAATCCTAAACTACTGAACCGATTTAGTTCAAACTTCGTGAATATCTGTCATTTGGTCCAACTTAAAAGATAGAATAGTTTTTATCCCACGTGGACGAAGTCGCGGGCATCAGCTAGTTTAATATTAAAATTACAATTAATTAAATTAGAAAAATGGTGATTTATATCGCGTATTTCCTCCACGTGCTCTTATTAAAGTTTCTACCCGTCTAGGCATACTGAGAATGATGTTATCGATGGTCTCCTGGGATAGTCTCCGCCATTCCTCAACTACGGCGATTCGCAGTTCTCCCACGTTGGCAGGAGCTGGAATTCTGGACTTAACTTTTCTTTTCAGCAAGTCCCAAACGTGCTCTATTGGGTTCATATCCGGTGATCTCGCCGGCCACTCCATAACAGTGATATTCATATCATTAATGGCGGTTCCCAATATTCAATCTATCCGTGGTTTGCCTTACTAGAGATAGAATTTTGACATAATTTGTATGAAGCTAATGTCACATTGATATCTCTGGTAGGGCAAATGGAAGATAGATCGAATATTGGGAACCGGCGTAAGATAAGCTTGAGTTACCCGAGCGGTATGCGGCAGAGCATTATCCTGCATAAAAACAAAATAGTCACCGATATATGGGGCAAACGGTACGACATTTTCTTCTAAAACTTCTCTGATATAGCGGTCTGCAGTCAGACTCCCTCTGTCAATCACTACCAAGTCTGTGCGAGCTCCCAAACAAATGCCCGCCCAAACCATTATTGATCGTATGCAACTGTAGTTTAAAAATTTGTCTGAATGTATCGTTCTCCTTTGCGTCTGTATATTCTTTGCCTGCCGTCAATTTGATTTAAGAGAATTCTGCACTCATCACTAAACAATACCTTACTTCATTGGTCCGCGTTCCAAAGTCGATGTTCCTGAGCAAAAGTTAACCTGTTTCTACGATGATTTACCTCGAGCCTTGGAGCCTTGGCGGGCACAAATGAACCCAAACCAGCTTCTTCGAGCCTTCTTCGTACCGTACGCTCACTTACGAGTACACCCCGCACTGCTTCTAACTCATGTCGGGCTTGGACGGCCGTCAAACGGGGGTTCCTACGTACACGAAGCCGAATGAAACGATCATCCCTACTCGAAGTGCGTCTTTTTCTGCCTTGTCCTGCTCTTCTCACATAAGTACCGGTCTCCCTGAACCGTTGGATACTGCGATGGATCGTTGAAACTGGTTGACGAAGATCTCTGGATATCACTCTGTAGGTTTGACCATTTCTTCGCATTTCGAGTGCCCTGGCAATCTCCGTTGGGGCTAAGTCAGGCATAATTCAGTCATCAACTCCAGAAAGATACGCGATTAAAAAAAACTAACAAAAAACAGTATTTCAATGAAATTTTAAATCAAACTTAGAAGGAAGAAATACTCGAAGTTCGCTCCAGATAAGGTGTATTTGAATAAAATTAAAACAATTGCATAAAATGTGATGTTCAGTTGTTTTCTTAATTTGAAAATATTTCTTTTTAAATTAAATAACGTATAAACCAGCCAGCAACTTTATATGATACTGATATCAAACCTTTTTTTTATGTTCCGCTAAATATGCCGGCGAGTTTATTTAATAATGTTCTCCAGACTAATTCAGCTACGGTGGTCATTATCTGCATGCCAAAGTATTAAGACATCATATTATTATAGTGCACAAGTGCGCAAACATAAGTGCACTCTCTATTCCTCTCTCTCATAATCCGATGGGACGACAGCTCCTACACGACCGGAGAAGATCAGGCGCAGGACCGATGGCTTAACGTGGTCTCCGAAGCACGGGGGTGGAACACCATTTTCCAAACTTCGGGCTTACTTAGAATTTCCTGATAGAAAACCTAATACTGAATTTTGTTGAGCTGACCTCACCACTACTTAATGGCGGTTCCCAATATTCTAAATATCTATCTTCTATTTGCTCTACTAGAGATATCAATGTGACATAAGCTCATACAAGTTATGGCAAATTTCTATCTTTAGTAAGGCAAACCATGGATATATCGAATATTGGGAACCGATATAAACCAACAAGGCAGAGGCAGAGCCGGAGGCAGAGCCGTAGAAATTAACATGGGCACGACGAGACTTGACCAACTGATGTCCCAGGCCCAGGATGGTGAGCGTTTGACATGGCCTTGCTTGTCTCGTAAATTTTTGGCTGGGTAGACGAGACAAATTGGATCAAATATTTTCACGTATTATGCTTCCAGTTACAAAATAGCCGAGCGTTGCATGCTATCCTGCTTGGTGAAATTCCCGCTGCACAAGCTAAGGGGAGCTAAGTCGTCGTTCATCAAGAAGAATTCTGAGCATAACAAACACGTGCGCGTGTATGTGGACGCGCCCATCGCACATGACGCGCCAGACTCCAGGATCATTGGGTCGTCTCTGTGGCCGAAGTAGACGCGATCCCGGAGCCAGCGGGCAGTGCCAGTGGTGCTGCGGGGCCTTCTGTGGCGGCCACGCAGGCGCCGCCGGTTGTGCACGCCGCAGTGGTGAAGGCGGTGAATGCTCCGGTTACTCCCAAACCAAATGTGCATCTGAGAGCCAGAAAGCCCTACAAGAAATAGTGGCGTACATATCTCTTTGTTGGTACATTAGGAGACTGTTTGTTGTTATGTCAGTACTTTGTTTTATGCGTTTGAACACTTGTGAGTAATTAATAACATCTAATATTACACAATTTTGCAGGTACTATGTTTTTTGTAAAATATTAAGGTATTTTAAAGTATATTTATACTTCTCAACTCGCAAGTTTCAATTATCAAATTGTTGACAAATGACAGTATGCGACGTGCGTTAGACAGTTGTTAACATGACAGTGATGACAGCTGACATTGGCGTTTATTATAGATTTGACAGATAAACTTGAGGCAGACTTGAGTCACTATTGTTGTCGGCTGTCATATGTCACACAGACTAATAATATATATATATTTTTTTTTGTCTTTGCATATCATAATATGATTGATATTGTTGACATTGTTTGGATGGCGCATGGCTGACAGCCAAGTTGATTACTTCACGCATATTTCACGTACTATTTTTGTACTTTTTAGTTGCTTTTTAGTTAATTGGTTATTGAAAACAAACTGTCCTCCTGTTTCTGATTGTTTATTTTTACTTTTGTTTTGTTATACCTAGGTACCTTTTATTTTTAACAATTATTTTATAAATAAGCCTTTTAAGCTATCTCTTCCATACTGCTGGTGGGTTTACTGTTGCGAGGTCACAGGTACAGCTTAGTTGTAAATTATAGTTTATATTTTAATTATTATATTCTCTATTTATTAATTTATTTTATTTTTTATTATACTTATATTATAATTTTATTTTTTTATTATATTATTTATATTTATACTTACCATTTTATATATTAATTTAGATTATGTCATCCTCAAATAATAGTTTCAATAGTGACTTTTTTGTATCGGCGTCCTCGGGTAATGAGACAACTAGTGATCTTGAAACAAGTTTTCACAGTACAATTTCTTCCACTCCGCTTAATAACATACTCAATTCTGTTTTCTCAGACTGTGTGAAGAATTTCAATGTTATTCACATCAATGCTCAAAGCATTCCGGCTCATTATCCAGATATGCTGGCGTCATTTGAGTCCCGTAATATTCACGCCGTTTTGGTTTCTGAATCCTGGCTTAAGCCCTGTCTGCCATCCACTTCATATTCTTTGCCTGGGTTCCGTCTTATACGAAATGATCGCGCCAACAGGACAGGCGGTGGCGTGGCGATCTACCTAAGATCCCACATTCCTTTTAAAGTTGTAAGCTCGTCATGTCAACCGCCTCCTGATGATGCTGCTGAACATTTGTTAATTGAAGTATCTTTGTCCCAAAACTCCCAGGCCAAGATTCTTCTTGGCGTTTTTTATAGTCCATCACTATTAACAAATTATTTTTCCTCTTTTGAAAATCTCTTAGAAACTTTTGTCCCTAATTATACTCACACTATAATGATGGGCGACTTTAATACATGCCTACTGAAAGGTGACAGCAGAGCGAATAGGCTGGGATCGATCATTGAGGCGTGTAATATGCAAATCCTACCTTTATCAGCAACCCACTATTATCCTAACTCCGCTCCCTCACTTCTTGACCTCATTGTAGTGTCTTCTCCTGAACTGGTTTTCAAGCATGGTCAGTGTTCTGCCGATGCCTTCTCATATCATGACCTAATTTATCTGTCGTATAATCTACGCTCTCCTAAAGTAAAACCCAAGATACTTCTGCGGCGTAATTTTGCTGGAATGGATGTTGATCGGTTGTGTGCGGATGCTCGCAGTATCGACTGGTCAGCAGTAAAGACGGCGACTTGCATTGAAGATAAAGTTGACATTTTCTGTTCGTTGCTCACTCAACTTTATGATGTGCATGCGCCAATTCACCCAGTGAAGTTAAAACACTTGCCTGCTCCCTGGCTGACTGATGAGTTGAAATCTTGTATTCATAAGAAAAATATTGCAAAATACAAATATAAATGTAAGAGCTCTGACGAAAATCTCCGTAAATATCATAAAGCCAGGAATCGCTGCAATACACTATGTAGAGACGCACAACGACGCCACATTCACGCTTCAGTCGAGAACGGCGACTCCTCCAGAGTGTGGAGATTTCTTGAAACAGTTGGGGTTGGTAAATCATCTCAAAGCTCTTGGTCTCCGAGTGTTGATATTGAACAGCTAAATCAATACTTCTCTACTCCTTCATTCTTGTTTGATAGTTCAGCTAAATCTCGTACACTTCATTCACTTTCTGTAACCCCGACTCCAATTTTTCCTCCGTTCGAGTTAAGTCCGTTTACTGTCTGTGATGTGAAGAAGAACGTATTGTCCATATCATCCAATGCCACGGGTAGTGATCAGATAAGTCGTGCTATGATCATTCCTATCCTTGATGTTATCGCTCCTGTCCTCGCATATATTTTAAACGAATGTGTACAAGCGTGTGAATTTCCTACAGCTTGGAAGAGTGCTCATGTCTTACCTCTTCCAAAAAAAGCTAACCCTGTTTCCTTCTCTGACTTCCGACCCATTTCTATATTGCCTTTCCTATCCAAAGTTCTTGAAAAACTAATTCACCATCAGTTGAACCTTTTCCTTAACAGAAACAGCTTGTTTAATCCTTTTCAATCCGGCTTTCGTCCTGGTCATAGTACTGTCACTGCTTTGATTAAAGTGACTGATGACATTCGGTTCGGCATGGACAATAAACAGCTCACCATTATGACCTTGTTGGATTTCAGCAACGCTTTTAATACCGTTGATTTTGATATCCTACTTGGTCAGCTGCGTTCTCTCAACATATCTCCAGCAGTTATTGACTTGTTTCATAGTTACCTTCGAGGACGGCGACAGCGTATTCGCGTTGATGATACTTATTCGTCGTGGTGTGATATCGCTGCTGGCGTTCCTCAGGGAGGCGTGTTGTCACCATTACTCTTTACTATTTTCATTAATTCAATCTCTCAAAACCTTTCTTCTCTCTATCATATGTATGCAGACGATGTCCAGATTTATGTGCAGTCAACTTTGGAGAATCTGCCAACGGCTATCGCTAAAATGAACAATGACTTGAATACAATCCTTAATTGGAGTAAGTCATTTGGCCTCAGTGTTAATCCTAAAAAATCACAAGCGATCATCATTGGCAGTCGGAGACAATTGTCTAAGGTTGACTGGTTTTCCCTACCGCCTATTTTATTTAACAACGTTGTAATTCCTTACTGTGATGCTGTTAAAAACTTAGGAATATACTTAGATAGCACACTTAGCTGGAATCGACATATTAATGAAATCAGCAGGAAAGTGTTTGCGGCTCTGGGCTCGTTGCGTCGCCTTCGGAATTTTCTTCCAATTCCTACCAAAATTATGCTCGCACAGACCTTACTCCTTCCTATTTTAGATTATGCTGACGCTAGCTTTGTTGATTTAACCGAAGACCAATTGAATAAGCTTGAGAGACTTCAAAATGCTATGATTCGGTTCATATTTGGGTTACGTAAATATGACCACATTTCAATTTTTCGTTCTCGTCTTAATTGGTTACCCATTCGACTTCGCCGGAATATGCACATCCTTTCTATTCTGTACTGTGTTCTGTTTCATCCTTCTGCGCCCCCTTACTTAAAAGAAAAGTTTAACTATGTGGGGCAACCCGACGAGATACTCCGTTCTACAAGAAAACTAATACTGAGGGTGCCTACACATGGTTCGACTTTCTTTGGCAAGTCTTTTACTGTTCAGGCCATCAAGCTCTGGAACGTCCTTCCTCTTGATATCAGGGAGGCCAGATCAATAAATATTTTCAAGAAACGTTTAAAGGCTCACTTTTTGTCTCAACTCCCTGGAGTCAGTAATAGCTGATATATGAGGGTTTTTATATTTATTTATTAGTATTTTATTATACGTATTATATTATTATGTATGTTTGTATTATGGTATGTATGTAAGTATTTATGTATGTTTGTATATACAATATTTATGTATATAATTCTCATTATAGATATATATATATATATATATATATTTATATATGTATATAGGTTAGTTGTATTTTATTAGGTTAATAATTTATTTTATACATATGCTTCATATTTTTATTGTACCACCTGCCTCATGTTTTCCAATAGCCGCTTCTTACCCCGATGGTTGCCTGGAAGAGATCGCTGTTTAGCGATAAGGCCGCCATATTGTACATTTGTTTTTCTTGTTTTTTGGTTATTGTATTTGTTTTTTGTTTCTTTCTTGTAATGGTGTACAATAAAGTATTTTCTATCTATCTATCTATCATTGATTTTGAGAGTATGTTCTAGTAAAATTGCTTTGTAGCGTGGTGTTATGAATCTTGTGCTGTAATAAAAATGTTATTACGTCATTTATTAATTACTATATATATAGCTGCTTGTGCTGACTGACTCACTGATTGATCACCTCTCCTGAACAATTTTGTATGAAAAAATTTTTTTTTACTAATCATTTCGTAAAGAGGGGAAAAAATCATTAAGAACAAAAATATGGAGTGAGCTGATGATTGAGGATTTCGAAGAGGGGTGAAGAGCACGGGGAGGGTATTGAAGATAGGTGGGGGGTGCTCGACCAAATGTCATTCGAAATGTCATCCAATTGCCAGTGAGCTAAAAAAAAATTTAAAATGGCGGATTCAAAATGGCCGCCATTCGAATTTCGTCGATAACTCGGAAAGTATAAAAGATGGAAGAACGGTTTCTTGACAAGAGTTAATCAGGATTTTTAGGTCTACGTGATGAATAGAAAAAAAATCCAATATGGCGGAAAAAAAAATCCATAGTAAAATGTATGGCGAATGTTGAAGAGACTAAAAGTTGGAAGGCAAATAGGGGGAAGACAGCACGCGGGCCACGTGTGGCCCGCGCCCCCACGCGCCCTACTAGTTAATATATATATAGCTACTCGTGCTGATTCACTGATTGACTGACTGACTCACTGATTGATCACCTCTCCTGAACAATTTTGTATGAAAATTTTTTTTTTCAATTACCATTTCGTATATAAGGGAAAAATTAATTCGGAGGAAAAATACGGAGAGAGCTGATGATTGAGGATTTCGAAGACGGGTAAAGAGCACAGCCAAGGGTATTGAAGATAGGTGGGGGGTGCTCGACCAAATGTCATTTGAAATGTCATTCAATTGGCAGTTAGCTGAAAAAAAGTTCGAAATGGCGGATTCAAGATGGCCGCCATACAAAAATTCATCGGTGTCTAACTCGGGAAGTATAAAAGATGGAAGAGTGGTTTCTTGACAAGAAGTGATCAGGACCCAAAGGTCTATTTGATGGATAGAAAAAAAACCAAAATGGCGGAATTTATTTTTCCATAGAAAATGTATGAAGAATATTGAAGAGATCATGAGTTATAAAACATGAATTGCTTTGATGCGGTTTTTTGGAAGACAACCAGAGAAAAATATGGAATGAGGTGATGATTGAGGATTTTTAAGATAGTCAAGAGCATGGGCAAGGTATTACAGTTAGGTGGGGACTGCTAAAACAAAAAATACTCGGAACTTCACGCAATTGGCAGTGAACTAAAAAAAAAAAACAAAATTGCGGATTCAAGATGGCCGCCATACAAATTTCGTGTTGTTCTATCTCGGAAAGTATAAAAGATAAGAGAGTGGTTTCTTATCAAGAGGTGATCAGGATTCTACGGGATGCATGGAAAATAATTCACTGTGGTGGAATTTATCTTTCCATGGAAAATGTACATACTATGAGAAGAGAAAATGATCTAGGATTTGGATGATGATTGAGGAGCACTGTCATGGTTTTAAAGATAGTTAAGGGTTGTTCGAACAAAAAATACGCTGAACCTCATCCGATGAGGTTCAGCGTATTTTTTTTTTCGAACTGCCCTTAACTATCTTTAAAACCATGACAGTGCTCCTTGGTAATTTTTTCAGCTCACTGCCAATCGGATTCCAATGGGCGATGGAGATGACGGCGATACCTTTATGGGCGGGAAGACTGCACGCGGGCCACATGTGGCCCGCGCACACACGCGCCCTACTAGTTAATATATATATAGCTGCTTGTGCTGATTGACTGATTGATCACCTCTCCTGAACAATTTTGTATGGAAATTTTTTTTTTCACCGACCGTTTTGTATAGAATGGAAAAATTCATGAGGAAGAAAAATATAGCGAGAGCTGATGATTGAGGATTTCGAAGACGGGTGAAGAGCACAGCCAAGGGTATTGCAGATAGGTGGGGAGTGTTCGACCAAATGTCATTTGAAATGTCATCCAACTGCCAGTGAGCTGAAAAAAAATTCAAAATGGCGGATTCAAAATGGCCGCCATTCGAATTTCGCCGATATCTCGGAAAGTATAAAAGATGGAAGAATGGTTTCTTGACAAGAAGTGATCAGGACCCGAAGGTCTATTTGATGGATAGAAAAAAAAATTCAAAATGGCGGAATTTATTTTTCCATAGAAAATGTATGGGGAATGTTGAAGAGACTAACAGTTGGTAATTATGCAAGGTTGTGATGCGGTTTTTCGGAGAGTTACTAGAGAAAAATATGGAGAGAGCTGATGATTGAGGATTTCGGAGACGGGTGAAGAGCACAGCCAGGGTATCGAAGATAGGTGGGGGGTGCTCGACCAAATGTAACTCGAAACGTCATCCGATTGGCAGTTAGCTAAAAAAAATCAAAATGGCGGATTCAAGATGGCCGCCATACAAATTTCGTGTTGTTCTATCTTGGAACGTATAAACGATAAAAGAGTGATTTCTTTGCAAGACGTAATTAGAATCTCAAGGTCTACGGGATAAATGAAAAAAAAATCAAAGTGGTTGAATTTATTTTTCCATGGAAAATGTGAATGCTACAATAAACAAGGCCTATGAAAAACTATGAAAGTATGAGAAGAGATAATGGTCTACGATTTGGATGATGATTGAGGAGCACGGTCATGGATTTAAAGATAGTTAAGGGCTGTTTGAATGAAAAATACACTGAACCTCATCAGATGAGGTTCAGTGTATTTTTCATTCAAACAGCCCTTAACTATCTTTAAATCCATGACCGTGCTCCGAGGTAATTCTTTTAGCCCATTGCCAATCGGATACCAATTGGCGATGGAGATGACGGCGATTCTTTTATAGGCGAGAAGACAGCCCGCGGGCCACATGTGGCCCGCGCTCCCACGCGCCCTACTAGTATATATATATAGCTACTCGTGCTGATTCACTGATTGACTGACTGACTCACTGATTGATCACCTCTCCTGAACAATTTTGTATGAAAAATTTTTTTTTCAAGGATAGGGTCGTATAGAGGGGAAAAATTCATTCGGAGGAAAAATACGGAGAGAGCTGATGATTGAGGATTTCGGAGACGGGTAAAGAGCACGGGGAGGGTATTCAAGATAGGTGGGGAGTGCTCGACCAAATGTCATTCGAAACGTCATGCAATTGACAATGAGTTGAAAAAAAGTTCAAAATGGCGGATTCAAGATGGCCGCCATACAAAATTCATCGGTGTCTAACTCGGGAAGTATAAAAGATGGAAGAGTGGTTTCTTGACAAGAAGTGATCAGGACCCGAAGGTCTATTTGATGGATAGAAAAAAAAATCGAAATGGCGGAATTTATTTTTCCATAGAAAATTTATGGGGAATTTTAAAGGGATTTTTTATAAGCGGGAAGACAGCACGCGGGCCACGTGTGGCCCGCGCCCCCACGCGCCCTACTAGTTACTATATATATAGCTGCTTGTGCTGATTCACTCATTGATCACCTCTCCTGAACAATTTTGTATGAAAAATTTTTTTTTCAATTACCATTTCGTATAAAAGAGAAAAATTCATTCGGAGGAAAAATACGGAGAGAGCTGATGATTGAGGATTTCGGAGACGGATGAGGAGCACAGCCAAGGGTATTGGAGATAGGTGGGGGGTGCTCGACCAAATGTCATTTGAAACGTCATGCAATTGGCAGTGAGCTGAAAAAAAGTTCAAAATGGCGGATTCAAAATGGCCGCCATTTGAATTTCCTCGATATCTCGGAAAGTATAAAAGATGGAAGAACGGTTTCTTGACAAGAGTTGATCAGGACAAAGAGGTCTATTTGATGGGTAGAAAAAAAAATCCAATATGGCGGAATTTATTTTTCCATAGAAAATGTATGGGGAATTTTAAAGGGACTTTTATAGGCCGGAAGACAGCACGCGGGCCACATGTGGCCCGCGCACACACGCGCCCTACTAGTTTATTTTATAGAACGACAAACAGTCTAGCACTACAATTTTACATCACTGCATGACCCACTCCGTCGTTCACAGGTAGGTAATCCAAAAAGTATGTACATGGTGAGGGCAACACAAAGTAATCAGTATTTTATCATCTTCATCTTTTAAAAGTACTTTCAGTGTAGGTAACGTTCTTTCCAGTATCAATCCATTCTCTCTACTAAGTATAGGACGCTTCCGTTTTTTCAAGTTTTGGACAAATAACAAGTGATACAGGCTTAGATCGTCGGATGATTGATTTCGAGAGTATGTTCCAGTAAACTTGTTTTGTGGTGTGGTGTTATGAATCTTGTGCTGTAATAAAAATTTAATAACGTTATCTTTTAAAAATGGAATTTTAAAAAAAAAAAACCGACTTCAAATGTAGGGCGATTAATATGAAGGACTATGATTGTACGAATTGCCCGACTTCGAATTGGTGTACCTAAATACATTGAAAAATTATTTCACTCTTTGTAGTGGCATTTGAAGTCGGTTTTTTTTTTAAAGAATTTTCCATTTTATTTTTTACTTTTTAGTGGAAAACAACAAATGCACAGGGCATTGAAAAAAATGCCCAAATCGCTTGAAGTGTGCTTATAAAATCTGAAGAGTTCCCTCAATTTTTCCGAGATCCTATCATCAGAACCTGACTTGATGACTACAGTCATTAAGTCAGCATCTGCAAGCAAATGCACTAGTCACTATAAAAAAATACCCAAATCGCTTCAAGTATATTAGCAAAATTTAAAGAGTTCCTTCGATTTCACCAAGATCCCATGATGAGATACTGACCTGATGACTATAGGACAACTTGGAAAATATTACTCTTTCAAATAATACCCAAATTGTTATATAATACTCCAGGATCCCATCATCAGATCCTGACAAAAAAAATGGGACCATCTTGGAAGTATACCCTATCAAACAAAAAAAGAATTTTCCAAATCGGTTTACACGTCTTCGAGTAATCGTTAAAAAGTACTTTCCATGTAACGTTATCCCAGTAACAATCCATCGTCTGTACAAAATAGCTATTAGCAAGTTTTGGGCAGATTCTACAAACTTAGTAGATTACAAGAAGAATTCGATATCTTCGTATTTTAAGTAGGTACATTATGGCGTATTACAAAATCGAAATTATAATCTAAAATCTAACACTGTTGGAACCACCGAATGACGACCGAATGGCGTTACGGTAGCGAGCCTGCCGTCTGCGTCGGAGGTCGTGGGTTCGATTCCCATTACTGGTAAATGTTTGTGATGAGCATGAATGAATCCAGTGTCTGGGTGTTTTTCAATATATATATTTATGTATATTCATATGTATAAATATTTATCAGAAATCTAGTACCCATAACATAAGCTATCGCTTACTTTGGGGCTAGATTGTGATGTGTGTAAAAAAACAGGAGATAGGAGCAAAATGAAACAGACATTTTATACATGAAATTATACAATATATTTCAAATTATAAACATTGATCACGAAATAGCTTCTTTAGGTTAAAAATTAAAATAGCCTTTAGAACTTAAGTCTATCACGGTGATGAGTATGTACTTCATTATTAACTATTATTACTAGGTATGTAATCTTCCTATCTACCTAATAATTATGTAAAAATTAGGTAGGTATATTTTTTACTTTGGTAGCTACTTAAAAATCCAATATTGTTATACTTAGTTTGACATTGCTTATTATTCGACATTGGTTTTTGTTTCGCATCGCTTATATAGCGATTAGAGTGGCATACTGCAGTCTTGTTAAATACCAGATTCATATGAACTATCATTTCGAGGCGTAATCATAAAAACAATTAATCTTCTCAGCTGGCTTTATTACGACAAAATTATATTATGGGTTCTTGATCATCAAGGTTAACTTTATAGATTTAAAAGCCTTCAACGTAAAATTCATGATACATGCGGCATACCGCTGCTATGCCTAATTTATCTCAATTGTTTTAGACATTTGCGATAAATAATCCCTTTTGGGAGGGATGAGTGGTGTATAGTAAATGAAGGGTTCAAGGGAAACAGTCAAATGACATCTGTCAACAGGCACAGTTTACCGTAAATCAAGCTTATACCATTGTAGAATTTCGGTATCTTGGAATAGTAGGGATATGCTTTAGTCTCCTCACAAGATAGCATGAAAATCATGTAATAAAATTTCATACTTATAAAAGAAAAGTTGTATATATATAATAACTAGCAGTGCCCGCGGACTCCGTTCCACGTTAGAAATATTTTTGTCCAGGCCCGTTTGTCCCGCGTAATACCCGTGTGGGTATTATCCACTTATACTTACTCGTAGGTACTTACGTATCGCCACGCAACGGGCAGCGCGCAATCTTTTTGAATCCTTTTTGAATCTTTTAGAATCTTTTTGATATCTTTGAAGATATTGGTTTAAACTGTATAAAGGGCACAAATATTCTACATTAAATTTACGTTCTAAAAAACGTATTTACAAAGATAAAAATTTATACCATATGGGCTAAATAAGCTTCACAAAAATTATTTAACCATAATTTTAACATTAAAAGCAGTTATTGTGAGTTACCCGTAGGAGATAGACATATGCTATCGCGGACTTTTTTTTACAGATTTTGATACGTTCTTTAATATTGTAGAACATTGTTTTGTTCTATCCTCAATAGTTTCCGCAGCGTACGCGATGAAAGCAATTTTTTTACGACTTGGATTACATTATTCAAGTTTAAGTAAAGATGGTAATTAATTTTGGAAATTTTCATAGCCTATGACACTCCACAATAACGTAGCTTCCTATTGGTGAAAGAATTTTGAAAATCGGTTCAGTAGATCCAGAGATTACCCCTTACAACGTCACAAACTCACAAACTCACAAACATCGTTACGTTACTACCTCTTTATAATATTACTAGCTGTTGCCCGCGGCTCCGCCCGCGTGAATTACGATTTTTTTACATAATATACCTTCCTACTGGAATTCCTTGATTTTTCGCGGGATTCTGGTGTGATGTTGTACAGAAACCTGTTCTTACTTTGCACGGGTTATCTTGTGGTGATTTTGAAAACTCCTTTTTCTTAATAAAAATATAAAGTTTCATTAATACGTAGTTGAAAGATCAAAAGGACGATTTTAACTGTCGATATTTCGACCCAGTGGCACAGGTCGTGGTCACGTCCTTTTCATTGTGATTTTTATTCTGAAACCACGAAATATGTCAAAAATTATTAATCCATGTGAAAAGTTGTACTGGTGGTAGAACTCTTCTTTCAGAGTTCGGCCGAGTAAGGTACCACTGGGATAAATTACTCTACTAACAATATTCCCCAGCCCAACATAATATAAGAGTCTTTTAAAAATCTTTGCTTCATCTCAATACAATCCAAAACATCAGAATGGACAATGGCTATATATTTCCTTACGTATAAAAAGACCTTAGATGACAGTCAGTCGGTTAGGATCGATAAGACCTAAGAGTTAAAAATATTTGTGAACCATTATCTTACCCTTTCCATATTGCGGATGATAAAGTTTAAATCTGTTCATGTCTGTCTTAACAGTGCCATCTTAATATAAAGTCAGGAAACGGTAAATAACATGACAGTTAATTTTTATTTTAAAAAATTCGGTAGTACCTATCTCAGAGTTTTACATTCAAGTTCCACGTAAATTGTAGAGATGGCGCTATACGTTATAACGTAGCGATAACGCCAGTTACATGATTTTTGTTCACCCTAAAAGTGAAAAATTTTAAACCATACAAAATCTCCTGCTAAGCCTATTTATTTACGGCTGTAAGGGTACTCCAGTCATATTTGAGCCCTACGTCCTAGCCCTAGGTTTATGTGCATTCCGAGTTTCAAGTCACCTACCTACTTGAACTTAAGGGTTCTGATGTCTGTAATTTCTGAACTACAAAAGTGATGATGATAAGATTCATATTGGAATAATCTTTAAAGAATCTCCTTTCTAACAAAAAAAGAATGAATGGAATCGGACAACGCGTTAATGAATTATAACTAAAAAACGTTCGGACTTTGATACCGTCTTCCAAGGAAACCATGATGAATTTCGGGACAAAAAGTATCCTATGTCCTACCTCGGGGTTTGAACTATAATCATGTCAAATTTCATTTAAATCCACCCAGCGGATTAGCCGTGATGCCCGGTCGTGAAACAGACAGACAGACAGACAGACAGACAGACAGACAAAAATTAAGCAAATTACAGTTTTGGCTTCAGTATCGACTAAATAGTGTCCTCCAACAAAAATTTTCAAAATATCTTCAATGTACAGAATTCGACCCTTTACAGTTTTATTATAAGTATAGATTAGTATAGATGACATTTTTGAAAAGAGCAAGTACCGAGTAACTTGGCAGTTCTTCGCGGTTGAAACCTGCTTTCCGAACTTGGCGGTAGATTTTTGACTTTTCATAAAAGTCTGTATATTACGCGTACCTATGTGAAAAATAAAGATTTTCATTTTCAAACATCGTCTAATTTCAATCATCTTCAAACCCTTTCAAGCCCCTTTCGATTGTTATAAAATGGAATCACATTAATACACCTACATAATCTTGATTAAATATTCCATGATTAACCTGACTAATGAGATTGCTTTTTAGTATCTAATGAGTTATAATCCTTAGTTTCTAATAATCGAAATCAGTCGATTAAAGCGAGAACGTTAATCAAAGTAGATAAGGTTTCAATATGGTTTCTGTAAACCATTCTTCTGTAAATCGCAAGTGATCTCCAGGCTGAGACAGGAATACTAGCTTGCCGTCTTCGTCCATCTTCTTTAGCCCCAGGCGGTCCTAGAAAAAAAATACAACTGTACATAAAATAATATGACAGGGTTGTAAGAAGAAGAAACTGTCGATATACAACAAAGCTACTGGGAATTGTTCCTGTTATTTTTGATGTTAAGCTATTTTTGAACTGCAAATTTGAATATTGAATGGAAGCACCCGTTATTTTGCGGCAATCCATAATAAGCAGGACATTATTAGCAAGGCTTATGCTGAGTGGAGGCCCATTTGGGAGTGCACATTTTTCTTCCTGTTATTTTTTTTTCTCTCCTGTTCATATACGTACGTAATGTGCATTACCAATAAACTTTTTTTTTCATTTCATTTTTCATTAATTTGTTTTATTATTTGAAAAGATTCTTTATGGTAATATAATATGCAGGAACACCACCCACATGGAACACCACACCACCACACACAATTCTTGAAGATTGAATTTAAGAAAGTTTCGGAAGAATCGTTTGTGGTATTCAAATTTGGCAGCAGATTTTTTGAGATGGGAAAAAACCTTTCGCGACATTACATGATGATTACCTTCTTATAAAGATCCGATTGCTGCAAGCTAAGAATCTTCTTCGCCTGCCCGGGAGCGTAGAAGGCAAACCACTCAGTCTCCTTGGGTTGCACGATACTATCGTTATCAAACTTGACCATGATGAAGTGTTCGAGTCTGTTAAGGTTGTCCACGTAGGTCTGGTTGATTTTCCTCTCGTTGTTGATGTCTGCGAGGAATTCGCTGCTCTTCTTGTACGTGGCGTCGTCTAGTGGGTCGTGCCAGTAGGTCGCTTGCACTAGGGACTTTTGCACCCAGCTGTAAAAGGAGCAAACTATGAACAATCAACACCGTTTGAAAATAGGTTTTTTCTACACTATACCAGTTAGTACTTGACTGCGATCCCAGCTGATGGTAAGTGCCATCATTTACCATCAGCTGAGCTGGAGCTGATGATGTTATCGTACTAACTTGGAAGGGGAAAGTAAACTCACCCCCTAACGTTTTCTACACAGCATCGCGCCGGGATCGCTTGGCGGTGCGTCTTTACTGGCAGGCTAGTAACTATAATCACGACCAAACCTCCGACCAGGCCAATTTATAAATTACGAAATTTCAACCAAAATTTTAAAATTTCAAATTACGAAATTTCAATTACGAAAAATCGAACCTGCGACCTCCTTGTCGAATCCAAATGCGCGCCACTGCGCCGGGAGGTCATCGAAGTTTTGAGCTGTTTAATTGTTTTAATTTAAAGACAGATAGGTTTTCGCTTGTCAAAATCATGCCTGATGGAAAGCATTGGCGAGGTCTAGGTTGGGGCGCGTTTGCCTAGAAAATCCTCTTGAATGCATCCAAATTGTACCTACTTGACGGGAACACGGAGGAAGGGCATTGCACTCTCGTCACTCTAGTTAGAAAAGCTAGTTTCGGAAAATTTTAACTCCATGAAACTATGAAACTTAATAGGGCAGGCAGGTGTCTATTCGGAAGCTGTGAGAAAAATAATATTTCCTGCGTAAATGACTAGTTTCTGTTAGGTTTGGCTACCGTTATTGAAATGTCTAGGAGAATTATGTCAATGTTAAACAATACACATATCAATTTAAACTATACTCTAAATCGCTAATTTTTGAGAATCTAGACAGAGCTATATTTAAAGGTCAAGATCTTAAAAAATTCATGATCTCTTATGATGTAAATGTTATGATTATGATCCATAATTTAGATTCTAAATGTCAGATGTCTCGAATCAGTATAGGTAGTTGATAGGTATCTGCTTTTAAATTCTTTTAAATTCTGAGTTGGCAGCTAAGTCACTATTAATGAATGCAAGGAATTAATTGCATATTATTACACGTTATACCTTACCTAAATAAAATAATAATTATAGCAATTTTAACTATTTTGTTATACATATAATAATTAGCTTCAGGTAACTTAAGTACTTCATGTGTGAATAACGCAATTATGCGGACATGGTTTAAGGAAAACCTACATTGTGTTTAACCTTAGTTATTTAGGTAAGAGGTAAATATATCAAGTTGTATGCAAGTTAAATAATTTCGTATGGTGGCCAAGCGTTTTACGTATCCCGGAATATTTTTAAACACTTCTATTCACATTACTCTTTGTTACATATTTACTGGGCATGAATAATTTGGCTAATCTTCTGAGTTAATGGTTTATCCAAACCGGCTTTTAAAGGCGTGACTATATCATACCGTGCGGCCTAAAGCTTCAAAACCTATACAAGTTAAAAATCTAGTGTCTTAACAACGTTTCGCTTGTTTAATATTTGATTAAAGATCGTCTTATTAGGGTTCCTTACCCAAAGGGTTAAAACGGGATCCTATCACTAAGGTTTTGCTGTCCGTCCGCCGTGTACACAAAAACGTTTAGATGTTTTTTGAGCCTAGACAGGCAAACAATATCTATCACCCGTTTCATTATAGTTATAGATTTCTCACATCGCGTTTTATTTGCTTCACTTGGATTTTTTTTTGTTATTTTTTATTTTTCTGCGATCAGTCTTTTAATGGATGCGTGACTCTGGCATGGGAGAAGTTAACTCCATTCAGCGGCTCTTCTCATTAGAGCTTTAGCTGGGTTTCAGTGCATAGCTCAGCTGTTGTGGCTCTCTTCGGCCTGTTGCCCCTTTTAAATGAGACCGCGATATAATTTTCACTTGGAATTAATGACGCTTTTCAGCGCATTTACAAAATTCTGGTCACCCTGGTCGAATACGTTTGTAATTTGCATATTATTACCGCAACAAAGTCGAATGTACCAACTCAAAAAATAAGTCACACAAGTCGTCCCATCGAGTAGGCAAGTGCGGGAAGGTTATCATCATGACGCCTACACTATCTCTGTTTCACTGTTTGTTATACAAAAACATGATACTCATTATTATTCTCAGAATTCATAATTTTTTTACGAGTATTTGTTTATATCCAGCGAGCTATTTGCTAGTCTCGTCTTTTAATAGCAAAACAATCATGAGGTAGATCATAAACACTAAGATGTAATTGACCTCCTAGCGTGATCAGGCTAATAATGTTAGGAATGTAGATTAGGTTTCAATTTCATGTAAGAAATTGGTAACTCTAATTGTATAATGTTTTGTATTCTGTGGTATGTCCATAGACCATCCATAGTCATTGTGTTAGTTTTGACATATAGCTTTTCTCTCTCTCTGGTTCCACCGCTCTGCGACGATGTGAGCCCTTCAGGCTTCAGCAATAATTTAAAATAATATAATTATGTATTAGCTCTAATATCACTGAAGTAAACCTAACAGTTTAATTCCACTTCCACTGTGTACTTATTTTTCCCCGTTGTAAGAGGTTATGGGGCCCTCACTGGAAGAAATATAAAAGTACAAGTCACGAGTCACGACAACGTGGTTGAGCGGCGAGCCATCGCAAAGCCTGTGGCGTCTGCCATCTACCCTTGTGAGTACAACGTGAAATATGGCAGGAGCGTTATCAGCGAATTATCTGCATCATCACAACGTACCGTTCGACAAATTAGAAGGTATGAGCAATTACAACATGTGGAAATTTAACATGCGTCATACTTTGATCATCGATGATTTATGGTCATGCATTGAAGGTACAGAGCCAATCGATTCATCTAAAGATTTACGCGCACTAGCCCGCATTAGTTTAGCTGTGAAACCCATTTGTGTGCAATATATTCGAAATGCTAATACAGCTAAACAAGCTTGGGATCAGTTAAGCGCAGTCTTCGAAGATAAAGGATTCGGACGGCGTGTTGCATTGTTGAGACAGCTGCATCGTGCTAGTTATGCAGATTTTGATAGTATGAGTGCATACTTTGAATATATAACGACTCTTGTTCAGCAGTTAAGTGATATTGGCCGAGCTATAGAAGATGCTGAAGTTGCGGAAATCATCTTGAGTGGCCTTCCACAGGAGTATGATATCATCGTATCCAGTCTCGAAGCTGTCAATTACACAAGCACAGGTACAATTTCTAGTGATTTAGTTCGTACTAGACTGTTACAAGAAGAAGAACGCAGAAGACGCACAGAAAGCAAGGAAGACATGGCCCTGCTGTGTAAACACAAGACTAAGAAGCTACTTGTTTGTCACTTTTGCCACCGCCCAGGGCACAAAAAGCTGGACTGCTTTAAGTTTAAGAAACAAAAGAAAGATAAAGTAACAGCATTGGCGGCTATATGTTATGGAGTCTTCGAGAGTAAGGATTGGATTTTGGACTCGGGGGCACCGACTCATTTATCCAGAGACTTGCAGTGGTTTATCAAGATAACAGAATGTGATAAGACTGTACAAGTTGCTAATGGTAGTACCCTAAGGTGTCTAGGTTATGGTGATGTGATGATTCCCATGAAAAATAACAAGTCCCAATTAGTAACAGATGTTCTATATGTACCTGGCCTCTCAACTAATTTAATTAGTGTTTCCAAATTATGTGAGAAGGCTTTATCTGTGAAATTTAATAATAATAAATGTTATGTTTTCAATGGGAAGTCTCTTCTTGTGTCTGCCACTAGACGGGGGGGTATTTATATTTTGGACAATGTTTTACAGGATAACTCTTATACTGTAAATGCTGTGAATGCTGTGCCAAAGCCACAAAGTTCGCTTGACACAGAGGAGAAAGCCAAGGATACACCAGATTTATGCCTGTGGCATAAGCGGCTTGGACATCTGAGTCTCCGTGGGGTAAGTGTACTCCGTAAACTTGCTGTTGGTGTTGATGTTAACTCGACTCAGCTCGATACTATGCCTAACCAGTGTGTGTCGTGCGTTGAGGGGAAGCAAGCAGTGCAAAAGTTTCCTAGGGGTTTAGCAAAACGTTCCAAGCAGTTGTTGGAGCTCGTGCATTCAGATGTATGTGGTTCAATGCCGGTAAGTAGTCTGGGTGGATCTCGTTATCTGGTAAAGTTTACCGATGATTGTTCTAGAAAGACATATGGCTATTTAATGAGATTTAAATCTGAAGTTTTGTCCAAATTTAAGATTTTTAAAGCAACTGTTGAGAAACAAACTGGTTATTTTATTAAACGTCTGCGTACTGATAGGGGTGGAGAATATTGCAGTGCTGAGTTCTCCAATTTTTTAAAGAAAGAGGGCATAATCCATGAGACTACAGCTCCGTATAGCCCTTCACAAAACGCCGTAGCTGAAAGGTTAAACCGAACACTTTTTGAGAAAGCTCGCTGTATGCTTCGTGAAGCTAATCTTCCTAAAGAATACTGGGGAGAAGCTATCTCTACTGCTATATATCTTAAGAATCGAAGTCCTACTGCAGCTATTTCCAATAAAACTCCTGAGGAGGTATGGTCAGGTAAAAAAAGTTAACATAAGCCATTTACGTGTTTTTGGTTGCCGTGCTATGACACTCATTCCAAAAGTAAAGAGAGATAAACTTGATTCAAAATCTAAAAGTTGTATCTTTGTTGGTTATTGTGAACATACAAAAGGCTATAGATTAATAGATCCCTCGAACCCAAGGCAGATTATTGTTTCTAGAAATGTTATATTTTTTGAAAACCAGTTTATAAACCACTGTGATAGAAATGGTGGTACAGAGAGTAGTCGTATTTTTATTGATAATGATGTTGGTATGCAAAGCAACCGAATCAGTAATAATAATATGAATTTGAATATGCAAAGCATTGATTCAATTGTATATAATAATAATTCTGATAATAATATTAATATGGATATGCAAAGCATTGATCCTATTACAATTTATAATAATTCTGATAATATTAATAAAATGGGTATGCAAAGCAACCAGTTATGTGATAATAATAGTTTAC
Source organism: Coenonympha glycerion (assembly GCA_963855885.1). Lineage (NCBI taxonomy): Eukaryota > Metazoa > Arthropoda > Insecta > Lepidoptera > Nymphalidae > Coenonympha > Coenonympha glycerion. The sequence continues at coordinate 11,093,781 of OY979636.1, read as the reverse complement.
AGAATATTGATACAGATATGCAGAGCAAGGATGAGCATCATATTAATGATTATAGTAATGGCAGCAATGACAATGGCCTTACTAGTAATAAGGAAACTAATAATTCTAGTCAAAATCTTGATGATGACGTGTTTTCTTCTCCAATTTCAGGCGAGCCCTCCTTCCAAAGTGCTGAGGGGACTGCAACTAGTGAAACGGGTGATGGAGAAAGTAACGAGTCAGACATAACTGTAAGTAACGAAACAGTCGTTCGAGGGGAAGATGAAGTGCTAGAGGCTCCTAGAGCTAGCTGCGAGCGACCTGTTCGTTCTACTCGCTATCGAAAACCGGTAAGGTATCAAGATTATCAGTTATCCGATTTATCTGATTCATCAGATTTGTCATTTTTAGTAAGCGGTTTTGTCTATGACGAACCTCAATCTTATAATGAGGCAATGGCAAGTCCTAGCAAGGATTGTTGGCTCACCGCTATGCAAGAAGAGTATAATTCTCTGATCAAAAATAATGTATGGCAATTAGTGGATAGACCAAAAACCGGCAACATAGTTAGTTGTAAATGGGTTTTTAAATTTAAATCTGATGAGTCTGGTAACTGTACAAGATATAAAGCTCGTCTTGTGGCAAGAGGCTTTAGTCAAAAGCCTGGTGTAGACTACACAGATACCTTCTCACCAGTAGTAAGACACTCTAGTCTTAGAATTTTGTTTTGCATTGCAAATGAATTAAATATGGACATAGAACATCTGGACATAAATACAGCTTTCTTACATAGTAAACTTGACGAATGTATTTATATGGAACAACAGCCTGTAGGTTTTATAACTGACAAGACCAAAGTATGTTTGTTAAAGAAAAGTTTGTATGGTCTTAAACAAGCAAGTAGGCTGTGGAATAATAGTGTTAATGTTTTATTGACTAACAATGGTTATGTACAAAATAATTGTGAACCATGTGTTTATATAAAAAGAAATGACAAGCAACTAACAATTTTAGCATTATATGTGGATGATTTTTATATCTTTACTAATAGTTCTAAGGAAAAGGACATATTGTATAATTTATTAGAATCTGAATTTAGTTGCAAACGCTTAGGTTGTGTTAAGAACTGTTTAGGTATTAAGATACATAGAGACAGAGCTAATGGAATTATTATGTTTGACCAATCAGACTACATTGTAAAGTTGTTAGAACGTTTTGGTATGACTAACTGTAAAAGTGTCTCGACGCCAATGATTGCTAATAAGCTAGAGAAAGGATCAAGCGATAATATTTTAGATTACACTGTTTATCCATATAGAGAGCTGATTGGATGTCTAATGTATTTGTCAGTTTGTTCTAGGCCTGACATAACTTATGCTGTAAATTATTTAAGCCAATTTAATACAGCATTTACACGAGATCATTGGATCGCTGCAAAAAGAATATTAAGGTATTTGAGTGGTACCATTCATAAAAAATTGGTGTTTGTTAAATCCGGTACCCTTGATTTGTCAGTGTTTGCTGATGCTGATTGGGCCAATGATGCCGTGGATAGGCGGTCTTACAGTGGTTTTATTGTGAAGGTTGGCGGCTCCACTGTGTGTTGGGAGTCGCGCAAACAGCGATGTGTTGCGCTTTCAAGTACTGAAGCAGAGTACTTAGCCCTAAGTGATGCATGCAAAGAAGTATGTTTTATTAGGAATTTTTTGTATGAAATTTTTAATAAACATCATGATTGTAGTATCTTTAGTGACAATCAAAGCGCATTAAAATTGCTTGAAACAAGGGAATATTGCCACAAAAAGACCAAGCATATTGATCTTCGTTATCATTTTGTAAAAGATCTTGTAAGGAATAAGCATGTGAGTGTTAGCTATTTACCATCTGAGAATATGTTGGCTGACTTGTTTACAAAGCCCTTATCTAGTGTTAAGTATTTGGGGTTTGTTAATGACTTGGGTATGAAAAATGTTGACTAGTAGGCATTTTTTTCTGTATAAACTTTTGAGTAAGTCAGTCTTCTAGATCATAAGTTTGGATGGTTTTGAGGTGTATAAATTAGTTAGCACACGGTATGGTCATGCTAGACATGAGATAAACAATGTGGAGTTTTTTGTGTCCTAATTAACCTGAGATGTTAATTAATTAATATTTAGAGTCACTCTACATTGTGAAATGTTTTTATTCTCATGTTACGCATGAGGGGAAGTGTTAGGAATGTAGATTAGGTTTCAATTTCATGTAAGAAATTGGTAACTCTAATTGTATAATGTTTTGTATTCTGTGGTATGTCCATAGACCATCCATAGTCATTGTGTTAGTTTTGACATATAGCTTTTCTCTCTCTCTGGTTCCACCGCTCTGCGACGATGTGAGCCCTTCAGGCTTCAGCAATAATTTAAAATAATATAATTATGTATTAGCTCTAATATCACTGAAGTAAACCTAACAGTTTAATTCCACTTCCACTGTGTACTTATTTTTCCCCGTTGTAAGAAATAACAAGTCTGACCATGTTAGGAGGATTTTCTGTTGTAGAGCAAAGCAGTGAGATAGGCCACAGATTCTTTGCTGTTGATGTCCTAGCGTGATCAGGTTTTTAGCAAGCCTGATAGTGTAACTGTGTGTGGACAGTAACTCAAAATAATGAGTCATTGATACCTGTAATATTCCGCGTAGTTTAATAGCTTTATAATCGCAAATCAGTGAGATAGCACCAGATAGTCCCTTTTCTGTTGATCTCCTAGTTTGATCAGTCAGATTTTGTGATGTCAATGATAAAAAATAATAATTAAACATTCATACCTGTAATATGCCGCGTAGTTAAGCAGCTTTCTCACATAGTCACAAGTCTCGTGTTGTAGAGCAAAACAGTGAGGTAGACCGTAGACCCCCTGGTGTTGACCTCCTAGCGTGATCAGATTTTTAACAGGCCCAATTTTATGACCGCAACGCTGAACAACTGCTCGTCTGAAATAAAATATATCCGTAAAATACAAATCGATAAACGCCATAGGAATAGTACATGATCAATCAATAATCAACCAATAGAAAAAAAATTAACATTTAAGGGTAAAATATTTACATTTTTAACCCTATGGATTCAATGTCTCTCATTGGACAATTTTGACAACTTCACTCTAGGTTAGAAAAAAATATGCGTTAAAATCTTTTGACTTGCTGTGTGCAACACCAAGATGTGTTGTTCCTACACATTCAAATTTTTTAAACAACGCTTCTAGAATAATTACAAGTAGCGTTGTTTAATCTAATCATTTAATTAATTAGCTGATTATATTATGAGCATATCGAATCAGAGGCAGTATTTTTAAAAAGACAGCCAGTTGCTAATATAGGCAGAAAGATATTATTTGAATACAATTAGATTTGACTCAATATATCTTTATATCAAAACAATAATATTAAATGTAATCAGAATTCATGTCACACCTAACTAACACCAGCTGCGCTTGCAATAAGTTAGTGAACCTGAATAAAAACAATAAATATTAATTAAAACAAAAAATGTTTAAATCTTTCGTCGTTATAATTTTTGTACGTATAGGTATGACGCGTTTTAATACCTATTGCATTTATTATAGGTACTGGTAATTAAAAAAAACGGAAATTCACGCGGATGGACACATATTATGCACACAAATGTATACTTACAAAAACTGACTGCCTTGAGAAAACCCAATAGCATTGAATCCACCCTGCAGTTTAGGGTCCTTGGCCAACACATCACAGACATATGCCACCTGCTTATTGGGGTACATAAAGTACCCATTTTCCAAGTCCTCAATTGCAGAAGACCCTATTCTCAACGATTGGACATACACTCCTGGTATTTGCTTCTCGAGATAAACCTTGAAGAGCCCTAGGCTGAATGAAAAACAGCATGTATCACCTATAAAAAATTACATTATTGTAAACTAGGTAAGTACTGCTTGCAGCCTAGCTCTATGAAATGAAAATGAAATGAAATGAATTTTATTTGTTGAATTTTATGCATAGGGAGTAGGGACATACAGGCTATCTAACAGGGTTATATTATAAAAAGTAGCAAATCGCTCTCGGCCTGTTCTTGTTTAAAATTAACAACTTTACTACGACCTTTTTTTACTCGATATTTTGAATAATATCAAATATTTAATATTTTACAGATATTTTCTTGTTCTTAATCTGTATTAATTGTAGGTAACATCGGCTAGTGGCAATGGCGGTTCAACAAGCATGTGGTGAGATTATAGACATTATAATATTATACAGGAATTGGTCAAGAAAATGGTTTCATTAAGGCCCACGGCGTCTGTTTCGTAGGAATTTTGACAGATGGCGCTGCTTTTTGCTCGTATGCAAACGTTTTTCCTTATTCAAATGATCAGCCTCCTCTTATAAAATCATTGGGCGTGTTAACAAACACTCATAAATGTGAAGTTTTCAAGTTTGTAAGTTTGAATGTTCTCTACTCACCGCGCCAGCTACTGAACCGATTTGGCTGAAATTTGAAATGTAGATATCTTATAACCTGGATATATCTACGGTTCCCGCGGGCTTTTATTGAAACATTCTTAATAGCAATCTGAAGAATTAACATATACTTAAAAGTAGTTTGAGAAATGAAGCGGGAACGGATACAAGGTAAGGCCTAAGGGATATGGTACAATTTCGCGGGGTCTGTGAAAAACCGAAATCCAAGCGAGTGAAACCGGGGCAAAAAATTACAAAATGAAGCACAAAGGCGAGGCAAAAAAAGGAAATTGGTAAACTGCAACGGATATAATTAATTCCTTCCTTACAAAAGAGTTACGTCTGAGGATTTTTAGCGTTTGACAAATTTCAGAGAACAGTTTTTCAAGGAACAGATTCATTTTAAGCAATCAAGAGTCCAATATTTTTTTGTTTATTTCCATTTTGGGAAAATTCACAAGAAAATAATTAACATTAAAAGTGTTTTATTAGCAAAGACGTGTTGTTAGTAGATAGGTAATTATAATAAGTATTGTGTGCTGTTTACATTACCCATTCCATGCCACAAAACTATCGGAGTAGGATCAGCCATTGCGAACTTAAAAATAAACAACAAACAAAACCAAGGCTTCATGTTGCTTCCCTTCATTCTTCCTTTTTTAGATTAATTCACATGAACCCGTATCTGAAAAATGTCCAATAAAGCATTAACAATAAATTAACACCAGTTTGAAAAATGTAGGTATAACAACCAAACACTGAACAAAACAAATGTACAAAAATTAAAACACTGCTCTATTTTTATTCTGTGACACTTTCGTTACAATTGCGAGCGCTACAAATGAAATTAATTAGCGTTACCTTTCATTAATTAGAACAGTAATTTAATATTATTGTCTGCTTAAAACAACTAATTTTCCCAACTGGCACAACTCCACAAACTTATACTTCTTAAATAAAATTGTAAATGGATTATTTATTGAATGGTCTGCAAATAGTATCTACAATATTATGGTGTGCGCATCAAAACAAACAAAAAATACAGCTGACAGTCAGCACAGCTGGGAGCTGGCTGCTCTTCTATTCGCTAATCGAGTAATCGCTAAACCTTCAGTCACCTGTCAAAATCTATCAAAAAAATGTGAATGTCATTCTTGCTTATGTCAATCATTTTTGTGAATACCCCCATCTAGCGAGTACGTATAAAACTTGTTGGATTCAAAACCGTACACACAGGGTGTTGTTGCCTGTTTGGCATCCTCTCTCGTAGCACTACAAGCAGATAGTTATTGTGTATGATAAAAGGTGGCGCTACAAGTCATAATTTAAATTGTATAAAGCCTAGTATACACTCTTCCTTGTAGCACGCTTAACAGCATGAAAATTACTGTCATTTGTAAAAATGGAACCCATAAGGTACCATATCTATTTTCTGTCTGAGTGTTTTATTCAATCACACATTGCAGTTTTTATAGGGTGATGGTTGTAGGTAAATTAAATTAATATTCTATTTGAATAAGCAGTTCAGTTTCAGGAATAGTCTGATCGAAATAAAACGAGCATTGTTTTATACGCTATTTATTTTTTAGAAATTTAACAAAATAATGTAAACTGAAGGAAAATAGGTAAACCTACAAGTTTGTCATCAGCTGATAATAATGGGTTACTGACAATGTTTATAGCTGATAAGGGGTACTGACTACAGACAGAACTTAAAGAGTTAAACAATTACAGTGCGGAAGAAAATATTATTTTGTTAGAAGTAGTAAAACAGTCTTAAACAAAAAAAAGATAATTTAAAACTTCGTTTTAGATAGTCGCTATTATTCCGGATTTCTCAGATAAATATGATAAGATTCTTAAAAAAATACCCCTCACTGTAAATAAAATACATTTAACGTAAAAATTACAAAAAAAAAGGATTTATAATATGTTTGAACACATTTGCAACGTTGTACAATCATTTTGAACTTTATTGACAGCAACATGAAATTTGTGATTGTCGTAGAAGTAATTACTTGGTCACTTAAAACTAAAATAAATTACTAAAATTTTCATGAGGAAGGAATTAGGTTATGCCTGAGGTTAGTCAAAAGGGTTAAAGGGATAAAATAAAAATAAGAACCTAAAACTAATATTGGTGGCACAGCGTATTTTATTAAAAAATAATTTGCGCAACTAGACGATACATGATGTGCTTGTTTGTCCTGCATCAATAAATAAATGAATTAATTATTTAAATCTTTCTTTGATTGCCAATTATGGTATGCTACAAAGTATTCATCATCATGAAAATCGTCAAATTGCTCCTTAATATTAATTCTTATTTGACTGATATTTTTTTCTTAATTTACAACATCATACTAAAATATTTTAAAAATAGTTATAAATCTAAATCACTTTTTTATTATTCTGTTTTTCAACATAAACTATATCCAAAATGCATCGTTCACATCAAACGCTTTACTTATTACTCTTACATTATGATAATAAAGATCTGCCTAGGCAGGTACGGTAAGTTATACGTTTCATGTCAGCGATGCATAACTCTTAGTCTCTTACACAATCACAGTCTCATATAAATCACTAAAACCAATCACGATGGGTTCACGTTAACTAGAATTGCACAGTTCGTTATATTTTGTGAGCTATTCTCACCTCTAATCGTCTTTCGCACTACGTCCATCTCCGCTGTGTGTGTGTTTAATAAATTAATCAATAAGTCAAGACAGAATTTTATTTTAAAGTTGATTAAAGTTATCATTTATGTTTTATTAGTTGTTTATTAAAAGATGATTTCGACATAAACAATCTTCAAATCTCAGAACAAAGTACTGTCTTGATTTTTTATTATACTTTCAATCTTCTTTGTCTTTCCCTCTTCCTGTTATTTGGGATCGTGTCTCCTCACATTTTTTGCGCAAGTCGCGTTGACCTTGGATTCTAGTAAGGTTTCTAGCAAAGGTCAATAATTGAAAAAAAAAACCAACCCAATTATCCTGACCTAGAAATTTTTATTAGCCAGTTACTATAGTTGCACTTTAAACAATTTGTCCTTAACATCTTATCTCACTGCACTTATTTTAATATTGTCTTTGATATTAGATAGTCAGTGAACTCAATAACGAACACATAACTAGTTTTGAACTAGATTAGTCAGTCTCACACGTTCAGATCTTCTTAAGCCTTCTAAGCTCATAGTATCCTCATGGAGTCAGAATGTTTGACAATGTTATGTTCAATGCTTAGATACTTTGGTGTTTCCAAATAGTCGCTTGAATCTGAAGAGTCCTGAAATCTGTGCCTGTGTGATGTTATCCTTCTCGCACGCGTGTCAGAGTCATATGTTAAAGAGGGATGCAATCCTTTTCTTGATCTGAATGGAAAGCGGTATGGTGTGCTGCTTTGCACGTCTGACATTGATCTGATATGTCTTCGCTGTTTTGATTCTTTTGATAGAGGTGAGAACATCAGTGCTTCTTGTGCCTTCTTCTCTTCTACGGACCTGGAAAGAAAGAAAGAAATATTAAGTAAGTTTCACAAGATGTCCAAGTCATCATTGACGTAATAATGGCTGTCTGTTGGGAGAGTTATTATATGATCACTATGATTTAGCGGACAAAGTTAGATAAACACTTCACCATTCACCACCCGCAACGCACCTCATACAATTCCAAATTTAAAAGTGTTGCGCGGTGCAAACTTGCAGACATCGGTTATTATCAATATTACTATATATATAGCTGCTTGTGCTGATTCATTCATTCACTCATTGATCACCTCTCCTGAACAATTTTGTATGAAAATTTTTTTTTTCATGGATGGGGTCGTATAGAAGAAAAAAATTCATTCGGAGGAAAAATACGGAGAGAGCTGATGATTGAGGATATCGAAGACAGATGAAGAGCACAGCCAAGGGTATTGGAGATAGGTGGGGGGTGCTCGACCAAATGTCATTTGAAATGTCATCCAATTGGCAGTGAGCTGAAAAAAAATTCAAAATGGCGGATTCAAAATGGCCGCCATTCGAATTTCGTCGATATCTCGGAAAGTATAAAAGATGGAAGAACGGTTTCTTGACAAGAGTTGATCAGGATTCGAAGGTCTATTCAATGGATAGCAAAAAAAATTCAAAATGGCGGAATTTTTTTTTCATAGAAAATGTATATTGAAGAGACTACGAGTTGTAAAACATGAAGTGCTTTGATGCGGTTTTTTGGAAGACTACAAGAGAAAAATATGGAATGAGGTGATGATTGAGGATTTTAAAGACAGTCAGGAGCATGGGCACGGTATTATAGTTAGATGGGGACTGCTGAAACAAAAAATACTCGGAACTTCAGGCAATTGGCAGTGAGCTGAAAAAAAACCAAAATGGCGGATTCAAGATGGCCGCCATACAAATTTCGTGTTATTCTATCTCGGAAAGTATAAAAGATAAGAGAATAGTTTCTTAGCAAGAGGTGATCAGGATCTCAAGTTCTACGGGATGCATGGAAAATAATCCACAGTGGCGGAATTTATTTTTCCATGGAAAATGTACATACTATGAGAAGAGACAATGATCTAGGATTTGGATGATGATTGAGGAGCACTGTCATGGTTTTAAAGATAGTTAAGGGCTGTGCGAACAAAAAATACGCTGAACCTCATCAGATGAGGTTCAGCGTATTTTTTGTTCGCACAGCCCTTAACTATCTTTAAAACCATGACAGTGCTCCTTGGTAATTTTTTCAGCTCACTGCCAATCGGATTTCAATGGGCGATGGAGATGTCGGCGATACCTTTATGGGCGGGAAGACAGCACGCGGGCCACATGTGGCCCGCGCACACACGCGCCCTACTAGTTTAATTATATTGGCGCAAGTGGAGGTATTCTATTAATAAATACGCGCTAAGTAAGGTGCTTGGTTGAATTGATTGAGCATGACTTGTATTTTTGCTCTGTCATTTCTATGCTAATATTCTATGGCTGTCTGGCGCTCCTTGAGTTGCAAAGGGACGAGGATGAAGCAATATTTTCATAACACGATTTATTACGTCATATTGTGTTGAATTAATATTTAATCGTATTATTAATAAGGATTATACATTTAATCCTTAGTAATTAATTATATCTACTTTAATTCAATAATATGTGGGTGATCGAGCTTCGCTCGGTTTTTTGTCTATTTGCCAATAGATGGCAGCAGGATTCATTTTTTTTGGTGAATTCGACATTTGCTAAAAATAAATCCTAGCTAGATCAATTTGTCGCCCCCAAAACACCCCTGTATACTAAATTTAGTGAATCGTTCGAGCCGTTTCCGAGATTCAGATTTTATAGGTAGGTAGGCCTTCATGTAGAGATGGAAATTGGAACAGAACTTCTGATTTTTGATCAATCTATATCTATATAAGTATATATTTTATAATCTTCTATTCTCTGATTAATCTCCACAAAAAACTAACATTTAAGAACTATGTAAGGCAATATAACCTTTCAATATAAATTAGGGCTTACGCTAGTAAGGTAGGTTATTGGAACCTAACTAAAGAAATATGAATAATAATTAATGATAATAATATGCTGATATCCACATGATTGCACGCTTTGTATATGTAAACAAGTCGATCAATATTCAATACAAAGAAATCATCACGTCATCTATACCTACTCTAACAAAATAATATAAAACAGCTGCACATTAACGGTTTTGTTTTGTCTAATGATTAGGTTAATTAACCTATTATATATCTTAATGGGAAATAAATTATTATTCACGAGAAAATCTTCTCACATATAATTTTATGTACTCTTTTATGTTCAGTAATTCGTTTTATGCCACTGGCCAGCTGGTGGCCAGTTCCTTAGATACAAGGATGTTCTGAAGGCATGCAAGATTGACCCCTCTAGTTGGGAAAGCTTGGCCAAAACACGTAATGAGTGGAGACGTCTGGTGCAACAGAGCTCCCATAAATTTGAGGAAAGTAGGAGAATTGAGTTAGACACTAAACCTGCCACCCTCTAATGTCATGACTTACAACTTGTCCGCACTGCGATCGTACTTTCAGTGCAAAGATAGGGTACATAAGCCACATTAGGGCGCACCAGCGAAGCCCTTTAGGCAATGCTTCAGGAATGCAGTCACCGTAGCCGAAATCCGCCAAGGGAGTATATAATCCATTTTAAGAGGTTATTATTAATGTTATATTTTTATATTTTTAAATGCACGCCTTAATTATTCAGGTAAATCTATTTGGGGACATCCATATTATTATGATAAGGTTATGCATGGATTTTCGTGACATTACCACGGAATACCTAATAGTACCTAATGGTACAGAAGCCTCACTTGGCAAGTGCAAAAAATACTAACTCTAGCGCTGACACAAAAAGTGCAATTCAGTTCGCAATAGCGCCTGGCCACGCCTCCGGAAATAATACGTAACAAACGCAAAGTTGTGGTCTCTTTCTATCACGTAACTTTATCGCATTCGACGTACTAGGGCCACGTCATCGGGCGCACGCAGCGCGTGAAAAAGACCGTACCCGAACTAACGCGAGCTAAGTATCCGGCGCGTGGCGGCTGTCTGAAATTAGTACGTCGAGACGCCTACCTGCAGTTTATCGATCACGTGATAAGTGGACCTGCCTGACATTACTACACGGCCACACTGTCAGGTTGCGTGTTATCTACTCGTGCTACACCTTTGTAAGTCGCGCGACGCATATTGCGTTTATCTGAATCTAGCCTTAAAATAAATAATAAATAAATAAATAAGCCTTTATTTTCCCAACAACCTTAAAACTATTTAACATTTTGATTTTCACATAATACTTAAAAAAATAATACAATTACTTAAATCTGAGTTTAATTTTCTGTTTATGTACATTTTTATGGTTGTTTTGCTGTCTTGGACACCCAGTTGCGGGTGTAGGCCACTCTACTACTACTAATCTTGCCTTAATTATATTTTAGCGCCTAAATATGAACCTATATCCTATTCCGATCTGAGAATAGATCGTAAGCTCTTTTTCATACGACTAAGTGCGAAATAATTTAAATGGTAAAACAAAGTTTGCCAGGTCAGCTAAGAGCATAAGTAAGCCAAGTAATAGTATACCTAAGTATAATTACAATAGTGATGATTTACGATCCTAATTTCCATTAATCAACTTAATTCTACCTAAGTAGTTCGCTCCGCCCATAGTTTTTTCAGGGTGCGTTGAAACACCTTACATTAGGTAGGTAAATAGGTTTCCTAACTCTAAGTTAGTACCTTCTGCTGTCGGCCGCACCCAAGAATATTTCGTGACTCGTGGGCTGTGGCCGACGAAAGCGAAGCTCGCCATAATTTTAAAAGCTCAGTTTGTTGAACTTCCAGTCTCGGATAATAGGCAACGTAAAACATAGTTTAGTGAACCTAATAAGAACCCTGGAATGATGGATCATATATTAAAAATTATGATCTAAAAGTCACAAAAAAAGGTACGAAAATATTTCCTGTTTCAAATAAAAACTCAAAAGTTTATGAGTATGGATGGATGGATCATTGTTACTCTTTCACGCCGTAACTACTGAACACCGTTTTGGCTGAAATTTGGAACATAGATGGCTTATAACCCGGATTAACACATAGGCTACTCTTTATCCCGGAAAATCCATCCTTCCCACGGGATTGGAAAACCGAAATTCACGTTGGCGGAGCCGCGGGCAACTTTAGTAAAATTATATATTGTAGATTTGGCATATGTTTTGCGATCGTTGCAGAAAGGATCAATTAAAACGAAAAAAATATATAACGACATGTACCTTCCTATCTGATTGATGATTTGACCACGTGATTTATTGATTTCAACTGATATAGACAATGGTAATAACATAGCTACGGCAGCTGATCTGATGGTTTATACTGTCTCGTTCAATTTGTTAGTTAGCAACTCTCGCTGGCTTGTTAACTAACACAACGGAGGCAATAATCCCATTTTAGTACAGAATTTGCCCACCGATAGATCGCATTCATTGTACCTATAACCGACAATTGTGTCTACACGCATTTCTGACGCTTCATGATTATTAAATCATGAAGCGTCGTAATCAGAAAGGAGATTAACTACCTACGCAGGTAATAGACATGTACTCTGGACAGGGCGGACGGCTCGATAAAAATGTCGCCAATTTTTCGGTGCCAAAAATGCTTGTTTTGGCACCAGCAGTAAGGCCACGCTGTAGTTCGCTCAGCAGTCTGAATATACCTATAGAATTTTGAATTCCAGTATCGTCTTCACGTGTTCATATATAAATCTCTGCTTGAAAGTGTGGAGTTAAAGAAATTAATCCGAGATTTGCGAGTTACGCACTTAAAACTCTATACTCGGACTAATTTCCTAGGATAGACATTTTTATGCAAAAATTTTAACATTTTATACATGTAAAGAAGTAAATGCCATTCTCGCAAAATGACTGCCATAAACCATGTGTAATTAGCGTACAAATTGCAAAAAAACACGAAAATTTTGAATTTCGCGGGCAGACCTGTTGAGTTCGCCTTAATAAACGTGGAGTAACGATGGAGTAGTTAAACTCTGTTTTGTCTTTATCTATCATGAGGAAGTTGTCATTTGAAGAGAAAAGACAAAACAAAGTTTAACTACTCCATAGTTACTCAACGTTTGTTTAAAAGGGGGTTAAAGTGTTTGAAGTGCTTCGAAATCCAATCAAATCAAATCAAATTGTTTATTATTTCCCATAGGCCTAACTAACAGGCACTTGCGAAATGTCAGACTCTACTGCCACGTTTGGAAAGCAGTATTGCCCCGAGAAGAACGGGCTAGAACTCGGCACTTGCTCTTTAAAAAAAATAATTGATTACAATTTTGTTTTAAACAATATAACACAACATTATAATAAGCAGATTGTGAGCGGAATAAGGAATAAGAATAATAGTAAAGAAAACAATTTGAAAAATAAAGTGAGAACCTTGTAGAAAACAAAATCAGAAAAGAAAACTAAACTTTAACATTCTATGTGTACTAGATAACAATGAGTGTAAGTAGGTGCGATAACAATTAAAGGAATAACCAATTAGCGTAATCGGGGCAATAAGCTGCTTACGATATTCCGATGCAGAACCGAAATCGATGATGCCATATTTCTCGTAACTCGTAATAAAATTAGTATGAATACCTGGAAACTCTTGTTCAAAACATATAGCTGTAACTTTTCTGGAGAATCCCTACTCTATTATAGAAGATACATAAGTAGGCACAGATAATATAAGTAGTTAGGTACCTAAAGAAGATATCTTGTGAATTTTATTAATATCAATGCACAGACAATGATACCTACAAGTAAAAGCCAATTTTAACGTAAGTATAGATTTTCTTCATAATTTTCTACCTAATCTAAAACTTTGTAATGTTGATTTATTAAATGTTTTTCTATAATAAATAAATAATATTATGTTGGTTAGAGTTCAAATTTTATTAGAAACGCAATGAGATGGTCTTATTGCATTTACCATTACTCAGTATTTACTTTCCAGTCAAAATTATAACCAATAACATTGAAATCTGGGGAAGGACTATTAACAGAACCCACCTATATAAAAAGGCTTAAATAAAGACTTACGTAGATAACTAGATACCTAGTTACATTATAAACGTAGAACGTATTATTTTAATAAGAAAATGGGCTTGTTAGATGCAGATTTGTGTTTCATCTCGAAACAAAAGTCACAAACAGTCAAATAGCTTTCTTATAACATTTAAATATTATGTACTTATAGCTAAAATAGTTGAAAATCCGAAGTCATTAACAACTTTTTCCGGGAAACTTCAGAACACAAAAAAAATCTTAAAACAAGTTATATCAAGACAGGTATTAACGACTAAGGTGGTGCCTGATACATGCTGATACAATATACTCGCAAAGCGCAAAAATAAACTTCACCCAAACAGGTATAGAGTTAGAGCTTTAGAGACAAGTTTCGTCAGTTAGGCATTACATGTTTTTGCCATGTATATGTTGTAAGCAGTTTTAGAAAGAGATATGGATGTAAATGGACATCGTTGAATATTTATAACTTCAACATTCCTCGGATATTGCCTTGGTTTTTGTTTTATTATTATACTTTTCACATTGTCGTATACTTTAAAATGCTTTAAAACTTTAAAACCGTTTTTGCTTTGAAACTTTAATATTTTATTTTCTTCATTTAAAATTATCTATTTTATCTACTTTAGCTGTCATGTTGAAGTAAACAATTTATAACTATCATTATATTGTATATTCTTTATCAAATGCATTTTGTGTACCTCCAGTAAATCATAATACATTGTATAGGTATTATTGTCTACCGAATTTGAATTACTGATTTATTGGCAAACAACGTCGTTTTACAACAACAACTTAACTAGATAAGTAATAAAAATATTTTAATCATTAAATTATTATTATTTTATTTTCAAGAAAAAAATATTTCATAAAGACGATCAAGAGGGTTTTAAAAGGTTTATTACGAGCGATTCTAACTAATTCGCTTTTATATGTTTATTTTTCGTAGTGGAAAACAAATTTTATAGGTAGGTATACGTATTGCATTGGGAATGATCTTTGTAATTTGGACCTTGATATTAAGAATTTGTAAGTCGGTACGTATATTGGAAACGATCCAAAACCATAAGGAAACGTAAGATATTGGCATAATTATAATTTTAATATAGGTAGGTATACTAATATCGGTTTTCTGTTTCACATTAAAAGTACCTACCTAAATAAAACTTCATAGTGCTGTTGTTCATATTATAAATATTTAACAAACCTTATTACGTTACTTGTAATTCCAATAAGAGGTACTTCCACTTCAGGTTGAATCGAACCTTTATAAGGAAGTAAGTGTTTCTAATCAATTACTTTATAGTTTCTTTAAGTTTGAACAATATATTTTATTCTCAATGACGTTCATTCACGGAAATGAATCCCAAACTGCTGACACTTATGATTCAGTAGCCAAGTATGTAAGTATAAAAGTAAAGTATAATAATATACGTTTATTACTTAACCAAAAACCGACTTCAACTCTCATTAAACTACCGTTGAATACATCAGTAAACTTAACTGGTTTTCTCATGGATTCCATTATTAAAACTGGAGTAAATTTAAATAAAACCACACGAGAAGCATTGTTCAAGACAGACAGAGTGGGGAAATACGTGTCCCACTCTGTCAAATCGCTTATATTTAATTCTATTCGTATGGAGTTTGACAAAGTGGGGCGTCTCATCGTAGATAAAAAATTGAAATGTTGCTGCACCGACGATGATCAAGATCACCGCTTAAATCTGTCTTCCTTCAATGAACTACCTATTATTTCTAAATAAAATCTTCCCTGTCAACGGTGCCAACGAGAATTCTGGTCTTAAGACCTTAGTCTTTAAAACCAGATGTTGATATACAACCCGGAAGTCGCACAGAAGGCCTCCACTCGCAAACGTCTGACTCACTCGCGCAGTTATTTTTAGACCCACCTTTAATAGCTTCAATTACGTTCCAATCAAATGCATCGGGATTGCGGCGTGATGTTGTTAAAACACTAGCAAGTATTTGCGAGTCTGAATCTCCCGCTTTCATTGATACATAAACTAAGGATTTCGGTTCAGCGCTAAAAAGTGTCCGAACCTAATCAATGCCAAAACGCGAAAAGAGTTCCAATCGCACTTAAGCAAAATTAGGCTGTATAATAATGGTTTAGTTTGTTTACAAAAATACACATTTACCCTCGTTTATATAGGTTTTCTGGGGACACTTTTTTCGTGAATTTGGTATTACACCCGGGTCCATAGACTTATATGCCCGCTTTATACTTACAACGTTGAAACTTTGTAACTGCCCTCAAAAGAATTCGCAAAAAACACGTATTCGTACTGGATGGTAGGACTCGTTTTGCGGAAATATCTGGGTAACCGAGCTTCACTCGGTAGTTTAACTACCAGCCAATAGATGCAGCAGGAGTCATATATTTTTTTTTGGTAAATTCGTCATTTTCTAAAAATTTATCCTAGCTAGATCGATTATTGATTTATCGCCCCCAAAACCCCCTGTATACTAAATTTCATGAAAATCGTTCGAGTTGTTTCCGAGATCCAGATTATATAGAAATATATATACTTACTAGCTGTTGCCCGCGGCTCCGCCCGCGTGAATTACAATTTTTTTACATTATACCGTAGAATTCCTTGATTTTCGCGGGATTCTGGTGTGAAGTTGTACAGAAACCTGTTCTTACTTCGCACGGGTTATCTTGTGGTGATTTTGAAAACTCCTTTTTTTAATAAAAAAATATAAAGTTTCATTAATACGTAGTTGAAAGATCAAAAGGACGATTTTAACTGTCGATATTTCGACCCAATGGCACAGGTCGTGGTCACTACGTGACCACGACTTGTACCAATGTATCGAAATATCGACAGTTAAAATCGTCCTTTTCATTGTAATTTTTATTCTGAAACCACGAAATATCTCAAAAATTATTAAATCATGTGAAAAGTTGTACTGGTGGTAGAAATCTTCTTTCAGAGTTCGGCCGGGTAGGTACCACTGGGATAAAATACTCTACTAACAATATTCCCCAGCCCAACATAAGAGTCTGTTAAAAATCTTTGCTTCATCTCAATACAATCCCAAGTATCAGAATGGGCAATATATATTTCTAAAAGACCTATGACGGTCAATCGGTTAGGACCAGTTAAGACCTGAGAGTTAAAAATATTTGTGAACCATTATTTTACTCTTTCCATGTTGCGGATGATAAAAATAGACGTGGCACTCTAGGAATGTCCACAAAAGTGAAAAACAGTGCCATCTTAATATAAAGTCAAGGAACAGTACATGACATGACATTTAATTATTATTAACAAAAATTCGGTAGTACCTATCTCCAAGTTTTACATTCAAGTTCCACATAATTTGTAGAGATGGCGCGATACGGTATAACGTGGTGATAAATTCATGTTTTTTGTTCACCCTAAAAGTGAAAAATCTTCTGCTAAGCATTATTTACGGCTGTAAGGGTACTCCAGTCTGACTTGAGCCCTTACATCCTAGCCCTAGGTGCTTGTCCATTCCGAGTATCAAGTCACCTACTTGAACTCATCGATTAAGGTTCTGATGTCTATAATTTCTGAACTACAAAAGTGATGATGATAAAATTTATACGGAATAATTATTAAAGAACCTCCTTTCTAACAAAAAAAGAATGAATGAAATCGGACAACGGGTTAATGAATTATAACTTAATACACATTTTGACTTTGATGCCGTCTTCCAGGGAAACCATGATGAATTCCGGGACAAAAAGTATCCTATGTCCTACCTCGGAGTATGAACTATAACCATGTCAAGTTTCATTTAAATCCACCCAGCGGATTAGCCGTGATGCGCGGTCGTGAAACAGACAGACAGACAGACAGACAGACAGACAGACAGACAGACAGACAAAAATGAAACAAATTACAGTTTTGGCTTCAGTATCGACTAAATAGTGTCCTCCAACAAAAATATTCAAAATATCTTCAATGTACAGAATTCGACCCTTTACAGTTTTATTATAAGTATAGATATAGACTAGTAGGACGCGTGGATGCGCGGGCCACATGTGGCCCGCGTGCAGTCTTCCCGCCCATAACGGTATCGCCGTCATCTCCATCGCCCATAGGAATCCGATTGGCAGTAAGCTGAAAAAATTACCAAGGAGCACTGTCATGGTTTTAAAGATAGTTAAGTGCAGTTCGAACAAAAAAATACGCTGAACCTCATCGGATGAGGTTCAGCGTATTTTTTGTTCGAACAGCCCTTAACTATCTTTTAAACCATGACAGTGCTCCTCAATCTTCATCTAAATCCTAGATCATTGTTTCTTCTCATAGTATGTACATTTTCCATGGAAAAATAAATTCAACCACTTTTTTTCATTCATCCCGTAGACCTTGAGATTCTAATCACGTCTTGCAAAGAAACCACTCTCTTATCTTTTATACTTTCCGAGATAGAAAAACACGAAATTTGTATGGCGGCCATCTTGAATTCGCCATTTTGAATTTTTTTTCAGCTAACTGCCAATTGGATGACGTTTCGAGTTACATTTGGTCGGGCACCCCCACCTACCTTCGATACCCTGGCTGTGCTCTTCACCCGTCTCCGAAATCCTCAATCATCAGCTCTCTCCATATTTTTCTCTAGTAACTCACCGAAAAAGCACATCACCACCTTGCTTAGTTACCAACTGTTAGTCACTTCAACATTCCCCATACATTTTCTATGAAAAAAAAAAATTCCGCCATTTTGAATTTTTTTTGCTATCCATTGAATAGACCTTCGAATCCTGATCAGCTCTTGTCAAGAAACCATTCTTCCATCTTTTATAATTTCCGAGATATCGACGAAATTCGAATGGCGGCCATTTTGAATCCGCCATTTTGAATTTTTTTTCAGCTCACTGCCAATTGCTTGACGTTTCAAATGACATTTGGTCGAGCACCCCCCACCTATCTTCAATACCTTCGCTGTGCTCTTTACCCGTCTTCGAAATCCTCAATCATCAGCTCTATCCGTATTTTTCCTCCGAATGAATTTTTCTCTTCTATACGAAATGGTAATTGAAAAAAATTTTTTTCATACAAAATTGTTCAGGAGAGGTGATCAATCAGTCAGTGAATCAGCACAAGCAGCTATATATATATTAATATACAAGAATTGCTCGTTTAATGGTATAGGATAGGATTCATGCGAGTAGATACCACTACCAGTGCCAGTTATTCCATCGTGAAGCAGTAATGTATTATTTCGTTTTGAAGGGCTCTGCATGCCAATTACAAAATTAGACATAAGGACCGATGTCTCAGGATGATAAGCGCAATGCTGCAGAGTGTCGTATAGTATAGCAATGCAAAATCATGGGACGCACTGATCATTTCAAAAGTTGATTGCACTATTCATGTTTTATTTTCTCATATCAAAGGATGTTTGAAACAGATGGCTAGAACTGATATAATAAACAGTTATTTGTAATGCAAGGACACAAACAAATATAAACTTTTTGACCGAGTACCAGAGAGATTCCACAGCCGCAAAATATTGCGACCGTACACATAAATTTCATCTCAATAGAGCGAGAAAAATGACCGGAAAAAAACGAGATCGGAACTCTGGAGATGTTAAACTCTGCATTATTTAAAAAAAAACCTTTAGGTTCCAAAACGAAACCATGATTTTAGAATTTCGAAATGCTTAGTCTACGGCCCAGGGTTCGAGTATAACCCGTTTCACCAGCATTTCAGGAATTAAACAACTTTTCCGAGCGTGTGAAATGAAAACACTATTAATAGTTGTACCTACCAAATTTCTTTTTGAAATGGCATTGATCCAATTCACAAGGACATCGAAACTTTTTAAATTTCTTACAATCTATATAATGGTGGAAAGATTCGGGTTATTTAAAGCGACACTTAACATTATTGCGAAAATAAGTCTGAGAGATTTTGGGACAGTTGACAACACAAACTTTCCATACACATGGCCGGACAGCTGAAAGCATATTTTATGCACGTTTGGCAAGGAATTGGAATTTAAAATTCGCAAATTGCTAGTCGAATACCTATGTCAATAAGATCGACACGTGGCTGGTCGTCGCTGTATCAATAAACGATCACTTTTAGAGTTCCGTATCTCAAATGAAAAACGGAACCCTTGAAGGATCACTTCGTTGTCCGTCTCTCTGTCTTTAACCAGTTTTTTTTATGACAAAGGCTGATAAGACAAGCAAGATGGAAATAGTAATGGAAGCAGCTAAACAGGCTTCTATTCTAGCGAATCAAATTACAATAATTAATATGACAAAGTCTTCGGGCGCTGACTCTACACTCTACACTCTAATCTACTGATCAGATTTATAGAAGATTGGCTGGCAAGGTTCAGCAAGAGGCGAGCCCAATGGGTGTTGATTAAGGGAGCCTCCGATAAGATCCCTTTGAGTGAGCTATGTATGAAATCCCGGAGGCTTCTAAGACGTGCAGAGGATGTCCACAGCGTGAGTTTTAGTGGGTAAATATCCCATATAATCCAACCTACTCATAGGTTGGATTAAAAGTTACCCTTATAAAAGTTCTCCCGCGTACCAACTTCACGAATTACCAAGGTCAAGTAACTTAGCAAATCTACAGTTTTAATTTCGTGAAGCCCGGATAGGAAGTGTTAATGTTATCGACACGTTTTATCAATTCGTTAGTCTATTTTTGGATTTGTAACATTTTCGCATGCACGTTTTTCCTTAGCACCTATCGATTCATCTATTATGTGGTTGTTACCATAGCAAAATACTCGTACCTAAATACTATGCAACATTTTTCATCGAATTTCGGTTAGCTTAATTTCTGCAGTATTATTGTTTTCTCAATTATTTATTTATTATCACATCTAGATTTACACCACTAGGGGACCTCTCTCTCTCCCTCCAAAATATAAAATTCTTGTGTCACAGTGTTTGTCCCAAAACTCCTTTTGGCATTTTTGTGTATAAAAAAGTATTGTGTATTTTGAGTTTACGAGTATAATGTTTATTTTCTCAAATCCTGGTAATTGACAATACCCATAAAGCCTATCCGCTTGAAGCTGGCAAAAAGAAGGATTATAATTAATTAATGTTTAAAGCTCTTGTGACAGGCAATAAAATCTTTCGTCACTGAGTCAAGTAGTAGGTATAGCATTTCGCTTTTCTACCTATTTTCCTTACGAGATTAGTATTATTTTTGTCTATTTATTTTCGGCCAGTCAATCTTTCTTATGGCTGGATTTATTTTTCAGGCACCTTGCTTAATTAATTCCGTTACAACCATGGATGGAATATTTCGTCATTGGTTACAACTTATACCTAATCATAAATTATAAACAATAACCAAAGTACTTAGGAGTACAGTCACATCACGAGCTCCACTGTACTTATTTGTTTATTCAAATTAAAATTGCTCGAATTTACACGCATATTACTTATAAGCAACTTTAAGTCCTTCTACAACGCATTAAAGTACAATTTTTTAATGTTGAATATATATTTACTAGAAATGTGTTCTTTACATACAAGGAATGGCCTCCACTTCATTGCGCAACTTGTTTGATAAAATGATAAATAACGCCGTTTAATGTAGTCATGTTGAATCGGCAAAACTATTGCGTATTAACGTAAACAAATAATAATATAATAAGTAGTTACAAAATTATAGTAAACTTGCAACAATTTCTTATTAGACAACTTAGATAGTTAGAATTTCTTCGTTTGATGAATGAGTTGTTCGAAAGAAGATACGATCTACAATTCTTTTGGATTTGGGTATCCAAAAAAATGGCTTTGTGTTAATTACTTGATTGTTATCTAAGTATTACGGTTTTGTTTTAATTGTATAAGTAGGTACTAACCGTGTCGCCGAAATAAACTATCTAAAAAATAATGAGCAAAATGAACTTTTCGAGATTTAAATCAAAATAATAAAAAACAAGACGCACATTTAGGACAATAGAACAATAATATTTGATATTCAAATGCCTAAGCTTTGCCTGATTTTGTCTATACATATAGGCAACTCTACACTCTACAGTGACTATAGCTAAGTTGAAGTGAGAGGAACACATTTCTACTGAAAATGCTGAGCATAATCACGAATGAAAATGTCATGGCTAAGAGTTACAATGAATCCATTCTAATTGTACATAATATAGAACACATTTTGTCGAATCATGTGAAGGTATCATAAAAAAAAAACAATATTATATTATGAGTATAATTTTAATCTATATTATATTATAATATTAATAATGCAAGTACCCTTGAGGTGTTTTGTTTCAGAACCCAAGAGCCAAGTTGGGGTGTGCAGAATTACAATGCGTTTCAAATAAGAATAGGACTGAGAATTCGCCATCTTGAACCGCATTGGTCGACAACTTCAGGTGACATCGTACGGTGTGCAAAAAAAGTCAGGGATGTAGTAACGTTATTTATCAGTTACGTGATCAGTCTTTTATTTTTTAATACATATTAGTGTTGTGACCACTTAATTATTGAATAATCACCAGCTTCATTCGATTTTAATAGTATAATCGAATATTGTGTAGGGATCTTTACTGCAAAGAATGAGCTTGGCGACACTGATTTCTATAGAACGGTTTGTCTTTGACCAAGCAGCAAGTGCCTAAGTGTATGTTTGGTTGTATGAATGGTATTGTAGGTACCTAACTAAAAATATTATATTAGAGACAAATTAAGCTTTCGTATTTTTCTATCATTTCAAAATACCAACAATATTAAGTTTAAGTCATATTTTCTGACTATCTAATGTACTTTACAATATACAATTATAGTATAATCAAATCGATCCAGTACTGATACTAACTTGACTCGATTCATCGTAAGTATCGGGTAGCGAGTCGTATAGTTCATTATAAGCGATTACATGTCTCGTCGAAATGACATACCTATGCCAAAACGGGCTTTTTATATTTTTACAACTATAATATCGAATCAAAGTATCGATACCGCATTCGATACGTAATAATCAAAATATCGAAACTAGTGAGTACTCAAATCAATTTTTAATTAAAGAAAAATCTATGGTTTTGATTTGAGTAGGTACTCATAAGTATTATTATATTTTAATAAAGTATACACTTGATTATTATTTAAATTCTGGTATTGTGAGTACAAATAAATAATTTTTGTTTGTATTTCAATCATCATCCTTAAGCGTCAAACCTCAAAAAATAAAAATAAACAAAATATTTAGATGACACTTAGTTATTTTTATTGTAACATATATTTTTTGTGCTAACGCTACTTTTGCTTAGCTGTCAGCACCTGCCAGTATGAAGTTAGTCACGAGTCCAGTCCTATTCTTATTTGAAACGCATTGTATAATAAATTCATGTGAAACAAAGAATTTGAATCTTTGAATCCTTAAATCTTCCATATCCTATTCATTGCTGCCTATTAAATAGACAAAGACACTAAGTCAATACTTAATACTGGGTTTGTGGTTTGTCCGATTTTTCCACAGTGATAGGGGACTTTGACGTTAGAATAGCTCACTCCCACACAATACTTATTTTTAGGTACTTTACTAAACTAGATACTTTACTAGGTACTTTTCTTTACGAGTATAGGTATTATTATGTCACACAGTTATTAGGGGAAGTACTGTATCGACGATGCATTTCTAATACGAACCCTGGTACGTAGTTAACAATTAATAATATTTTGTTAATGAGTAAAAACATAAACAATCTCAAATGGACATCATGGGAAGCAAGAACGTAAACTGTTTGCCGCTGTCGATTGGATGTTGTTTATTATTTATTTATCTAAATAAAATATGTATCGATTCAAGGAAATGATCTCATCAAGTTGCTGTCGATAAATGCGACGACATCGGCAATTAAGATCCAAAACATGTTTTGTAGATTCCTTTTACCTATGTTAATTTATTGTAGTTTCAGTAATCGGATAAAACATAAGCGATTTTTACAGAATGGGGCGCGTCTTCGTGGATTGTAATATTTATTTATACACTAGCTTTTGCCCGCGGCTTCGCCCGCGTGAATTTCGGGGTTTTACAAATCCTGTGGGAGTCCTGGATTTTCTGGGAAAAAAACAGCATACGGGTTAACCTAACTTCAGAAACACGATTGGATAAAAATTTCTCGCCAAAAAGTTTTCCAAAAATTGCTCCAAAATCTCCATTTTTCTAATTTCCATCGAAAACTACGATGGTCATAATTGTTATTTTCGTTTTAATTTATCGGTAAAAAATAATTCCCAAAAACGCTCAGAACTACATTTAATAAATAACTGGCTTAGTTTTTGAAGTAATTAGGTAAAACAACATTTTTCTGTTCATTTCTTCCGCAACGCTGCATACTAACTTAACCTAACCCTAACCTAACCCACCAACATATTCATAAGAGTGAGAAGGACGAATATAAAATCAACGTATCCGCTTAAGCGTGAAATAATTTCAGAACCTTTACCTTATAGGTATCCATTTTTGCATTTATAGCATAATTACTATCACATATTCTATTGCTCAACTAAAACACATATTTTTAATAGCGAAACAGTTCTAATATCAGAAACTATACAGGAACACCTTTTTAGCATTATTAACCTGTATCCCATTGCTTAACCAAAACACACATTATAAATAGCGAAACAATTGTACTTTCAGAACCTTTATGGGTAGGTACCCATTTCCACATTTATAGCCTTACTACTTAATTATTACTATACCATATCCCAAAGCTCAACTAAAATATACATTGTCAGTAACGAAACAGATGTTAGTTCAGAACCTATATCATATAGGTACCCGTTTTCATAGTTATAATATTATTAACCTGTATCTCATTACTCAACTAAAACACAAAATGCTATTAGTGAAACAGTCGTAATGTCGAAACCTATAATACAGGTACCCATTTCCACATTTATAGCATTATTATCCCATTCAACTAAAACACACTTGTTAAATGCGTGCAGTGCTATGTTCAGAACCTACATAGTGCCCGTTTTCACATTTATAGTGATAATAGATTCAGTTTTTGCCCGCGGCCCCGCCCGCGTCAAATTCGCTTTTTCATGAATCCTAAGGGAAACGTCATTTTCCCGTTATCTTTCCCCATTCCAACCTTTAAACATGCTTTCAAGCAAGTTCGCTTGAACAATCTATCTATAGATGTAGCTATAGATTGCTCTAGAAAATTTGGTATTTTGAGTATCCCACGGGAACTACGGATTTTTCCGTGATAAAAAGTAGCCTATGTTTTAATCCGGGTTATAAGCTACCTATGTTCCAAATTTCAGCTTAATCGGTTCAGTAGTTGAGCCGTGAAGGAGTAACAAACATACACACAAACTTTCGCCTTTATAATATTATTAGGATAATATACTTAAATAATAAAATACATAATATAATTATTATTGCAAGTATTTTACATAGTTTTCCATTAGGCCAGTACTCTACTACTTTGCAACACAAAAATCAGTTTTTCACGTCTTGTGCTTCCGTGGGAACTTTATGGTCTTATTTTCTTCGTCAGCCTATCCGTCTGTCTGACATAGTAAATTATTTCAGTAATTACTATAAAAGCTATCGACACTACATATGGGTAAAGTTGTAGGTTAATACTGACTTCGTCCATCAAATTCCTTACATATTAAATTGACTGATGGGCAGACGTTTACTTATATTGATCGATGGGAAAGCCCACTGACCAGGGAATAATAACTTTATATTGACTTCTTTTCTCTGTGGGAAAGCCCATAGATAGGTGACTGTGAGCAATTGCCATTTTAAATATTGATGGCTATTGATGATGCACCTGTGTCGAAAGATAGAAGACACCAATTCTAGCAATTCGCATGAAGATGTATTGGTGTTAATGTTTCTTCTCATTAGGAAATAATATTATAATACAGTTTCTGATGTAGGTACATACCTACTCATTATAATAATTATATTATTTTAAACATAAAATACAAATCTAGTCTGCAGTCTGTATTTTAGGTAGATTAAATTAGGTGTAATTTTTGTTAATTATTATGTAATTTAAATACTATTGGTTAACCAAAATAATTTTCAAATGATTTCCAGATAACTAATTAAGTATGCTTGTTGTTTGTTTGTTGTTCCACCTAATTAGGAATTCGATTAATTTTGTTGTAGAAAAATAACACAATTTATGTATCTACCTAGCTAGGTAGGTACGTAACGTAAGATACGTAACGTAATATAGCTAGGTAGCTATTTACGGGAAAAGAATCTACGGCTACGCTATATTATGATATTCCGTGGCAACGCGATAATTTTTAAGATTCGCTCCCTCATTATTATTGAAACCAATGTGAGTTACTTTTATCTATACATGTACATTAGCATTTAGCATAGTGTATAAATTCAATATCATGTACCTGTATAATTGTATACTAGCATAATTGAGATATTTCTGGGGAGCCGACGGAAAGCTCAAAAAAGTGATTGGGGCAACATTTTATGGTGTCATTTCTAGAGTTTACTCATATCATCCTGATCCGATTCCTTATCTGTGTTCATTAGATGAGATGGCATTATTCGCCGAGTTTCGCATGTAGTTATCTAAATTATAGGAAATGGGATAAAATAGTAATAGTTTAATACCGTATAGAGTTGACGAGCACTGAACTATAGTAGCAAACCTCAACATTCCCTGTCAAATAAGCAAGAAGAATCAATACAGTAAAGCTGGTAAAGGTGCCCTATGTTATGCCTAACCTTGCTCTAAGTCATGCTCATGAGTCATGGCGCATTACCGGCGTGGTCAGTCAGTCATCATCATGCACTATCATGGCGGAAACATCGCGTGAAACTATACCATTAAGGGATTTACACCGCGGCGGAATGGAATGGAAGCTTTTTTTTACATAGGTAGCATAATGAACTCGATGTCAATCATATAAGATAGGTATAAACTAAATAAAAGCCAAAAAACGCAGCGCGTCTTCCGGGGAAT
Source organism: Coenonympha glycerion (assembly GCA_963855885.1). Taxonomy (NCBI): domain Eukaryota; kingdom Metazoa; phylum Arthropoda; class Insecta; order Lepidoptera; family Nymphalidae; genus Coenonympha; species Coenonympha glycerion. The sequence continues at coordinate 11,066,761 of OY979636.1, read as the reverse complement.
CTTCGCGCATTCTCAAGAATTATTTATTTTGTATCTTACCTATACAATTGACATAACGTTCATTAGGTATGCTATGTAAAAACAAGTCGTTTCCATTCTATTCCGCCGCGGTGTATATTGAGCCTAAAACACTATTTTAGTAATGTAATCACATCACACTTCACACTAAATACCTATTATAAAGGCGAACGTCTCTATGTTTGTAACTCCTTCACACCTCTAATACCTAGGTAACTAAGTACCTACTGAAACGATTTGGCTGATGAAGATAGATGATTCCCTGGATTAACATATAGGAAAATTAAGGATATGGATATGCTGGAAAATCCATGGTTTCTGTGAGATCAGTGAAGTAACGGCGTTAGTAAAAGCTGTAAGCTTAGGAACTACCTAGGCATTACTAATGTCACAGTAATGTGTACCTACCAAAGGTATGATTAGGATAGTGTCCTATCTGCGTTTGGTAGGTAACTACCTATACCTAAATCAGGATAAATATTAATTGGGTGAGATTCCCGATGTGACTATGTGACATTTACTACCTATTTAGGCACAGAAAATATATTAGTATAGGATGACCTATGTATGATGATTAGTAGGATACATATATTGCATACATTGAGTGCCTATAGGCTGTAACGGCAACTTGTGAAAGTTTAGGTAAATTATAATAATTTACCTAAGTACCTAGAAACATTATCATTTATGAAAAGAATTTATACCAATGTGTTATGTAGGTAAGTACTTAAGCAGGTAAATATCTACTATGTTAATAAAGTGAGCGTAATTAATCATGAAGATAAGACCAAAATAAAAATGCTCACGTCTAATTTTAAGTCCTAGGTAAATGAATATATCTATTATAAACGTGTTAAGTCTGAAAGTCGTAAAAATATAATAATTATTGTATTTCCTACGTTATGTAGCTGCATAAACACTAAATAACACTTACTCTAGTCTAGAATAGTTATATTGTTATACTTTCCTAATTTATGGGTAAAAGAAAAGTAAGTTGAATTAGTTTTTGACACAAATTAAGTTTTACTTATGTAAAGTTGTTCATCGTTACGTCAGCGTTGTGCCAACGTTGTCAAGTAATTTTAAATAGCACTGAGCGTGGCTAAGGTTCAATTTTGCCTACAACAGTTCATATTGTCAAAATTACTTACTTCGGTTTAAAATAGTCCGATATCTGGCTGACTTTCCAGAACATCTGGATAAGCAGCATTAACAGCGTGTGGTTGATCCAGGTGTACAGCTTGTAGCAGCTCTCCATCGCTCCGCCTCTTTCTCGGTCCCAAAGAAACGGTATCGCAGCCACAGTCATCCGTCAATCCACAAAATCCAATGTCCAAAAAGATATGCAAATAGATTGCTCAACGAAAAACAATCGATTACAAAATAGCCGCCTACGATGCTCGGTAAGTAGATGTGTCCAAATTATAGTCGAACAAAAAACTCGATACGCGACCGAATCAAAAAGAATAAAGGCACAAAGACGGATTAATATATTCGTTTATGAATTGCGCGCCCGAATACAAGATAATATCGATTTCGAAACGTGCTTCGCGTACGGCGTACTAAAGTTGATTGGCGGCTTATCAAGTATCAACCAGCCACGGTAGTCAGTACACAAAGTGCCTTGGACTCGAAATAGTAACCGACACGTACTGTGGCGGTGTGACCGCACTCTGGCACCGGTACACGCGCACTGAACTGAGGCTCCGAGTGTTCACTCCACGGCACAGTGATGACTTGGTGACGGTGACTCAGTCCAAAAGCAAAACTACAAACGCTTGCCGGAGTTTGGATGTCTCGCTGCCAGGATTTCTGGTTCATGTCCCCGTACAATGTCAAAAATAGCTCCTATCGTTTCGGCTCTATCGGGAATGATAAGTAATTGATAACTGATAAGCCAAATATGGCGCTCAATAGCTACGAATATTTGACACACTGATAAGTTACGTAGAAATTATAAACGGGATTTTTATTCAGAGGCTTTTCCTCAATTTCACTGCGTAAAGATAAGTAGAAGTTTTGGGTTCTTCGTTTTTACATAATAATGATTATCAATTTTTTTTTTATCTGAATACATTGTACATTGTAGTGTTTAGAGACATTTTGTGCGATTGCAATAAAAATCGGAAAAACTAGGATATTTTTCACAAAGGGCTGAAGGGACAAATCCAACATTGTTAACATAACATTGTCGTTGTTGAGTGGATCTCGTGCTTGTAAGACTCCTGATCCTAAATCTGCCTAAATCTACTAATAAGTCTTGGACAAATCTTTGACCAGCTCATTCTCTAAGAAGGTAAGAAATTTGGAACTCTTCACACCTATATCCATGAATGGTCGGTAGAAACTAAGAACATCGTTATATTTTTTATTTACAAAAAAATATTGTTGTTGAAAATATCCATATCATTATATGCCACCACCGGTAGTGGAAAATTACTTGATGCCACCGCACGCCAAACCCACAAACACTACATTTAGCTAATTACAATAATATGGCACGCTAATAAAATTATCAAGTGTTACTTTAATTACCTCTCCTTTATAAAATTACCATAAGCTTATTAAAAAAAATATTCTTCACAATGACAGTGTATTTTCGTAGTATATACCTACTTTAGCACTGCAATAGCTAAATGTTATAAGTAATAAGTATGTCTCACAATTTCCACTTCATAAAGTTCTATATTTGCGACATACCGAAATCAACTGTATTATTAAAAACTAGTATGGAATAATTCCGTCAGAAACTAAATCAAAATCGAAAAAGAAATGGATGGCTTAGATCATTAGTTATTGATTTATCATGGGATGGCTTGTTTTACACCCACCAAAAAGTATAAGTACGAAAAAAAAAAGGAAAAGCGCTCATGTTATACCTCTTCCGAAGAAGGCTGTTCCTGTTAACTTCTCTGATTTCCGTCCTATTTCAATCCTTCCTTTCCTTTCCAAAGTTTTAGAAAAGCTAATTTATCAACAGTTAAATTTATTCCTTAATAGAAACTGTCTGTTTAATCCTTTCCAGTCCGGTTTTCGTCCTGGTCATAGTACGGTTACAGCTTTAATAAAAGTTACTGACGACATACGTTGGGGCATGGACAACAAGCAACTCACTGTTATGACTTTGCTGGACTTCAGCAATGCTTTTAACACGGTGGATTTTGATATCTTACTAGGTCAGTTGCGTTCTCTTAACATATCTCCATCAGTTATTGACTGGTTTCAGAGCTACCTTAGTGGTCGCCGGCAGCGTATTCGCTTTGAGGAAACTCATTCCTCTTGGTGCGATATCTCTGCTGGTGTGCCCCAAGGCGGCGTGTTGTCACCATTGCTCTTTTCCATCTTCATTAACTCAATCAGTCATAACCTTTCTTCTCTCTATCATATGTATGCAGATGATGTCCAGCTTTATACCCAGTCTTCGTTTGAAAACCTGCCAGATGCAATCGCCAGAATGAACTCAGACCTTTGCTCCGTCCTTGAATGGAGCAAATCATTTGGACTTAATGTAAATCCGAGTAAATCACAGGCAATCGTTATTGGTAGCCAAAAGCAGATATCGAAAATTGACTGGCGGTCACTTCCTCCTATTGAGTTCAATAATGTTGTTATTCCGTACTGTGAGAACGTAAAGTATTTGGGAGTGTATCTTGATAGGACCTTAAGCTGGGCTCAACATGTTAAACAAGTCAGTAGGAAATTATTTGCATCCTTGGGCTCCTTGCGTCGCCTTCGATCTATTCTTCCAATTCCTACTAAAATTATGCTCGCACAGACTCTTCTCCTTCCTATTCTTGATTACGCTGACGCAAGCATTGTCGACTTAAATGAAAACCAATTAAATAAGCTTGAGAGACTTCAGAATTCCATTATTAGGTTCATATTTGGTTTACGCAAATATGACCATATCTCACAATTTCGTTCTCGTCTTAATTGGTTACCTATCCGACTTCGCCGGAATCTACACATCCTTTCCATTCTGTACTGTGTTCTGTTTCATCCTTCTGCGCCCCATTACTTAAAAGAGAAATTCAATTTTGTAGGTCAACCTGGAGAATTGCTCCGTTCTTCGAGGAAACTTATTTTGATGATGCCTGCGCATAGGTCTTCCTTCTTTCATAAGTCTTTTACGATTCAGGCTATTAATCTTTGGAATGCCTTACCTCTCGATATTAGAGAGGCCCAGACTATAGGACAGTTTAAAAGACTTGTGAAAGATCACTTTATATCCCAGTTGCCTGAGTGCTGATGACTAACTGTCACCTATAAATTTGTAATCTCAATACTTATTATATCCTCTCTTGTTCTATTGTTTTGAGGATTATTTTTATTGTATTTGTATTATTTTATATATTTATATTTATGTATATACATATGTATATATTTGTATTTATGTACAAGTATATATAATATAGTTTAGTTTATAGTATAAGTAATTTATTGTAAGTAGTTTATTGTATTTATTTATTCTGGCACCCCGCACCACCAACCGCGTATCCAGTTTCAAATATTCCTTCACATTATTATTGGTTGCCTGGTAGAAATCGCTATGTAGCGATAAGGCCGCCAAATTGTACTCCTAAGTTTGTTTGTATTTAATTTAAGTATTTCTTTTCTATATTTTATTCTGTGGTGTGCAATAAAGTGTTTATCTATCTATCTATCTATCTATACGAATTGGTAAAGAAGTCTTGTTGTATCGAATCCTACTGAGGTCTTCTTCTTCTTCTCACTGGGATGTATCCGCGATTAGGCGATTATTCACACGTTGCGCGTGGAGTCGCGGATGCGGGTCCTCGCCGGATCACTCCAGCCAGCCGAGCTCACTCCAGAATCCGAAGAGGCCTCCCAGGTCTCACAGGATATCTTGGGTTGGCTAAGGGTCCCAGATAGATCTCGCGTTGGTCCGACACTCCAGTGCATCTTAGTAGCACGTGTGCCGGTATTTCGTCCTCCTCCATGCAGGCTCTGCACAGAGGGTACTTACTAAGGTAGGTATACTGCGGTAAATGTGGGAAGAAAAAAGCGTAGTCATATTCTCCCAATAAGTAAGTACTTAATGTAATGAATAATTCCTCTTAGCACTTACCAATAAAATATTTTGAATGGTCCTAAAACCTGATGGAAATCGTATGGAATGATAAAATAATTTAATGACTGTACGACCACACTTAGAATGGTTAACTTTATGGCCCTACGTGCTGCATCATAGACGATGGAAAAACGGACTAGATACAAAGTACCTTCAATGTTGAAGAAATAAATTTCACTCAAAGGAAACCTTCAGAGAAAGTTGTATTCAAAAATTTTACCTCAGCTGGTAATCGAAACAACCAAAAAAATAATGAAAAATATGGATGTCTCATATTTTATTAAATGAATAAGAAATGTGAATTTTTGCCGTTGTGCACCCTAAGGCTAAAATCGGGACTCCATTGCTAAGACTCCGCCCTCCGTCTGTCCGTCTATCTCCACTCTCTAGGCTGTATCTCTTGAACCATGATAGTTGATTGAAGCTTTCACTGATGATGTACAATAATAATATTTCTGTTGCCACTTTAAAAGAGGTATAATAAATAGGATGGCCCTCCAATACAACAAACGTAATTTTTTGCCGTTTTAAATTGTTTCCTTTGATATCTTCAATATTCTTTCTTACTTTCCTTATTTTTACTTTTCCTCCATGTTCCCATTTTTCGACCCTGTATAATATGATTCGGATGAGTGGTTATAAATAATAATAAGTGTGCCTCTAAACAGTTGCCAGGTTCGGAGCAGGGAAAAATAGACGCCGGAGAATATTTCGGAGATTTATTCTGGTCTTTGGTGCTGATGTATCGTATCCAACTGACGTTTTTATGGGCGCTTGAGTTGAGTATTGCAAATATTTCTTATTTTAAACATTTTGTTTCATTGTAAGTAAAGTAACGCAACGTGGACAACATTAGTCTGTTATAATAAGACAGATGGTGCATATAATATTATTTACTTGCTGGATATTTTAGTCCTCGAAGACGCGCCTCGCTATGTCAAAATCACTTAAATGTTTCATTCGATTCGTATAGAGTTTGACAGAGTGGGGCGCGTCGACGTGGATTGAAATATCTATACAGCAGTGCTATTCTACAAAATGTCCATCTCTAAAACAGCTGCCAAGCCGAAGATGGCATGCAAAATTGTACTCTATCACAACTGACAAATTCATAGATGCAGAGATGTACGCTCGTCGCTGTTTTGCAGAATAGCTCGGCAGTACCTCATGGTTAGGCTAGGTTTATTTGGTAGTGACTTGTTTCACCTATAATTTATAACTCTCTCTTTTGTGCCTATACTTAACATGTTAAATCTCAAAAGTTGTAAAGATAACGTTCTTGCTTGCGTTGCCCACGGTCATCGGTCACTATAAACATTTTTTTATGAATATACGATCCCAAAAATTGGTCCATGCGTCAGGCGGCCCAAGAGCTGGCTCTTTTTTAGCTCAACGGCAACCAACAGAATCAGCAAAGAGCGCCAACGTCTTGGGCACAATGCCATGCATAACATTAATGATCTACGGTTAGTATAGGATTTGAACGAGTAACACTCGTTACTCGTTCCTGTGACCGGTGTTGTATATATTATAATTGATTTTATTGCTTTGCTATACATCGAAATAAAAATAATTAAAAAATGCCTTTTTACCCGACTGCAAGAAGGGTTATGTTTTTCGCGCGTATCTTGTATGTATGTAAATTTCTTTATGACCACGTATCTTCCAAACGGCGGGATGGATTTTGACGTTAATGGTATCGTTAGATTCGTCTCATTAACCCAAGTGTTCTTAGATAGGTTTTTGAAAATAAAAAGCAAAATGGCGGATTTTGGGCCTAAAATTGCATCGTTTTAAGTTTATTATAATTTTGTTTTCGTTCTCCGCCTTGTTTCAGTCTTTTAAGTTGACATTTTTGCAGTGGGGTTTTTTGATTTTTTTAATTATTTATTTTATTAATAATTTCGTAGTAAGAAAATTCAAGATGGAAGTAAATAATTTAAAACGGTGGTTTAAACTATATTTTTCTAATTTTACATGATTCTGTTCGTAATAGAAAAAGTAATAGGCATGAAAATTATAGTTTTTAGTGGTTTTCGCCATCTTTTGGTAGTACCTATTGACTTGTAACTTCTTTCACAGTTGCCATTGTTTTACCTATACACTATACTATATCTAGGTAAATCAATGAAGTAGGTAACAATGTAGGACACAGATACTGGCGATTTTTCTAGACTAACCGTAGACGTTGCCCTGTTTTAGATCTATTAGTTCAATGTTGGGGATTGACTGCAATATGCTTTTCGCATCTTCGTACCTGCCTATTTAATAGAATTTTCCATTCAATAAATGAGTAAACAATAGCTGTGGTAGAGACCTGCGTCTGGCGTCAAATTAATTATTTATTTAGTAAATTACCGTACGTCATTAGAGACGCGTACGTAATGTTGTATAAATAACGTTACATTAGTATTGTAGATCTAGATATATCAAATAAGTATAATGACAAGATGATGACACCAATTTTATTAGTTTATTATTGAAAATAAGCTCTTGGGATTGAAATTGATTAGGTATTATTTATACATATAGGTCCTAATAAAATTCTCGTGCAAAGTGTTTGTAACAAAACTTACGATTTTTTTTGTGTTTGTCCGGGTGTTCTGATAAATTATTAGTAGGAAGGGAAGTACCTTTTAGGTCAGAAATGATTAATAAGGCAAAACCAAAACTACTTTACCACTTCCAAGTTAAGAACATAGTTTACCTATAGATGCCTATAGGATTACCTATAGATTTACCTATAGGAAGCTTCAACCTATCTATAACCTATATAAAAAATGTTTCTTTAAAGCATTTACAAGTAGATATACGAATTACAAAGAGTCAATGTTACAAACAACATGGAAGGTGCTTATTTATAAATTGTTACGAGAGTGTTTAACTGTTTATTAGTAGCTCTTCATTTGATTGTTTATTGTTAAGCCAGCGATCTAAACAAACAGCAGTTAAAGTAAACCATCTAACATATAATAGACGTGAATTGAAAGCGAGAGAGATGATGCAGAATTGTCTATTTTAAGTATTCCAGGACTGTTTATTCATTGATAGGTCTTAGTCACAAACCAGAAACACGACTAGCTTCTGCAGGGTATACATTCCCCCCATTAAATCCTGTACCTTAGGGGTGAAATTATTTTTCTCCATCAGCTAAAGCACAGAAAAAGGGGAAGGAAATAGGCTCTCCTTTTTATTACAAGACTACCAAAAACAGGAGTGTAATGTTTTAGGGTTCATGTATGTATGTATGGATGTGAGTTTCTTTATGCCACCATAACTTCTGAACGACTGAATAGATTTGGACATACTCGTATATGGGATACCCCATAGAATCCTTACATCTTTCCGAGTAACATAGTCTATATTTTTTTCGGAAAAAGTCGTTTGATGTGGTTAACTGACTTTTTTAATTTTTCATAGGCAGTCGTGTTTTTTAATTACATATAGATACCTATTTACAGTATAAAAAGAAAGGCAGTATTAAAAAGAGACCTGAATAACTGTTATTTTCCGATTTGTTATGGTACCAACTTTGAAATCTTTTTCCAAAATAACTGTCTCCGAACGCAGAGAGTGGAGACCAATCTAAACACAATGTAGCGAAATAAGTACATCGACCTCACTAAAAGAATTCTTGGCAATCGGCCCCGGCGCCCAAATTGGGTGTCCAAGGTCCGCGAATTATTATTGTAAGCATCTCTGATGTGTTATGATAGGCTAATAGTAGCTCGTCTCCTGGCAAATCGTAATGATGTCCTACCGACCGACTTTCTGCCAGAAAATATTATATAGACTGTATGCATAATCTCAGATGGCCCACAGATACGAAGATTGCAACGGGTATTTTTACACTCTACAAGGTAGTATTTGACTGCGATCTCATTTGATAATGCAGCAGAAGATGTTATCGCAATAACTTGGCAGGGACAAGTAAATTTACCCCTAACACTTTAAATACAGCATAGCGCCGGAACGCTAAATCGCTTGGCAGTGCATCTTTGCTGGTATAGGGTGGTAACTAACCACGGCCGAAGCCTCGAAGCCGAAAAGAGGAGATCCGCAAAACAATCAAAGTGACTATGAGAAATAGCTCAACGTATCGCAAAATTGGAGCGGCAGGATGATTGGGACACAAGGTGCTAGAGTGGCAGCCACGCACCGGAAAGCGTAGTTTTGGTAAACCCCCCACTGAATGGATGGAATATACTAGAGGCTCTGAACTATTATAAGACCAGCCTACAGGTTTTCAACCATTGGAAAGGAAAATTATCCAAACTTAGTTGCAGTTACACCGTAACAATAATGAGTAACCATCGAGAAACATTATGTGCAGGGCCGGTCCTAGGGCGGTGCGAGCGGTGCGACCGCACCGGGCGCCTTCAAGGGGGGGGGCGCCAAAATGAACCAAATCGTGAAACAAAGACGCTCGACCGAGCGTGCGAGTCGCGCACACGCACGAACAAAATTGCGGGGAGGGGGCCGCGGGATTAATACTTTAACCCATGGGAAAAAATGTGACATAATATCTGGACAAGAATTGATTGAAGAACTTGTGAGCCTAAAGCCATTATTAAATAATCTTCAATCAGGAGAGCCAATAAAAGTTCTTCAACTTATAATAAAATGGAAAATTCTTGTCAAAAAACCGCCATGCCACTACAAAGAGTGAAATAATTTTTATTTTTAGGGTTCCATACCTATGGTAAAAATGGAACCCTTATGGTGAGACTTTCTCCGTCCGTCCGTCCGTCTGTCACACTCGATTATTTCAGTAACTAGCTGTTGCCCGCGGCTCCGCCCGCGTGCAGTTCGTTTTTTTTACAAAAATGTTTCCCGTGGAATTTCTTAATTTTTCCCAAGATTTCCCGTACAAAATGAGTGGTCCTTGGGTTCGATGGACCCGTAAAGGAGTCTTCTTCCAATCTCTCCTGTCAACGTGCTATCTTCTTTTACACAATTTACGTATATCTTCTTTGGTCTTCCTCTACTTATACACTCTGTCGAAATCGCTTATGTTACTCAATTCGCATGGAGTAAGATAGAGTGGGGCGTGTCATCGTGGATTGTAATATCTATACTAACCAAACTTATCTTATTCTGAGATGATACCAACGCCCAGATATTGTAATTAAGCATTCTGATGCGCTACTGTGTACGTAGCAACCCGTTCCTGCTACGTACGGGTTATCTTGTATAGTTATACCAAGTTGCACGATCAAAAGGACGATTTAAACTGTCGATATTTCGACCCCGTTTTGATTGTGCTACGGAGATAAGTAGCTATAGGTTTTTTTAAACATCCCACGGGTGCTCTCAAATTTTTCAGGATGAAAAGTATCTTAAATGTTGACCGGGCATATATATAAAGTAGGATCATAAAATTTCATTAAAATCCGTTACTTGAAAGACGCCTGCTAACTGTTTTTGTAATGTTTTCTTTCCCGCGGGAACTCGATTGGATTAATAAGTTTTACTTTATATATATTTTGTTAAAAAGGCAACATAAGGTATCAGCATAACCAATTTTACTAAATTAAGTTCATTAGTTGTTGTTTACAAAGCTGTTAAATTAATTGCAGTTTTTTAACTATCCCACGGGAACTCTTTATTTTACCGGGATGAAAAGTATCCTATATGTTGACCAGGGACATAGGCTACCACCACACAAAATTTCATTGGAATCGGTCCAGCCGTTCCAAAGATTAGCCCGTACAAACAGACAGACAAACAGACAAACAACAGATTTATTATATGTATTGATGATGATTGATGATTATTGAAGCTATCGATTTGAAATTTAGAAGAGTTATGGGTAATAGTGACCCGACGTCATAACAATCGTAAAAATTTGAACATTGTTTTTATTTTTATTTAAAAAGGGGGAAAACCAGGTCGATAAATTTTCAAAATGAGATAATAATAATGAGTGGGGTATCATATGAAAGGGCGTTACTTGTGTAAGACTTCTGAAGACTTCTCAAAATTTTCCGAGATCCTATCATCAGAACCTGACTTGATGACCATAACCATTAAGTCAGCATCTGCAAGAAAATGCACTAGTAACTATAAAAAATATCCAAATCGCTTCAAGTATACTGGCAAACTTTGAAGAGTTCCCTCGATTTCACCAGGATCCCATGATCAAATCCTGAATTGATAACCACAGGACAACTTGGAAAATATTACTCTTTGAAACAATAACCAAATCGCTTCAAGTGTCCATATAAAATTTGAAGAGTTCCTTCGATTTCTCCAGGATCCCATCATCAGATCTTGACCTGATGACTATGGGACCATCTAGGAAGTATACCCTTTCAAACAAAAAAACAATTATATAATTCGGCCCATGCGTCTTCGGGTAATTGGTGAACATCTAAGATAAAAAAAAAAGATTCCGACGAATTGAGAACCTCCTCCTTTATTGAAATCGGTTAAAAAAAATTATTGGCAAGATATTTTCTCTAATGTATGGACAGCGCTTTGTATTTTACTAACTGTACCTGAAACTGCCAAAGGAGAACGAAGTTTCAGTAAATAAAACTTATTAAAACTTCCCTACGGTCTACAGGTCAGGCTTTTTCTGGTGAAAGATAAAGGAATAGCTCAAACATTTTTTTAGGGTTCTATATCAAAATGGTAAAAATGGAACCCTTATGGTGAGACTTTCTCCGTCCATCCGTCTGTCACACTCGATTATTTCAGTAACTATTAAAGCTATCGACCTGAAATTTGGAATAGTTGTAGATAATTGCGGCGCGACGTTATTGCAATCATAAAAAATTGAAAATGTTTTTTATATTTATTTAAAAAGGGGGAAAATCGGGTCGTCAAAATTTCAAAATGAGATAACAATATTGAGTAGGGTATCATATGAAAGGGCGTTACTTGTGTATTCTAAAACCGATTTTTATTTATTTTTATGCTTGACAGTTTTCGACTTATTGGGCAAACTGTCGAAAAAATAACGTTCCCCCCCCCTTATCTCCGAAGTTTACCAATCGAAAAATCTGAAATAATTATGATCAATAGAAGTAAAAGTATATTTTACAGGAAAAATAAAATCAACTCTCTAACTATTATACTTTTTTTGATAATAACAATAAACCGGCAAAAACAAAGTTACGTTTGCGGTTTGCCAACAAAAGTACCTACATGTAAATTATCCTAGTAAATTCATGAACCAAAGTGATTGTTTTAATGTTTAACTTCTTTTATGATATCGTACTTGGCCGGTTTTTATTTTATTTAGAGGGGCGCCATTTTTAGTCCTCGCACCACGTTAAAATGTTAATAGGACCGGCACTGATTATGTGAGTAAAAATCTGACCAAGCTTGGTAATATTTTTACCGAGGTAAGTATTTAGTCGATTTAGGCCAATGAATAAGACATGAATATACCTATAACCTAGCAATAACAGTAACGTACTCAGACATGCTCTGAAGAACTCTATAAGCCATACAATTTTATGGTAGAAAGTTAAAGCTATAAAGATATAGCCAGGCCACCCCCATAAAGTGATAAACCATAGTCATCGTAATACACTGGCTTATAGCAGGGTCAGTGGTCTGCCTAATTGAGCCGGAAGTACTTAGACCACAGTAAGCCCTTGAGGGAGATGAAGCTATAAAGTATGATCGTGAGTAATGTATTTTTGATATGAGGGCAGAGTACTTTTTATGCTTTGGAAGGAGTGGGCACATTATCGACCTAACGCTACTTTGAGTAGGAATAAACGATATTATTATAAAAACATACGAATCATATCTTGAATGAGTTCGAAAGTGCTGGTAACCCCGCACTTGACCTGAATGTAACCATCAAACCTAATGTTGTTCTCTCATTTCTCGTCGGGTAAGCCCTAGTTAGTTAGTTATCAGTTATCACCATTGAAAAATTCTGATAATTTCCTGACTTTTCAAACAGTGTGTCTGAGAGGTAGGTATATATAAAGCATGGATGTGCTAATTTATGGTTTATTTTGATTTGAAAATATAAAGCATTTTGAATTTAAATATCTCTGTAAAAAGTTTTTAAGCCATTCTAAAAAAAGGCAATAAAAGCAGTCGTCCAATATTCAGAATTCTAAAAAAATTTAGTTGAAGTTTATACCGAGAAGCGATATTAGCGCTCGAAATAGAAGGCAACGTGAATAAGTTACGAAGTTTTTCCACAGCTGTTCTCATTAGACCACCATTGCTTTACTATTAAGGGCGATGGGTACCATCCGGGCCCAAAAATTCAAATTTCATTTAGTTTTTCGCTCATAGTGGGCTAATTATACATCGAAGGCTAATGGCAATGAGTTTTGCGGGCACAACATTTATGCATCTACATGTTTTTAGTAAAAACTCTTCTCAACAATACTCATTTACTTCATATTGGTTCCCGATAGCTCGAAATCTGGGAAACTGCAAAAAATTATCTTTCGGGAACCAATATGAGATGAGTGGGAACTTTCGAGCAAAGTTTCTATTAAAAACATGTAGATGCATAAAAAGTAGGACCGCAAAATGCATTGCTTTAAATCTACAATGTGTGGTTAGTCTAATTTTTGCGAAAAACTAAATAAAATTTGAATTTCGCGGGCTGGTAGGGCCGCAACACCTTAAGCTTTCCCAACCATTAACAGAATAACCAAACGTGAAAGTGATATTGCTGGGACCATTAACGTGGCCAGGGGTTTAATTTTTCCTTATATTATATGTTATTCCGTATATGTATAGCGTTTGTAGAAAGCCTAAAAAATAGTGGGGAAAATAGTAAAAATTAGTAGAAAATTCCCCTAAAATAGTGGAACGTTTAGATTTACATTTAGGAAGAATATTTCTTTTGAAGTGCGATCAATATATATATTAGAATAGGCGAAATTACGATGTATACGTATTGCTAGACCCGCATTTTTTCTAAACTAATTAAACGAAATCTAAACCCCCGAGACATCCGACATTTCTGCCACTGTCTGTGGTGAATTTTCTGGAAAATATCAGACGTTTTGTGACCCTACTCCCCAAGCCCAAAATTGCTTTCACCATCAGGGGGTTCATAAATAATCGTGAGTCGTTCCAGTTTCGTTTTGATTGGTAGAGTCATTGACCTTGCGAGGGCAAGCCTACAACCTAACCTATACTAGTACACATTCTATGTGTAGAGTTTAGGCTTGCCCCCTAAATAAGGCACGGCCTTCATTTACGCGTTTGTCAGGAATAATCAAAAGTTTTTAATTATTTTGGATTTCCCCAACTTTATATAAACTTTTATATAGCATGCAACAGGATCGATTTAGGCCTTTTTCTGTCATTTCTTGCCTTCCCGACAATTACTAAACCAAGCCGGATTTTGATACAATTTGCTCTTAATAATTTTAGGGGGACAATAAAATTATAAGTCAATGAAGCAATTGTTTACTTTATTTCCTAAAATACGTAAAAGTAGGTGTCCTACCTAGTTTGGGAAACAGACTTGGGAATAGTTTGGGATATTGAATGGAAGCAGGCGTTATTTTGCGGAAATCCATAATTAGCAGGACAGATTAATTTGTCTCTGAATCGTAGAGAATCGTAGAGCTCTACGATTTCGCATTGTAAAGTCAAGATCTCCTGAGGATGTCCCGGTGTCGGGACGAAACGTGCGTCGAAGAAAGTATTAGAAAATTGTGTGTGGTGTTTCATGTGGGTAGTGTTCCTGCATATTGTACCATACAGAATCTTTTCAAGTAGCGGATTATAGCAAAACAAATTAATCTGTCCTGCTAGATAGAGAATACTTTGCATGATGTTTTTATTTGTAGTTAGCACTGAATTTAATTCTCTGGCCTGATAATGAAATTAATAGAAAAAGTAATGATGATTCTGATAAGGTGACCTTAGAGCAACATTGATAAATGGAGCTCTTACTCACAAAAACATACGCTCATTACCTCCAATAAACGCGATACGAAAATAGTACTTGCGTTGGTCTTGAGCCAAAAAAATTTAAATGAGAGAAGCTTTGATAACACAAAGAAGTAGGTATCTACCTAACAAAAGTATTCTTCTCTCTGAAACCCGCGAAGACCCGGTGAAAATAGGCACAACGTAAAAACGTATTACATAAGCTGTTATCCAATACTTGTCGTGATTGATTTTGCACAAAAACATTTTTGTAGGAAGCGTAAGTATTCTTTGAATGGTTCTTTTGGTATACCTACCCACATTATTGCTTGAATAGAGTTTCAACCTTTTTTTATGTTGTTATAAATTAAAAATAAAAACCCTATTGGTTCTTACAAGATGGATTTATGTTCATTGTTCAATCATTCAGTGCCCAGTGCCAATATGGAAAAATGCCCGTAGGTACTTCCATTTTCAGGCTGATTTGTTACTGCAAGCCAACATTTCTCTCAGGGTTACAGATGCTAGAAGGTCAATGGGCCTTCTGACTTCTGCATCATCATCTCGCTAAGTCGCTTCGTTATAGATCATGGTACAGAACCCTTTGTGCTCGAGTCTGACTCGTACTTGACCGATTAATAAGTTCTACTGTACTATAAGAAACATGTTTTTTTAATAAACATTTTAATAAAGCTAAGAAAGTGGTATTATTTATCGTTATTTATTTCATTTGAGTGCAGGTTTCGCTATTTCATAAAACATCATATTATTATCAGTTTAATACTTGTACCCAGTTCGTACTTTTGAATAAAAGATAAACAAGTAAAAGATATGATTGTCATGGCATTTGAAAGACCTAAGGTTAATCAATGAGCACTAGAATTACTGAAAAACACGCTGTTTTTCTGTAAACGTCTAAAGGGAAATCTTTGTCAACATTACCTATATTATCTAGAATGAGTGTGTATTTTTTCTTCATATTTTGCTATACTTTGAGTAGACTAGCAATTAGCTAAGACGTTACTACCTATTATGATAGGTACCCATCTGATTGATTTTGGGGTGGGGGAATTGGCTATAGACAAAAATGTTATTTTATTTAAATTGACTCACTACGGTCGTTTATAAAAACAGTATTTTAAACTTATGAAGATGCTTAGGCATTATGGGTACTACAGAATATTTGTACAATATGATTTTACTGGAACTTTTCCGAAATCTTACCCAACTTGACTAAGATTATGACTCTTTTGCTTGTTTACTGTGGGATATGTTGCATAAGACCTACGTAGATAAAAAAATCCTGACTTATAAAATTACAAGCTGCTTAAATCTCCAAATATTTCAATCTCGTTCCTCTGTCGTCATCCCTATTAAGTAGATTATGTTCTGATTATATCCAGTTATTAAATCTAATCTCAGTCTTCAGTACTTAATCCATGCTAGACTATTAATGCGTGAAGCTCCGGGGTATTAAGAAGACCCGGTACTTTTAGGGTACCGTACCAAAAGGGTACACGGAACCATATTACAGACTCCGCCGTTCGTCCGTCCGTCTTTCACCAGGCTGTATCTGTCGAACCGTGATAGTTAGACACTCGATGAAGTATTTCACACGTCACAGAGGAAGTATTTGTTCTGTTGCCGCTTCATCCAATAAACGTGATTTTTTACATGTTTTTGCTCGATATTGATAATGGCATTATGTAAACGCTTCAAATATTATATAATATTCACAGAATGTTTTTTTATTAACATATTCACTTTAAAAATAAAAAACAAAATTAAATTAAAACAAATATTTAAGGGAGGCTCCAAACAAGCAACAGGAGGCAACAAACTTATTTTTTTTGCTTATTTTTGAATTTGGTGGGCAGGGGTGTTAAGTTTACGTTAATGCAACGGAACCCTCAGTGTGCGAGCCCGACTTGCACTTGACCAATTTTATAATTCTCAGCTTTGTTATTTAATTCTTCTTTTAGTTTCTTACTTATTTCTTTCGTTATGAAATTCACGCGAGCTGCTTTTTTAACATTTCCAAGGTGAATTTTATTTAAATTAGCGAAGTCTCAATTAGCCAGTGAATAGTGATGCAACGCTGTAATAACTTTTTTTTCCCACGCTCCTTTTGCCTTGTACCTCTACCTACCTATCTTGATTCTTGAGCAGCTGATTATATCTATTATTTGAAGGTAACTTACTCTATAAACTACGATTTTCCTCTAAGATACTATTTTCCTCTCAAATTAGGAATTTCGTTCCATAGGTTATAAAGCTACGGTTATAAATTTAAGTAAAACATCTATGTGTAAACGAAATATCACGCAGTCTCCACAGTCGATTTTAATACCTAATTTTCCGTTTACTTATGTCCAAATTGGTAAAACATAGATAGAGTTCAAAACTACTTTATTTCGGACTATGTAACTTTGCATGGTAACTATTAAAATGAATACAAAGTAGCACCTACTTACATACAGTACTACGTTACTACAGTTATAGCAGAAGGTATCTAATATCTACTTAAATATTATAATTTTAAATTTACCATCATGTTTTTTTATGAATCTGCCACAAAGACAATGTAAATTATTATATTCCATGAAATGTACCTAATAATTATAGAACAACTAATAGATACAGTCTGAGGCCGTAATGTAGCAGGTTTTTTTGTTCATTGTGAACAACTTGCGAACGGATAGTCTCAATAATTTAAAGCCACAGACTTGTAATAAAAAATAAATACCGGCCAAGTGCGAGCCAGACTCGTGCACCAAGGGTTCTATAATAGGTACTACAGAAGAAATAAAACTGTTTGTATGTATTACTAACTTTGTTTGTAATGTTAACTAACGAACTCCCGCTTCTACGCCCGCGTGAATTTCAGTTTTTTACGAATCCCGCGGAAATATGGATTTTTTTCCGATAAAAGTAGCTTATGTTGTAGCCTATATGTTAATCTTGGTTATAAGCTATTTAAAATTTAAGGCAATTCGATTTAGAAGTTTTTACGTAAAAGAGTAACAAACATTTATCCTCACGTTTCAAACTTTCGCGTTTCTAGTATAGTAAGGAAGATTATTATCATTAAAACAATCGTAGTCAGACTTCAGGGTGTTGTTTTAATTTTTGCTGCAAAATATAGGTACATAAACTTCTATTGATCATAATAACTATTTCACAATTTCCGATTTCGTAACTATAGTGATAAGGATAAGGAGATAAGGGGGTCGATAGCTGTTACGGACGGACGAATGAATTCGCACCATAAAGGGTTAAATTTTTACCATTTCAGTACGGAACCCGAACAAGTGCGAATATAATTAATGTGTCCAGCTCCAGATCTTTATGAATCGATACGATACCTCGCTATTTTTAAACATGATTTCATCGTCATTAATAAAAATAATAAAAGGTAGATTCAAAAAGAACTTAGTATGGCTGTGTAGGAGTTGAATTAGTTGTGTAGACTTTGAAACAATTTTTTGTGCACTGTGCAGACGTTTACTTCAATCAACGAATATATAATATTACTATTCAATAGAGGTCGATCGTGCATTTATTTGTTTCCTTATAAACGCTTCACTACCTACTTTGATTTTTTATTTAAAACTAGGCGATTGGTCTCTACTTTTCTCGAGAGATTTCTTGTAGATCTATGAAATATGCATATCCCACAAATCACAAGACATAAGATATCCTTTATTTTGAGCGATGGTCGCAAATCGTAATTGTGCTTATTATTGCGATTTTATTATCTAAAAACTTTCTGTTGCCTAAAAACATAGAGCAGTACCTAATACTTTCTTCAGGCAGAAAAGTACTTCTGGCAAAGGGCACAATAATTTATGACACCAAATCTAATTTGAACAACGATGACTTTTTTTTATAATTGTTAATTAATCATTTCCAAGACTGAAATTATTGGCAACATAATATTTATTGGCATATTTAACTGGATATAAGATGGTTTTCAACCATTCAACAGCTCGAAGAAGGTATCGCTGTAAGTATAGCAGGATCCTTTACTATATGGATATAGTGGACTTTTTCCAGGAATTGTCGTTATTTATACAAAACCGTGACAACTGAGAAGAAGTCACATTTCACACAAAACATACTCGTATCTACCAACTTTGAGTTTAACAGCAGATTATTCCGGAACACAATTTCCTAATAGGTACATTGGATTGATTCCAACACCATGTTATTCGTTTTATCAATACAAAAAAAAACATGATATTTTTTTCTAATCGCGCCGAGTGCGAGCTCAGTGTATGTGTACTGACTGACTCACGCGTCTCGTCATACCTCCAACCAAATGATCCTTCAACTTTACTAGCACAACCGAGTAGCGTTGTTATGAATATGTAGGAGTGCCTAACTCTATTATTTCATGTCCGCTGATAAAGAACCAGATTAACGGGGTGTTTTCCCTGTTTAGGCTCATTTTTTATCAATTTTTATTAATTAATGATGAAAACTTTTAATTTTGGCACCGAAAAAAATGTATTTTTCAGATACATTCCTTCTGTGCTATTCTGCGAAAATACTTAAAACAGCGACGAGCTGACATCTCTGCATCCATGAATTCGTCAGGTGTAACAGCGAGGCAATACGTCATGTTGCATCCGATTCTACAAAATATCATAGCTGTTTTGTTGGCGAATTGAAGCCAACCGCTTTAAAATAAGTTTAATATCAAGTGCTTTTAAACTTACATAATAATTTAAATTTATAAAATTAGAAGGAGCTGCATTTAAATTTTTTTTTAATCAAGTACCTATTCATTTATTTCCAATTTATTATAATTAATTTCTAACACTGGTCCAGCCCCTATCTACATATAATTATTATGTTTTAACCAGTCTTTCCCAAAGTGGGCGATAACGCCCCCTTGTGGGCGCTGCAGGTCTCAAGGGGGGCGGTAAGAGACCCAGAAAGAAAATGGGGGCGTTGTGTCGAGGCGGGGGGGTGATTTGTAATTTTATTTAGCTAGTAGGCCTCTTAAACAACCTCTTAACTGCAAGAGCTCTCGACTCTCAACAACAACTTGTGAACATCAACTAATATGAATTAAAAGATTGCTCAAACTCGATTCTATATTTCTCTCCGCGTAGTTCATATATCTGTCATATTTTATTGAATATAGAAAAAATGAATCATCATGTCAATCGGTCGCTCCGTTTCGTAATGAAAGTAGACACAAATAAAAAGGCAACAGACACACTTTCGCATTTTAATAGTTATTAGTACTCGTAGATATCTATCATGTTTTAACAAGTTTTTGTTAAATAACCCGAATTGTGCATTCCTGTAGCAGTCGGATGATTCATTGAATACTTGTTCGGACTTGTTGAGTACGATTGAGCGTCGAATGAGATTAACGAGTTTATGCATGTTTGTTTTATTCCTGTCGGTGCGTGCTGCTTAAGCATTTCTATATAAACAATGTAATATTTATTTTATTTTCATTTGTGGTCTCGCGCGTAATAGATGAGCACTACTTACACCTCCTCTACACTACTCGCGAAGTTGAACGTATTTCTCATTGCAAAA
Organism: Coenonympha glycerion; assembly: GCA_963855885.1. Lineage (NCBI taxonomy): Eukaryota > Metazoa > Arthropoda > Insecta > Lepidoptera > Nymphalidae > Coenonympha > Coenonympha glycerion. The sequence goes on along the minus strand of OY979636.1, from coordinate 11,046,222 downwards.
CAATGTCGGAAGTAAAAAAGAAGAGACGGCAATACTGTGCGGAATATATTAAATTCGGATTTATTGAAAATCCCACAAACCCATCGTCGCCTTTGTGTCTTCTATATCTAAAAACATTTTCGAATTAAGCAATGAAGCCTTCAAGGCTGCAAGATCATTTGAATAAAATGCATCCAGATAAGAAAGACAAGAATGTAGCATATTTTCAAGACCTAGAGAAGAAGCATAATACACAGCCAAGTGTAGCAAAACTATTTTCGGCGGCTGCTAAGCAAGATGACGACGGACTTCGAGCTTCGTACAATATCTCTTTGTTAATTGCTCAAAAAGGCAAACCACATAACATCGGAGAAGAGTTAATATTGCCAGCAATAAATGAAGTAATAACTACTGTGCTTCATAAACCGGCCGCAGATATTATCCGAAAAATTCCTTTGAGTAATAATTCTGTGCAAAGACGAATTGATGAAATGGCTGAAAACATTGAAGAATCATTGTGCGATCACCTGAGGACAAGTCAATTCTCAATTCAGCTCGATGAGTCCACTTTACCAACTAATGAAGCATTGTTGTTGTCTTACGTGAGGTTTATTAAAGATGAGAAAATATGTGAAGAACTATTATTTGCTAGAAATTTAGAGACCGATACAAAAGGTGAAACCATATTCAATACATTGGAAAAGTTTTGCGATGAGAAAGAGATTCCTTTGAAAAATATTATTTCAGTTGCTACGGATGGCGCTCCGGCTATGACAGGGTGCCATAAAGGCTTCATAGCGTACTTAAAAAATAAAATTCCAGATGTCCTTGGTGTACATTGCGTTATTCATAGACAACATTTAGTTGCTAGAAACTTAAGTGAAAAACTATTTCAATCACTGCAATATGTCATCAAAGCAGTCAATAAAATCCGCAACAGCTCTTTGAATGATAGATTATTTCATCAGCTTTGTGTTACTAATGACGAGGATTTCAACCGTTTGTTGTATCATACTGAAGTTCGTTGGCTATCAAGAGGCAATTGTCTGACTCGATTTTACAACCTGTTTGACTCTGTTATAGAGTTCTTGGAAACTAAAGATACAGAATTGCACGACAAGCTCATAACATCAAAAAATGATATAGCTTACATGACAGACCTGTATAAATTATTCAACGACATGAATCTCCAAATGCAAGGCGATAAACTAAATTTAATTAAAACAAAAAACGTCGTTGCTGCTTTCGCAGCCAAACTGCTTCTACACAAAAAGAATCTGGGCAGACGTGAGTTTCACAATTTTCCAAATTTATCAGTATCATGCAGTAACGACGAATTGTTTGCCTACTGCCAACATTTGGAAAACCTCCACATTGACTTCACCGAACGATACCAGGACATTTTGAACTTGGAAATACCAGACTGGGTGTTGGATCCGTTTTCAAATGTCAACACAGCAATGTCACCTCCGCTGGAAAAAGAACTTATAGAATTGACAACAAACGAGGAAATAAAAATCAAGTTCAAAAATGGTTACCAAGAATTTTGGCTACAAAAACCGATCCCGCAATTGTACCCTGGATTGTGGTCAATCGTTCAACGATTCTTGATAGCATTCCCATCGTCATATTTGTGTGAACGTGGATTTAGTGCTGTGACAACATTGCTTACTAAAAATCGAAATCGTTTGCTTGTTACCGAACGTGGCGACTTGCGACTGTTCTTGAGTAAATTGGAACCTGATATCAACAAACTTATTAAACAGCATCAGATTCATCCTTCACATTAGTTTTTATATAAGGATTGATTATTTTAGTTATATTTTTAATAAAAGATACTCTGTTTTAATACTATAAAGTTGCGTTTCAATAATCATTCTTATTGGCAGGTGGAGCCCGTAAGAGTTAACTTGAGACCTTAAGCGCCGTTGTATGTTACCTACTGCGCTCAGGTTTCAAGTTGCGGGTTATAGTAAAAGTTTCGTTTAGAATTCTCCGTTAATATACATATATAGGTCACAATAATTAATTAATTCAATTTGAAGTTATAGTGGTTTTTAAATAGGTGAAAAAATGGGGGCGCTAAAAAAATATTTATTCTCAAAGTGGGCAGTAGACAAAATAAGTTTGGGAACCACTGGTTTTAACAGTTCACTCCAGCATCGCTCTATTACTGTTATATTTGTTTTGAAAATGACCCTTTTTAAATAGCTAATAGTAAGTTTAAAGTTATCACTTTTCAAAACGAATATAATTTTACTTATTTTTTACTTGTTTTAGGGTTATTTCTGCAGTTGATAGATAAATAGGCGTAATACTTTTATATTGAGAAGCGAGTAAGAAGATTCTTCGGAGTTCGATCGCAATGACGCGAATGGCTTCCGTTTAATTAAATACCGTTTGTGGTTTTTGGTCAATAAATTAAATGACTCAAACACATTACTCATGATGTAATAATTATTCATTTTTCGTAAGTATATTCTGCTTATGAGCATAGATATTACTAATGATTCAAACAAGGTACTTAGGTAAATAAAGAAGTGGCGTGATTGGCGTACCTAAATGGCTGATGTTGTTAGTTGTTACTTGTTATTATTCAAAACAGGATACATCAATAAATCATAGAACTAGGCAGAATTTTACGTACCTATTGGTCTCAAATCTAAAGAATATCATGAACATGATAATAAAATTAATAATTTTAAATACTTATACTTATTCCGAACAAAATATATGAGCCCTAACTACTTACCGCGGAGGTTTTTGAACTCATAATTTCCCATAGGTACCTATCGGCTATCGTACTTATTATGCACCCTGGAATCTGGATATACAAGTATATTCTACACTTTTTTTAATTGCGGAATAATCTACAGATCTCGAGAGATTTTTGATGACTATATATATGTACATAACTAGTAGGGCGCGTGGGAGCGCGGGCCACATGTGGCCCGCGGGCTGTCTTCTCACCTATAAAAGAATCGCCGTCATCTCCATCGCCAATTTGAATCCGATTGGCAGTGGGCTAAAAGAATTATCTCGGAGCACGGTCATGGATTTAAAAAGAGAGTTAAGGGCTGTTTGAATAAAAAATACACTGAACCTCATCGGATGAGGTTCAGTGTATTTTTTATTCAAACAGCCCTTAACTATCTTTAAATCCATGATCGTGCTCCTCAATCATCATCCAAATCGTAGACCATCATCTCTTCTCATACTTTTCATAGTTTTTCATAGGCCTTGTTTATTGTAGCATTCACATTTTCCATGGAAAAATAAATTCAACCACTTTGATTTTTTTTCATTCATTCCGTAGACCTTGAGATTCTTATTACGTCTTGCAAAGAAATCACTCTCTTATCTTTTATACTTTCCGAGATAGAACAACACGAAATTTGTATGGCGGCCATCTTGAATCCGCCATTTTGTTTTTTTTTTCATCTAACTGCCAATTGGATGACGTTTCGAGTTACATTTGGTCGAGCACCCCCCACCTATCTTCGATACCCTGGCTGTGCTCTTCACCCGTCTCCGAAATCCTCAATCATCAGCTCTCTCCATATTTTTCTCTAGTAACTCTCCGAAAAACCGCATCACAACCTTGCATAATTACCAACTGTAATAGTCTCTTCAACATTCCCCATACATTTTCTATGGAAAAATAAATTCCGCCATTTTGAATTTTTTTTTCTATCCATCAAATAGATCTTCGGGTCCTGATCACTTCTTGTCAAGAAACCATTCTTCCATCTTTTATACTTTCCGAGATATCGGCGAAATTCGAATGGCGGCCATTTTGAATCCGTCATTTTGAATTTTTTTTCAGCTCACTGGCAGTTGGATGACATTTCAAATGACATTTGGTCGAACACCCCCCACCTATCTGCAATACCCTGGGCTGTGCTCTTCACCCGTCTTCAAAATCCTCAATCATCAGCTCTCGCTATATTTTTCTTCCTCATGAATTTTTCCTTTCTATACAAAACGATCAGTGAAAAAAAAAAATTCCATACAAAATTGTTCAGGAGAGGTGATCAATCAGTCAATCAGCACAAGCAGCTATATATATATTAACTAGTTTTTCGCGTGGGGGCGCGGCCCGCTAAAGCGGACCGCGTAACTGCTTGGAGCAATTTCCGTGGTCGCTCATACTCGGATTTTGCTAAAAGTGGGTATTTCGATTTTTCCCGAAAAATGGGGTAATTTTTTTTTTCACCAATCTCACCTGTATATATATACGTACGATCACCCCATAAACGTCGAATATTGCCAACTGTGACAAATTTTAAATTAAACCGTCCCGGTTTGGGGTAGCAAAATGAAATATTTGAAAACACTACAGCTCAGTCGCCATCTTGTTTTTCCAATTTTTGCCATTTTTTTCTATAATCAATTTACTCATTTCCTCAATTCCGTGAGTTTGAACAAAATCGGTTGGAAAACAAAAGAGTTACGAAAGTCACGTCGGCCGCCATCTTGTTTTTACGAAATGTCATAATTTTTCTTTACTACACTTCCGCACCCAAATACATCTCCCATACATCATTGTATCTTATTCTATCTGTTTCCAGGAGAACAATGACAATTTTCCCATAGCTCCTAATCGCCATACAATTTAGTATGAAAAAAAAATATTCCGCCATTTTGAATTTTTTTGTCTTCCAATAGATATACCTTCTCTTCCTGATTTTCTCTTGCTAAGAAACCACTTTTCTATCTTTCATACTTTCTGAGACAGACACCGACGAAATTTGTATGGCGGCCATCTTTTTTTCGCCATTTTGAAATTTTTTTCAGCTCACTGGCAACTGCACGAGGTTTCGAATGACATTCGGTCGAGCACCCTCCACCTATCTTCAATACCCTGGCCGAGCCCTTCACCCGTCTCCGAAATCCTCAATCAGCTCTCTCCATATTTTTCGCCGAGTCATTTCTTGACTTCTATACGAAGCCTAAAGTGAAAAAAATATTGTTCATACAAAATTTTACAGGAGGACATTTTGGGGAAAATCTCGAAAACTACCCCAAATGTGGCAACACTGCCTATATATTTCGATACTACCCGTTGAGTTACACAGTCGGTTCATACATGTCGACTTTCCGAAATATTGCCAAGGGCCTCAAAAACACGATCAAAATATTCAAAAAAATTAAATAAATACAAAATGGCCGCCACCCCATGCCACATAAATATTTTACATAGTTTCGTATTCTTCCCAGTAACTACAGAATAAACCGCTCCTGATGACGTTTCAATTTTTCATCTCGCTCGCACCCAGGCGACATGATGGCCCCTGAAAAGTGACCATGTCGAAAATCACTTTTTCTTTGATAGATTCCAGTGTTGCCAGACCTTGGCGACAAAAATACCCAAATGTCATTTGTACCAGTAGGACGCGTGGTCGCTCACACTCGGATTTCGTAAAAAGTCCGTATTTCAATTTTTTACTTTTTGGGGAAAATTTCGAAATTTCCCGAGAAATGGGGTAATTTTTTCCCCCACTCAATTCTTCGAGTCTATACACACAAACGCCCCATAGAAGTCGAAAAGTTCCGATGTTGCCAAGTGTGAGAAATTTTAATTTCAAAATCGCGTTTTTTTGTACCTCAAACTGATTGGCCGCCAGAACAGCCGCCATGTTGGATTTTATAAAAATATTCCCATTTTGTCAAAATTCAGGATAATTGTGGGCGAAACAACAAAATATTATCATCCTCGAGTACCCCGTTTAAGATCTGTGGCGCCGCGGTTTGGGGTCGAAAAATGAAAAATTTTAAAACGCCACAGCTCGGCCGCCATCTTGTTTTTCCAAATTTTTCGAATTCTTCTAGAAACCATTTACTCATTTCCTCGAGTTCTGCGACTTTGAACGAAATCGGTTGAAAAACAAAAGAGTTACGAAAGTCACGTCGGCTGCCATCTTGTTTTTCTGAAATGTCATAATTTTTCCCTAGTCATCTCCCGCACCCAAACACATCTCCCATACATCATTATATCATTTTCCGTCTCCTTCTGGGAGAACAATTATGTCAATGAGTGAGTCAGTCAGTCAGTGGTAATCGAGCTATATATATTACTAGTAGGGCGCGTGAGTGCGCGGGCCACATGTGGCCCGCGTGCAGTCTTCCCGCCTATAAAGGTATCGCCGTCATCTTTATCGCCAATTGGAATCCGATTGGCAGTGGGCTTAAAAAATGACCAAGGAGCACTGTAATGGTTTTAAAGATAGTTAAGGGCTGTTCGAACAAAAAATACGCTGAACCTCATCAGATGAGGTTGAGCGTATTTTTTGCTCTAACAGACCTTAACTATCTTTAAAACCATGACCGTGCTCCTCAACCATCATCCAAATCCTAGATCATCATCACTTTTCATACTTTCCTCTGGCAGTTCTCTGAAGAACTGCGTCAATGCCTTGGATAGTTCCCTACTTATTGTAGCATGTACAGTTTCCATGGAGAAATAAATTCAACCATTTAGTTTTTTTATTCATCCCGTTGAACTTAAGATCCTGATCACCTATTGCTAAGAAACCACTCTCATATCTTTTATACTTTCCGAGATAGAACAACACGAAATCTGTATGGCGGCCATCTTTAATCCGCCATTTTAATTTTTTTTTCAGCTTACTGCCAATTGCATGACGTTCCAAGTAATTTTTGTTTCAGCAGTCACCACCTAACTATAATACCTTGCCCATGCTCCTCGACTGTCTTCAAAACCCTCAATCATCATCTCATTCCATATTTTTCTCTAGTTATTCCCCGAAAAACCGCATCAAAACCTTGCATATTTACCAACATTTAGTCTCATAAAATTCCTCATACATTTTCTATGGAAAAATAAACTCCGCCATTTTGATTTTTTTTCTATTCATCGAATAGACCATGAGGTACTGATCAACTCTTGTCAAGAAACCTTTCTTCCATCTTTTATAATTTCCGAGATATCGACGAAATTCGTATGGCGGCCATTTTGAATCCGCCATTTTGAATTTTTTTTCGGCTCACTGCCAATTGTATGTCATTTCGAATGACATTTGGTCGAGCACCCCCCACCTATCTTCAATACCCTCCCCGTGCTCTTCACCCGTCTCCGAAATCCTCAATCATCAGCTCTCTCCATATTTTTCCTCCGAATGAATTTTTTTCTTCTATACGACCCCATCCGTGAAAAAAAAATTTTTCATACAAAATTGTTCAGGAGAGGTGATCAATGAGTCAGTCAGTGAATCAGCACGAGCAGCTATATATATATTAACTAGTAGGGCGCGTGGGTGCGCGGGCCACATGTGGCCCGCGTGCAGTCTTCCCGCCATAAAGGTATCGCCGTCATCTCCATCGCCCATTGGAATTCGATTGGCAGTGAGTTGAAAAAATTACCAAAGAGCACTGTCATGGTTTTAAAGATAGTTAAGGGCAGTTCGAAGAAAAAAATACGCTGAACCTCATCGGATGAGGTTCAGCGTATTTTTTGTTCGAACAGCCCTTAACTATCTTTAAAACCATGACAGTGCTCCTCAATCATCATCCGAATCCTAGATCATTGTCTCTTCTCATATAGTATGTACATTTTCCATGGGAAGATAAATTCCGCCACAGTGAATTATTTTCCATGCATCCCTTAGAACTTGAGATCAATCAATCAATCAATCAATCAATCAATCAATTTTATCCTGATCATCTCTTGGTAAGAAACCACTCTCTTATCTTTTATACTTTCCGAGATAGAACAACACGAAATTTGTATGGCGGCCATCTTGAATCCGCCATTTTGAATTTTTTTTTCAGCTAATTGCCAATTGGATGACGTTTCGAGTTACATTTGGTCGAGCACCCCCCACCTATCTTCGATACCCTGGCTGTGCTCTTCACGCGTCTCCGAAATCCTCAATCATCAGCTCTCTCCCTATTTTCTATAGTAACTCTCCGAAAACCCGCATCACAACCTTGCATAATTACCAACTGTTAGTCTCTTCAACATTCCCCATACATTTTCTATGGAAAAATAAATTCCGCCATTTTGATTTTTTTTTTCTATCCAACAAATAGACCTTCGGGTCCTGATCACTTCTTGTCAAGAAACCATTCTTCCATCTTTTATACTTTCCGAGATATCGGCGAAATTCGTATGGCGGCCATTTTGAATCCGCCGTTTTGAATTTTTTTTCAGCTCACTGGCAATTGCATGACGTTTTAAATGACATTTGGTCGCGCATCCCACACCTATCTTCGATACCCTCCCCGTGCTCTTCACCCGTCTTCGAAATCCTCAATCATCAGCTCTCTCCGTATTTTTCCTCCTCATGAATTTTTCCCCTCTATACGACCCCATCCTTGAAAAAAAAATTTTTCATACAAAATTGTTCAGGAGAGGTGATCAATCAGTGAGTGAGTGAGTGAATCAGCACGAGTAGCTATATATATAGTAATTAACTAGTAGGGCGCGTGTGTGCGCGGGCCACATGTGGCCCGCGTGCAGTCTTCCCGCCCATAAAGGTATCGCCGTCATCTCCATCGTCCATTGGAATCCGATTGGCAGTGAGCTGAATAAATTACCAAGGAGCACTGTCATGGTTTTAAAGATAGTTAAGGGCAGTTTGAACAAAAAAATACGCTGAACCTCATCGGATGAGGTTAAGCGTATTTTTTGTTCGAACAGCCCTTAACTATCTTTAAAACCATGACAGTGCTCCTCAATCATCATCCAAATCCTAGATCATTGTCTCTTCTCATAGTATGTACATTTTCCATGGAAAGATAAATTCCGCCACAGTGAATTATTTTCCATGCATCCCGTAGAACTTGAGATCCTGATCACCTCTTGCTAAGAAACCACTCTCGTATCTTTTATACTTTCCGAGATAGAACAACACGAAATTTGTATGGCGGCCATCTTGAATCGCCATTTTGGTTTTTTTTTAGCTCACTGCCAATTGCCTGAAGTTCCGAGTATTTTTTGTTTCAGTAGTCCTCACCTTACTATAATACCTTGCCCACGCTCCTTTACTGTCTTTAAAATCCTCAATAATCACCTCATTCCATATTTTTCTCATGTAGTCTTCCAAAAAACCGCATAAAAAAACTTCATGTTTTACAACTCGTGGTCTCTTCAATAATCCTCATACATTTTCTATGGAAAAAAAATCCGCCATATTGGATTTTTTTTCTATTCATCACGTAGACCTTCGAGTCCTGATTAACTCTTGTCAAGAAACCGTTCTTCCATCTTTTATACTTTCCGAGTTAGAGACCGATGAAGTTTGTATGGCGGCCATTTTGAATCCGCCATTTTGAATTTTTTTTCGGCTCACTGCCAATTGTATGTCATTTCGAATGACATTTGGTCGAGCACCCCCCACCTATCTTCAATACCCTCCCCGTGCTCTTCACCCGTCTCCGAAATCCTCAATCATCAGCTCTCTCCATATTTTTCCTCCGAATGAATTTTTTTCTTCTATACGACCCCATCCGTGAAAAAAAAATTTTTCATACAAAATTGTTCAGGAGAGGTGATCAATGAGTGAATGAATCAGCACAAGCAGCTATATATATAGTAATAATTAACTAGTAGGGCGCGTGTGTGCGCGGGCCACATGTGGCCCGCGTGCAGTCTTCCCGCCCATAAAGGTATCGCCGTCATCTCCATCGTCCATTGGAATCCGATTGGCAGTGAGCTGAATAAATTACCAAGGAGCACTGTCATGGTTTTAAAGATAGTTAAGGGCAGTTCGAACAAAAAAATACGCTGAACCTCATCGGATGAGGTTAAGCGTATTTTTTGTTCGAACAGCCCTTAACTATCTTTAAAACCATGACAGTGCTCCTCAATCATCATCCAAATCCTAGATCATTGTCTCTTCTCATAGTATGTACATTTTCCATGGAAAGATAAATTCCGCCACAGTGAATTATTTTCCATGCATCCCGTAGAACTTGAGATCCTGATCACCTCTTGCTAAGAAACCACTCTCGTATCTTTTATACTTTCCGAGATAGAACAACACGAAATTTGTATGGCGGCCATCTTGAATCGCCATTTTGGTTTTTTTTTAGCTCACTGCCAATTGCCTGAAGTTCCGAGTATTTTTTGTTTCAGTAGTCCTCACCTTACTATAATACCTTGCCCACGCTCCTTTACTGTCTTTAAAATCCTCAATAATCACCTCATTCCATATTTTTCTCATGTAGTCTTCCAAAAAACCGCATAAAAAAACTTCATGTTTTACAACTCGTGGTCTCTTCAATAATCCTCATACATTTTCTATGGAAAAAAAATCCGCCATATTGGATTTTTTTTCTATTCATCACGTAGACCTTCGAGTCCTGATTAACTCTTGTCAAGAAACCGTTCTTCCATCTTTTATACTTTCCGAGTTAGAGACCGATGAAGTTTGTATGGCGGCCATCTTGAATCCGCCATTTTGAAATTTTTTTCAACTAACTGCCAATTGGATGACATTTCGAGTGACATTTGGTCGAGCACCCCCCACCTATCTCCAATACTCTGGCTGTGCTCTTCACCCGTCTCCGAAATCCTCAATCATCAGCTCTCTCCGTATTTTTCTTCCTCATGAATTTTTCCCCTCTACACGACCCTATCCTTGAAAAAAAATTTTTTCATACAAAATTGTTCAGGAGAGGTGATCAGTGAGTCAGTCAGTGGCCAATCAGCACGAGTAGCTATATATATATTAACTAGTAGGGCGCGTGGGGGCGCGGGCCACATGTGGCCCGCGTGCTGTCTTCCCGCCTATAAAGGTATCGCAACCCTCAGTCATCTTTTCCCATACATTTTCTATGGAAAAAATTAAATTCCGCCATTTTGAATTTTTTTCTATCCATCAAATGGACCTTCGAGTCCTGATCAGTTCTTGTCAAGAAACCATTCTTCCATCTTTTATACTTTCCGTGATATCGGCGAAATTCGAATGGCGGCCATTTTGAATCCGCCATTTTGAAAAATTTTTCAGCTCACTGCCAATTGGATGACGTTTCAAATGACATTTGGTCGAGCACCTTCCACCTATCTCCAATACCCTTGGCTGTGCTCTTCATCCGTCTCCGAAATCCTCAATCATCAGCTCTCTCCGTATTTTTCCTCCGAATGAATTTTTCTCCTCTATACGAAATGGTAATTGAAAAAAAAATTTTCATACAAAATTGTTCAGGAGAGGTGATCAATGAGTGAATGAATCAGCACAAGCAGCTATATATATAGTAACTAGTAGGGCGCGTGGGGGCGCGGGCCACATGTGGCCCGCGTGCTGTCTTCCTGCCTATAAAGGTATCGCAACCCTCAGTCATCTTTTCCCATACATTTTCTATGGAAAAAATAAATTCCGCCATTTTGAATTTTTTTTCTATCCATCAAATGGACCTTCGAGTCCTGATCAGTTCTTGTCAAGAAACCATTCTTCCATCTTTTATACTTTCCGTGATATCGGCGAAATTCAAATGGCGGCCATTTTGAATCCGCCATTTTGAAAAATTTTTCAGCTCACTGCCAATTGGATGACGTTTCGAATGACATTTGGTCGAGCACCCCCCACCTATCTTCAATACCCTTGGCTGTGCTCTTCACTCGTCTCCGAAATCCTCAATCATCAGCTCTTTCCATATTTTTGTTCTTAATGATTTTTTCTCTTCTATACGGAATGGTCATTGAAAAAAAATTTTTCATACAAAATTGTTCAGGAGAGGTGATCAATGAGTGAGTCAGTCAGCACGAACAGCTATATATATATTAACTAGTTTTTCGCGTGGAGGCGCGGCCCGCTAAAGCGGACCGCGTAACTGCTCGGAACAATTTCCGTGGTCGCTCATACTCGGATTTTGCAAAAAGTCCGTATTTTGATTTTTCCCGAAAAATGGGGTATTTTTTTTTCACCAATCTATCCCCGTTCTGTCAATTTCAGAATAGTTGTAGGTGAAATACTAAAAAATTATCATCCTCGACTATCCCGTTTCGGATCTGTGGTGTCCCGGAATCGGAGTCTGTGGTGAGAAAGAATGAAAATTTTAAAAAACACTACAGCTCAGCCGCCATGTTGTTTTTCCCAAATTTTCTACTTTTTCTAAAAACTATTTACTTGTATCCAAAAGTACTGCGACTTTAAATGAAATCGGTTGGAAAACAAAAAATGTTCGAAAGTCACGTCGGTTGCCATTTTGTTTTTCTGAAATGTCATAATTTTTCCCTTTTCATATCTCACCCTCGAACACATCTCCCATACGTATAGTTTTCTATCTATTTCCAGGAGAACAATGACAATTTTATTAAAGCTCCTAATCGCCATACAAATTAGTAGGACAAAAATATATTCCACCGTTTTGAAAATTTTGTTATTTTCAATAAATAGACTTCCTCCTCGTGATCATCTTTTGCTAAGAAACCCCTTTTCTATATTTCATACTTTCTGAGATAGACTCAGACGAAATTTGTATGGCAGTCATCTTTTTCATGTACGCCATTTTGAAAAATTTTTCAGCTCATTGGCAATTGCACGAGGTTTCGAATGACATTTGGTCGAGCACCCCCCACCTATCTTAAATACTCTGGCTGTGCTCCTCACCCGTCTCCGTAATCCTCAATTATCAGCTCTCTCCATATTTTTCGCTGAGTCATTTCTTGACTCCTATACGAAACCACAAGTGAAAAAAAAATATTCATACAAAATTTTACAGGAGGACATTTTGGGAAAAATCTCGAAAACTACCCGAAATGTGGCAACACTTTCTATATATTTCGATACTGCCCGTCGAGTTACACAATCGGATCATACATGTCGACTTTCTGAAATGTTGCCAAGTGCCTCAAAAACACGATCAAAATTCTCAAAAACGAAAATGTTACAAAATGGCCGCCACCTCCTTTCCCAGAAATATTTTACACAGTTTCGTATTTTTCCCAGTAACTACAGGATATACCGCTCCCGATGACGTTTTAAGTTTTCATCTCGCTCGCACCCAGACGACACGATTGCCCCTGAAAAGTGGCCATGTCGAAAATCACTTTTAATCTGATAGATTCCAGTGTCGCCAGTCCTCGGCGAAAAAACTACCCAAATGTCATTTGTACGAGTAAAACACGTAATCGCTAATACTCGGATTTTGCAAAATGTCCGCTTTTAGATTTTTTACTTTTTGGGGAAAATATCGAAATTTCCCGAGAAATGGGGTAATTTTTTCTGTCCCACTCAACACTTCGAGTACACACAATTGCTCCATAGAAGTCGAAACGCTCCGATGCTGCCAAGTGAGAGAAATTTGAACATAACAAAATAGTTATGAAAGTCACGTCGGCCGCCATCTTGTTTTTCTGAAATGTCATGATTTTTCCCTACTCGACTCCCGCACTCAAACACGTCTCCCCTACATCATTGTATCGTTTTTATCTGTGTCTAGAAGAACAATGTCAATTTTCTTATAGCTCCTAATCGCCATACAAAGTAGTATTTATGAAAAAAAAATTGCCCCATTTTGAAATTTTTTCTTTTCAATAAATAGACCTGGTCATCTTTTGCTAAGAAACCACTTTTCTATCTTTCATACTTTCTGAGATAGGAACCGACGAAGTTGTATGGCGGCCATCTTTTTTTCGCCATTTTGAAAAAAATTTCAGTTCATTGGCAATTGCACGAGGTTTCGAATGACATTTGGTCGAGCACCCCCCACCTATCTTCAATACCCTGGCTGTGCTCTTCACTCGTCTCCAAAATCTTCAATCATCAGCTCTCTCCATAATTTTCGCCGAGTCATTTCTTGACTTCTATACTAAGCCATAAGTGAAAAAAAAATTGTTCATACAAAATTTTACAGGAGGACATTATGGGGAAAATCTCGAAAACTACCCCAAATGTGTCAACACCGCTTATATATCTCAATACTGCCGGTCGAGTTACACAATCGGTTCATACATGTCGACTTTCCGAAATGTTGCCAAGTGCCTCAAAAACACGATCAAAATTTTCAAAATCAGAAAAAATTACAAAACGGCCGCCGCTTTCGTTCACAGAAATATTTTACACAGTTTTGTATTTTTCCCAGTAACTGCAGGATATACCGCTTCTGATGACGTTTCAAATTTTCATTTCGCTCGCACCCAGGCAACATGATTGCCCCTGAAAAGTGACCATGTCGAAAATCACTTTTATTTTGATAGATTCCAGTGTTGCCAGTCCTCGGCGACAAAAATACCAAAATGTCATTTTTACGAGTAAGACACGTGATCGCTTATACTCGGATTTCGCAAAATGTCCATATTTCGATTTTTTAATTTTTGGGGAAAATCTCGAAATTTCCCTCGAAATGGGGTAATTTTTTTTCCCCCACTCAATACTTCGAGTCTATACACACAATCGCCTCATAGACGTCGAAACGGTCCGATGATGCCAAGTGTAAGAAATTTGAGTTTCAAAATTGCGATTTTTCATTCCTCAGACTGATTGGCCGCCAGAACAGCCGCCATCTTGGATTTTCAAAAATTACTACCATTTCTTCAAAATTCAGGATAATTGTAAGCAAACCAAGAAAAAACTATTATCATCGAGTACTCCGTTTAGGATCTGTGGCGCCGCGGTTTGGGGTCGAAAAATGAAAAATTTTAAAACACCACTGCTCAGCCGCCATCTTGTTTTTCCAAATTTTTCTACTTTTTCTAGAAACCATTTACTCATTTCCTCGACTGCTGTGACTTTGAACGAAATCGGTTGGAAAACAAAAGAGTTATGAAAGTCACGTCGGCCGCCATCTTGTTTTTCTGAAATGTCATAATTTTTTTTTACTACACTTCCGCACCCAAACACATCTCCGATACATCATTGTATCGTTTTATGTCTGTTTCTAGGAGAACAATGCCAATTTTCTTATAGATCCAAGTCGCCATACAATTTAGTATGAAAAAAAAAATTTCCGCCATTTTGAATTTTTTTTTCTTTCAATAGATATACCTTGTCGTCTTGATTATCTTTTGCTAAGAAACTACTTTTGTAACTTTTATACTTTCTGAGATAGACTCAGACGAAATTTGTATGGCAGCCATCTTTTTTACGCCATTTTGAAATTTTTTTCAGCTCATTGGTAACTGCACGAGATTTCGAATGACATTTGGCCGAGCACCCCCCACCTATCTTCAATACCCTGGCTGTGCTCTTCACCCGTCTCCGAAATCCTCAATCATCAGCTCTCTCCATATTTTTCGCCAAGTCATTTCTCGACTTCTATACGAAGCCATAAGTGAAAAAAAAATTATTCATACAAAATTTTACAGGAGGACATTTTGGGGAAAATCTCGAAAACTACCCCAAATGTGGCAACACTGCTTATATATTACGATACTGCCCATCGAGTTACACAATCGGTTCATACATGTCGACTTTCCGAAATATTGCCAAGTGCCTCAAAAACACGATCAAAATTTTCAAAAACAGAAAAAAATACAAAATGGCCGCCACTTTCGTTCACAGAAATATTTCACACGGTTTCGTATTTTTCCCAGTAACTACAGGATATACCGCCCCTGATGACGTTTCAAATTTTCATCTCGCTCGCACCCAGGCGCCACGATAGCCCCTTAAAAGTGACCATGTCGAAAATCACTTTGACTTTGATAGATTCCAGTGTTGCCAGTCCTCGGCGACAAAAATACCAAAATGTCATTTGTATGAGTAAGACACGTGATCGCTTATACTCGGATTTCGCAAAAAGTCCGTATTTCGATTTTTTACTTTTTGGGGAAAATCTCGAAATTTCCCGTAAAAAGGGGTAATTTTTTCTTCCCCACTCAATACTTCGAGTCAAAACGCACAATCGTCCCATAGAAGTTGAAACGCTCCGATGTTGCCAACTATGACAAATTTGAATTTCAAAATCGTGTTTTTTCGTACATCAGACTGATTGACCGCCAGAACAGCCGCCATCTTGGATTTTGAAAAATTACTCCCATTTTGTCAAAATTCAGGATAATTGTGGCCGAAACAAGAAAAAATTGACATCTTCAACCACCCTGTGTAGGATCTGTGGCGCCGCGGTTTGGGGTCGAAAAATGAAAAATTTTAAAATGCCACAGCTCGGCCGCCATCTTGTTTTTCCAAATTTTTCAAATTTTTCTAAAAACCATTTACTCATTTCCTCGAGTGTTGCGACTTTGAACGAAATCGGTTGGAAAACAAAAGAGTTACGAAAGTCACGTCGGCCGCCATCTTGTTTTTCTGAAATGTCATAATTTTTCCCTAGTCATCTCCCGCACCCGAACACATCTCCCATACATCATTATATCGTTTTCCGTCTCCTTCTGGGAGAACAATTATGTCAATGAGTGAGTCAGTGAGTGGTAATCGAGCTATACAACGTGTTCAGGACGAATACGAACAACTCTAGGGTTAGGTTCCTTATCGAAAAGTAATCAAAAATGGCTAAGGAACATAAGTTCTAAAATGGATATTTTCGGAGAAAATAATTTTTCTTTTGTAAATAGATCCAAAAATGTGTCTCATATGCCGCACTCTTATTTTTGCGACGTTGCCAAACTTAAATCATTCAAAAATACTACAACTACGGTCTGAGTAGTGATGTGCCAGTAGAAGCTATCTTGTCGGCATCGATAAAGTCTTACCGCGAACGATAGAATATAAATTTTCCTTAGATTTCAATCTTTTACATTTTGGCAATATTGAAAATAATTAATTTTAAACTTTATGATTGTAACCGAAATCATTATGTACTTACCTACTTCCTGCCAATAAAAAGACTTTATTTTCTCCTGCCAATAAAAAGACTTTATTTACACCGTTAGTAGGTACTCGTAAAAGGTAGAATACCGAAGTAAGCTGAATCTATTTAAATTCACTTAAGCTTACATACTGTCTACATTACATTTACCATACTCAAAAATACAAACATACTTTTGTCTGCGTAAACGTAGGTCAGCAAGCTCGTATAAGTTCATAACTGAATAGTTAGGTAAACAATTAAGTTCATCAGTAAGATTCTCAGTATCGATTGTCGATATTGTTAAAAATTATAACAAGAGCGCGCCGCAAGTTCATAAGCTTCTGAAGTTTTTTGTAGAACTTCGGGTCTCTCTTTCTCTCAGGTATACGTATCCCTTAGTTAAACTGCGATCGAAATACTAATTGTTTCCTTATCTTTATTGTTGAAGCTCCCTTGAATGTGCTACGGTCCAGCCGGTTAAATCAGGGTTGTAGCTTTAAGGTACAATGTGAAATTGACTTTTTTTTATTTACAATTGACATGCATAATATGATATTAATTAGGTACAGGTATTAATAAAATTATTAAACATCGAGCTAAGCAATGTTATAAGCGAAAATTGTAGTAAATTCCCTACGATGATTTTCAAATACGAGTAATCTTAGGGAATTTTCTATCGATGTATGTGTAATATGCCAATCCATATTTGCCAATCTGAATGAGGCCAGCGTGATGGACTGTTGGCCTATCTCTTCGAGAATCGAGGGGAAACTCGAACTCGTGTTCAGCAGATTGCTACTATTGATCCTGAATTTCCTTTCTTCCACATTCATATTTTTTAAATTCACACATAGATGACTGTTTAAATCACTTTACTAAACCCATTCTTTAAAACGATACGAATCGTTGATAAAATTCTGACAAATAATTTTTTTTTTAATTTTTCATTAAATCCTTATTGTGACAACCCTCGCTTGTGGCAACAAACAGTGTTCATTGTTTAGTAAAATTAAGACCATTCATAAGTTATGTTTTAAAATGCGACGATGTCAGTTTTTGCATAAAGGTGTGTGTAACATGGATAGTTGGAAATAGTTGAATTACTTTGTATGAAAACTGAATTTTATTTTTTTTATTTTATTTAAAAATTATTTCTTATGTGGTTCGATTCCTATAAGTGGTCTGTTCTATACCTCGAAGTTGTTCGTATTCGTCCTGAACACGTTGTATATATTACTAAGTAGGGCGCGTGGGTGCGCGGGCCACATGTGGCCCGCGGGCTGTCTTCCCGCCTGTAAAGGCATCGTAACCCTCAGTCATCTTTTCCCATACATTTTCTATGGAAAAAATTTAATCCGCCATATTGGATTTTTTTTCTGTTCATCGCGTAGACCTTTGAGTCCTGATCAACTCTTCTCAAGAAACCGTTCTTCCATCTTTTATACTTTCCGAGATAGCGAGGAAATTCAAATGGCGGCCATTTTGAATCCGCCATTTTGAAATTTTTTTCAGCTCGCTGCCAATTGGATGACGTTACAAATGACATTTGGTCGAGCACCCCCCACCTATCTCCAATACCCTTTACTGTGCTCTTCATCCGTCTTCGATATCTTCAATCATCAGCTCTCTCCATATTTTTGTTCTTAATGATTTTTTTCCGTCTTCCCCCCTATTTGCCTTCCAACTTTTAGTCTCTTCAATATCCGCCATACATTTTCTATCGAAAAAAAATTCCGCCATATTGGATTTTTATTTCTAGCCATCAAATAGACCTTTTTGTTCTGATCAACTCTTGTCAAAAAACCGTTCTTCCATCTTTTATACTTTCCGAGATATCGAGGAAATTCTCATGGCGGCCATTTTGAATCTCTCTCCATATTTTTCTCTAGTAAATCTCCGAAAAACCGCATCACAACCTTGCATAATTACCAACTGTTAGTCTCTTCAACATTCCCAATACATTTTCTATGGAAAAATATATTCCACCATTTTGAATTTTTTTCTATCCATCAAATAGACCTTTGGGTCCTGATCACTTCTTGTCAAGAAACCATTCTTCCATCTTTTATACTTTCCGAGATATCGGCGAAATTCGTATGGCGGCCATTTTGAATCCGCCATTTTGAATTTTTTTTCAGCTCATTGGCAGTTGGATGACATTTCAAATGACATTTGGTCGAACACCCCCTACCTATCTGCAATACCCTTGGCTGTGCTCTTCACCCGTCTTCGATATCCTCAATCATCAGCTCTCTCCGTATTTTTCCTCCGAACGAATTTTGCCCTTTTATACGAAATGGTCATTGAAAAAAAAATTTTTCATACAAAATTGTTCAGGAGAGGTGATCAATCAGTGAGTGAATCAGCACGAGCAGCTATATATATATTAACTAGTAGGGCGCGTGTGTGCGCGGGCCACATGTGGCCCGCGTGCAGTCTTCCCGCCCATAAAGGTATTGCCGTCATCTCCATCGCCCATTGGAATCCGATTGGCAGTGAGCTGAAAAAATTACCAAGGAGCACTGCCATGGTTTTAAAGATAGTTAAGGGCAGTTCGAACAAAAAAATACGCTGAACCTCATCGGATGAGGTTCAGCGTATTTTTTGTACGAACAGCCCTTAACTATCATTAAAACCATGACCGTGCTCCTCAATCAACATCCAAATCCTAGATCATTGTCTCTTTTCATAGTATGTACATTTTCCATGGAAAAATAAATTCCGCCACAGTGAATTATTTTTCATGCATCCTGTAGAACTTGAGCTCCTGATCACCTCTTTTTAAGAAACCTCCCTCTTATCTTTTATACTTTCCGAGATAGAACAACACGAAATTTGTATGGCGGCCATCTTGAATCCACCATTTTGGTTTTTTTCAGCTCACTGCCAATTGCGTGAAGTTCCGAGTATTTTTTGTTTCAGCAGTCCCCATCTAACTATAATACCTGGCCCATGCTCCTTGACTGTCTTTAAAATCCTCAATCATCACCTCATTCCATATTTTTCTCTGGTAGTCTTCCAAAAAACCGCATCAAAGCACTTCATGATTTACAACTCGTAGTCTCTTTAACATTCCCCATACATTTTCTATGAAAAAATAAATTCCGCCATTTTGAACTTTTTTTCCATCCATTGAGTAGACCTTCGGGTCCTGATCACCTCTTGTCAAGAAACCGTACTTCCATCTTTTGTACTTTCCGAGTTAGACACCGATGAAGTTTGTATGGCGGCCATCTTTTTTCCGCCATTTTGAATTTTTTTTCAGCTCACTGGCAGTTGGATGACATTTCAAATGACATTTGGTCGAACACCCCCCACCTATCTGCAATACCCTTGGCTGTGCTCTTCACCCGTCTTCGAAATCCTCAATCATCAGCTCTCGCTATATTTTTCTTCCTCATGAATTTTTTCTTTCTATACAAAATGATCAGTGAAAAAAAAATTTTCCATACAAAATTGTTCAGGAGAGGTGATCAATCAGTCAATCAGCACAAGCAGCTATATATATATTAACTAGTAGGTTGCGTGGGGGCGCGGGCCACATGTGGCCCGCGTGCCGTCTTCCCCCTATTTGCCTTCCAACTTTTAGTCTCTTCAATATCCGCCATACAATTTCTATGGTAAAAAAAATCCGCCATATTGGATTTTTTTTTCTATCCATCGAATAGACCTTTGGGTCCTGATCAACTCTTGTCAAGAAACCGTTCTTCCATCTTTTTTACTTTCCGAGATATCGGCGAAATTCGAATGGCGGCCATCTTGAATCCGCCATTTTGAATTTTTTTTCAGCTCACTGGCAATTGGATGACATTTCGAATGACATTTGGTCGAGCACCCCCCACCTATCTTCGATACCCTCCCCGTGCTCTTCACCCGTCTTCGAAATCCTCAATCATCAGCTCTCTCCATATTTTTGTTCTTAATGAATTTTTCCCTTCTATACGGAATGGTCATTGAAAAAAAAATGTTTCATACAAAATTGTTCAGGAGAGGTGATCAATCAGTGGCCAATCAGCACGAGTAGCTATATATATAGTAATAATATAATAATAAACTCAACGAATATACCGAAATTCAAATCACATGCAAACCCTATAGTAGCCAATAAATCGGAGTTCGGAGATGCCACAAATAAAATATCACGACCCAACATGATAAGGATCGTTAAATCTTAGACGAAATAAAAAAGTTGATCAATCAGAACCAATCTCGTCTCGTTGAGGAATGTGGCCCCTTTGCTCCAATGGCTAAATTATACCTATGGTTATTTATTGACTCCTGGTACCCAGAAATTTGTTTTAATAATTAATTTAATCTGTAGGTATGTATACCTACAATGTTTCGGATATACACAGTATCTGAAACAAAATCTAAACGTGATACAAAATGTTTGTAATTTACATGTTTCTAATACAAAATTTTTTTCAGACTCAAACGTACTTTCCACAAACGCACATAACTGAAAAGTGAAAAAGTCAAAGATGCATGCCCAGGATTCGAACCTGACGATAGGGAAAGGTTTGAATCAATGGTCAGTCAATTACATACATATAATACCTAATTACCTACATATGTAGATAATTAGGTATTGTACTTACATGCTATATTCTACATCAATAACTAAATTGCTGAGTGTAATTTCATAAATAAAAATAACCTATTCGTGATAAATCATAGACTATACTCAAGATCTAGAAGATTGTGTTCAGAGAGGCTATGCGCTAACTCAGTGATCATGTCAATTGAATATAGGGTCAAGGGAGTTTAATAGTAATTTGAAATCTATTACAGTCAAACCTGGTTAAGTGAGATCTCAAGGGATCGTCACCTCTTTTTTTCTTTATAGAGATTTCTCACTAACCCGAGTTTCAGGGATAGTAGCGCAAAATGACGGGACCTGGCAAACACTCTCACTAATAGAGTTATCTCACTTAGTCAGGTTTGACTATAGATCATGACAGTAATTACAGGTCTATTTTGAACGTCCATAAAAGTGTCGAGTCACGTTTTCGACCGGCAGCTAACCCTTTTCATCGCTTTCACTACTCGCCATTTATTTGAGTGAAAGGAAGTTAGTAAATTATGTAACAGATCCAAAATAGAACCTTCCAGAACGATGAACATGTAACTATCAGACTAATTATGCATTTTATAAGCGATTGTTTAATAGCTGTATTTCACTCGCAAGAAAATTCGATTCACCAATCCCGCGCGATGCATACTTTCTTATAGATATCCCAGTAGATAAGCCAATATCATCCCATGTGTTAATCCAGTATTCATCAATATCAGTGATGTGATAATCTATCTTCATTCCACAACCAAATTGATTCAATAGATCAACAACGAAAGTGTTTGTATGTGAGACATTACAAATTTTCCGCATTTATAACGAAATGTCCTATTTCGCGCCGACCACAACAATTTGCCATTTTATGGCAAATTGTTGCGGTCGGAGGCGGCTATCTGGATTTTCAAAGCCTATTCTACTAGTCAAGCCCTTTTATTTGGCATCTATCTTGAGGAAGTTGTGAAAAAATATGCAATCCATTTTGTCGTGACCATCGGCCATCTTGTACCGATTTACATTAGACAACAGTTTAAGAAAACTTCCGAGTAGGTACTTCACCTTTCAAAAAATAAATCTCAACCGTCGAACTTGTACGTTTTTGCTTTAAAAAAGGGGTTGAAGATTAATTGACTGTTATAACTTGTGTTGTTACTTGTTATACTGCACGGCGTAGTTAGTCAGTAATACATGGGGTCGATATTATAACAATTACGAGGTGGTTAGCAATAATTGTTCGGGTATCGTGTGTCGACGAGGCTGCTATTGCGACACATGCAAGGACGATCGCTTCTTTATCACACATGCTCGTATAGCATTGACACGTAGGTAACCCATTTGACTATGCGATAAAATTAAAAGGTGAGTAATTAATTTAACTCACGTAAATAATCTACTACTATTCGACTACGCAAATGAAAATCTTCTTTTTTTACAGGGACCTGATTTACAAGCTCTTATCAGAAGTCAAAACAAGTTCGGAAAGCAGGTTTGCATCGATAAGAACGAACATCATTGACGGCACTACTTCTTCTTTATATGCATTCAATCAGCTTTGTCTTCGATATAAACTATGGAAGCCGCCGAAAAAAGGTCTTTATTGAGTGCGTGATGTTCCATATCAGTATCTACCTACTTCCATGCATTAATTCGTTTTCTTTTTAAACCCAATCATTTTCTTTCTCTCTAAAACATGCAAGTTTTGGGCGAACGTCTATTTTTGATACTTGTGCTCATCGCCATGCTGTAGCAATAATGCGATAGACAATCCCTCCCCTCACCAAATATGAG
Organism: Coenonympha glycerion; assembly: GCA_963855885.1. Classification (NCBI taxonomy): domain Eukaryota; kingdom Metazoa; phylum Arthropoda; class Insecta; order Lepidoptera; family Nymphalidae; genus Coenonympha; species Coenonympha glycerion. The sequence goes on along the minus strand of OY979636.1, from coordinate 11,023,172 downwards.
AAACTTGAGGCAATAATAAAAGTAATATTTATTTATGTAAAATGGTCGTATTCCAACCCATTCATAAGAGATGCATTGGGGAGATTACTAAAACTGTTTTTAGAACCATTGATCGATTGAATTAGATGCGTTACAATAAATCTAAAACATCCAAGTCACTTGTATACTTATTCAAACGTTGAGTGAGAGTTTACAATTTTTTGTGAGAGTTAAAACATGCGTCATTCTTTGATGTTTCACTATAAAATTATAGAAATTAATATCCAACTATAAACAGCAGGTTAACAACGGAACCCCCCCCCCCCCCGATGGATTCCAATCTTGTCGCGATGGGGGGGCTCCAATCTGGTCGTGAAGCCAAAAGGAATCCAGGAGGGGACGCTCGGAGTGGGCCTGGAGATATGGGCCCGCTCTGGATGCGTCCAAGAGGGGTGCGGGGGACAGAGTTTTCTGTCTCCTGCAGCCAGGAGGGGTCGCTGGAGGAGAGGCGTGTCGGTGTGTCGTTGCCGCTCGCCCTATCTCCCGCGACCAAACGGTGGCGCACCGTTAGATGCGTCGGCGGCGGGGCCGCAGGGGAAGAGGAGTGTCGGTGTGTCGTTGCCGTTCTCCCTGTCCTCTGCGGCCGTTTGGTGGTTTGCGGCGGAGCCAAAGATCAGATCCGCCGCCGGGTATGGGAGGTCGATGCCTGCGAAGTGCAGGAGCAAGCTTCGCAGGTATCGCTTACCCGTGCCCACGGCCCCTGGGTGGCGGTCCCGGGGGGGTCCATCGCCTTACGGATGGGCGCCGAGGAGGTAAGGCCCGCTTAGGTGTTTCTGGCGGGCCTTGCTGTTGGAGGGGAGCTCCATGTGGAGGGGCTGCGCAAGCGGCCGGGCACTGGCGGGTTCGCGGAGGTTTGCGCAAGCGTTCCCGTGTTCCCGTCATATGGTGCGAGGAGGAAACACCGTGGGGTTTAGCCGGTAAGAGTCCGGCATAACCCAGCCGCTCCCCCGGGCGACTGGGTATCCATGAGGATTCCCCACGATAAAAAAAAAAAAAAGGTTAACAACGGAAAATATAAAAATTCACCTTGGCTAACATTTTCCTTTAAACATAACACTTTTACGTTTTTTGTTTGATCTTTTTAACCATAAGCTTTACTGCTCACCATCATAGTATCGTGTTATATCAGTCTGCATAAAGTAAAATATTGTCGTTATTATAAAACTATGGAGATTGGAGAGATAAATGGACGTCTGCAAAAAGACGTCATTTCGTGAACATCGACGTCAAGTTGTCAGAAAGGAGACAGTACATAACTGAACATGGAGTTATACTTAATTATCCACCAAGACCACTGTGTGGTGGTGCAGCTATAATTTCAATATCTGGGTGATCGAGCTTTGCTCGGTAGTATATCTATCCACCAATAGATGGCAGCAGGAGTCGTATTTTTTTGGTAAATTCGACATTTTCTAAAAATGAATCCTAGCTAGATCGATTTATCGCCTCCAAACCCCCCTGTTGCTCTTTTAAAGGTATAGGATTAAAAAACAAATCGCTCCCTACGTAGAGCCGAGATACAATATATTCTGAGGCTGGAAGACTAATGTGCCTGACATGGGAAATGGAATCGAATCTTAAAATCAATTTCAATAATTTAATGTTTAATCATATCAGTAGGAAATGAGTAATAGCATGTTTTCAGTTTTTTGCAGATTGCAGATGCAGATTTGCTTAAATCACGTGGTCATCTGAGATTAGTATAGCCATTTACATGCACAATGTACAATGGGTGGTCATGTACCTACTTCCGTATGCAGGTAGGTATATTATTTTTAGGAGATTTACTCTAAATTTTCATCGACACAACTTCCATAAGGACTCAAGCAACCTTGATCTTGAGAACGAGATGTACCTAATTGTGTGAAAATTAGCATGCAGTAAACAATGCCCACGCTCACGCTTTCATGATTCACCGAGACCGAGTGGGTAAACAGCCTGGGGCAGGTATGTTAAGAACTTCCTAAAGATTCAAAAATATTTCTATCAGTTAATGACCATACCATCATTGCCATATGATTAAGTTATTGCTTAAATAGATACAAAGTTAATTTTATTTTTCCGTAAAAAATATATATAAAAATTTAATGTTACAATAAAACTTATCACTATCTCGTCCTAATTACTATACAAGTCTTGCCCGCGTGAAATGGTGCCAAGAATACTGGCTGCATTTCCGCGTTGAACAGCTGGGCTGGTACATGGCGCAAAAAATTATCCAGCCCTTCTGTCATCAGTTGAGGCTATTAATCGCGGGGAAAGCTATCGAAAAGAATTTTTAGCTTAAATTAAACTTGACAAACCAATAATATTATGAAGGCAATTATAGTTGTGTTTGCTACTCTTTCACATCACAATCAGATTTTGCATCTTGTTGTTTGGAATAGAAATAGATTCATACGTTTTTTACGCAGGGAAATCCGTCATGGATACATAGTAAAGGGTTTATAATAAGAGGAGGCACTTCAGATGTCGGAATCGCATCGATTATAAAGCCCCATACTGTTCACCTCATCGCTTGGTGATTGGGCTGGACGGAACTGGACTGGAAGTACTCGAGTTACAATAGATTCAATCCTTAATCCTTAATTCCCTGGATCAACACATAGGCTGCCGCTGATGTTTCCAAGAATATCTTCGAGTTTTATTCCTGGAGAAATGATAGATTCCAGCGTAAGCCTAGGTAATTATGTGTGATCTGTGAAAAACAGCCTCGGGCCAAAACTATTCTTATCTTCTTCTCTAATTCTCGTGCCAATTTTTGTTACCAAACTCCTCCGAAACGGCTCGACCGATTGTTATGAAATTTTCAGTGTGCGATCACTAGGTCTGAGAGCAGGTTGTTAGTTTTTGTATCCCTAATGGCAACAAAGTTTGCCGAGTCAGCTAGTCTAAGATATAAAATTCGCGAGCATATTTTGGTTACCAAACTCCAAAACGGCTCGACCGATTTTTATGATTTTTTTCTACTTATGTTTGTTGTGTCGTAAGCTATTTTTTTATATTCCTAATGGCAAAACAACGTTTGCCGGGTCAGCTAGGTTAAACATTATTATAAAAGCTTCTCGTTATTAGTATTTTTAGCTTCTTGTTATCTCATACGCCTGGCGCCGCTGAGATCACCAGCCAGCCAATCAGACGGAATTATAATTGATTGCGCGTTCCGCTTATCACTGAGAGGGGTTATTTTTATTTTGTTCATCAATCAGTGGAGTTCATTCAAACTGGAAGCATTTTGATAAAGACCATTGAGCATTCCTGTTATTGCTTAAGTATTGTTATCAATGAGTTATCTCTATAAATGGATGCAGGCGTTGCGGACATTCATAATAAGCAGGACAGCTGATGATGACTTCACTTCACAATGCGAAATCGTAGAGTCAACGATTGTTGATCTCGAATGTCAATTTATTCGAAAAACATACAAAAAAGATAAAACAACATAACATTCGAGAGCAATCTAAAGACTTTTTGAATTTCGTTTTATAGATTTATAGAATGAGCAATTGACAGATTGTTATGACGATCGCAGAAATGTTACCAAGATGACTAAGGCTGCTGAAGTGCCTTGGCAGACTGGTATGACGATCGTAGAAATGTTACCTACATGGCTAAGGCTGCTGAAATGCCTTAGGTAAGTATTAATCTCTTTACTTAACTATGAATACCGATTACCGTAAGTACCTATTTGTGGTGTGACGGTAACACGCTGTAATCGCACGGGTCGACACTCGACCCACACCGTGAGAAAGTTACTTCAACGCTTCCTAAATGCTAATAGCACCTACTGGTACGTTCATTGTATTACGATTTACGTACCTACCTAAGCTTATTATTATTATGTTTCACACAATAACAATTGAAAATATTCACATGCACTATGTTACCTGCTTGATATGGAAATCGTTTCAAATTTGATAATATCTATACCAGGGAACTAATAATGTCCAGCACATAAAGATCGCAAGATTGCAGTGGGCTGGGCATGTACAGCGCATGAGTGACGCAAGACCCCAAAAAAACTAATGACCTCACACCATGGCCGTAGAAATGTTGGTCGGCCAAAGCTCCGTTGGCTGGATGGAGTGCAGCAGGATGCAAAAGTGGTTGGAATTAAAAATCGGGAAGCAAAAGCAATAGACAGAGACCGATGGAGGAATCTTTTGGAGCAGGCCCGGGCCCACAAAGGGCTGTAGCGCCGTTGATGATGATGATGATGATGACCAGGAAACTATCGACAATGGTTTGGATATATTATTATTCACATTGTCCATTTCGAATTTACATTAAAAACAAACAAAGCAAAGATAAATCGATGAACCTGTGGAACGACCTTGGTTTTTCCGCACTGTGAAAAAAAACGATAAACAAATTAAAGTTTATTGATAAAAAATGTGACCCGTATGCCTGGGTTATAAGGGGCATAATGGAGCCTGTATAGAACGTAAATGCGGACGAGTGGGCGACTCGAATTATCTTGTTAACTTGTAAATGTCATCCGGTGCAAGTTCGGTGTACCAGCACTGGGGAACTCTGACCGAACTGTGCCCTCAGGATAATATCACTTGCTTGTAGCCTGCAGGGAGGTTACCCTTGGAGTAGTTGTGTGCTGTAGGAGCGGGTGTTAGAAATTTATAATTTGTAATTTCGGTAGGACAGATTTATTTGTTTTGCTATAATTCGCTACTTGAAAAGATGCGAAATCGTACCTACAGTAGATTCTATGATTTCGCATTGTGAAGTCAGCATCATCTAAGGATATCCCTGTGTCGGATCGAAAGGAGAAGAAAGTACTGGAAAATTGTGTGTGGTGTTTCATGTGGGAAGCGTTCGTGCATATTGTAATTTGTAGGTACCATACAGAATCATTACAAGTAGCGGATTACTTGTAGGAAAACAAATTAATCTGTCCAATTATGAATTTCCGCAAAATAACGCCTGCTTCTATTCAAAAATTCTAATTTGGGCAGTTCGCGTGAGAGGCTTCGGCCGTGGCTAGTTACCACCCTACCAGACGAACCCCCAAACGATTTAGCGTTCCGGCGCGATGCTTTGAAGAAACCTAAGTTAGTAAGATAAACTACTATCATTTTATACCATAAGTACATCACATCACAACACATACAGACGTTCTAAAACGATCCCTGAAGCTTCTACCCACCTTGGCAATAGTAGTTTATGGTACAAGTGAGTAATGTTGGTGATTACCGCTGAGGCGCCATTGAGATCCTCACCTGAGGACGGTAATCATCTATACTCACGTGTGTCATACGACGTTTTTCAACACACTTATGAATAAAATAATACTAAAAATAATTTCATTTAGTAGATAAAATTAAAAAAAAGACTGTCTCACTCACTAGTGAATACCTAATAGTAATGACAGAGTCACAGTTTGCGATTACAGGTGTCATTATGTGCCTAATTAAAATTGACGTAAGCACCATTCTCTTACTAAGTATATTTGGACGTTTGACATGGGTAGGTAATATGATTGTAAAGATAGATCAATTAAATTATTAACAGCATGAACGCGAATATAATGTTCCCGGTTACAAACATGAACAATAACTATTATTCAAACTTACAACAGTTACAACAAATAATAATGTAGTAACGGCACCAGTGACCGACAAGAACCAGTAACCGACACTTTATTTTTTAATTCAATAAAATAAGAATAGGAAACCGATTTCTTAATATGCGTAATATGGCAACACTGTACCATAGACAGCATACTTCTGTCAGGCTTCCTTTGACATTTGAGCGAAATCCGCCATTTTGTTTTGAAAATGGAGGTGTGATAACTGTTGCGGCTGGAGTACCAGTTATTTTATCAATATTTCTTAGTGATATCCATAAGGAAGTGAGTACTTATTTTGTTAATTATAATAATGTATTGTAACTTATTTGAATTTTATCTTTTTTATGGGTTATTATAAGAACTATAGGATCTATTATTGTTATAAAGAAAGTTTATGTTTTTTTTGATATTAGTAAAATGTTGGTGTCGATTACTGGTTTTCTCAAACTGATTTTTCCAGTAATCGACACGTGTCGATTATTGGGGAATAATATGTGTCGATGATTGGTTCTTCCAGATGGCTCCGAGAAAAAATTATACTCCCGACCAGTTGAAAAATGCCATAGAAGCTGTAAAAAATGGCGAAAAGATTGCAGTTGCTGCGAAACATTACGGAGTACCTAGGATTACACTTCATGATAAAATTTCGGGAAAAACAACAATGGGTTGCGCTATGGGGCCGAGCACAGTTTTAACTAAAGAGGAAGAAGACATTTTGGAAAAGTGGATATTAGCGTTATCTGAAAGACATATCCCATTGACAAAAGATTCGCTTCTAGACAGTGTGCAAAAAATAATAATTGATCAAAACAGACCAAATCCTTTTACAAACAATAGGCCCAGTAAGAAGTGGTTTCAGTCGTTCATGAAAAGACATCCAAACTTGACACAAAGACTGCCAGACAACTTGTCAAAAGCTCGAGATAATGTGACTGAAAATAACATCAGGGCTTGGTTTACTGAGATCGAAAGTTATTTGGATGAAAATAACTTTAAAACTATTTTAAACGACCCACACAGAATATTTAACGCAGACGAGACCGCGTTCTTCTTGTCACCTAAAACTGGCCGTGTACTCGCCAAAAAAGGAGATAAACATCCATACAGCAGCTGCGGCGATGAAAAAGACAATCTTACTGTCCTAATAACAGGAAATGCAGCTGGAAACTTAGCCCCTCCGATGATCATATTTAATTATGAACGAATTCCTTCAACTATCGCTGTGAGTGTTCCCGATGAATGGGCAATAGGTAAATCAGAGAGTGGTTGGATGTGTAGCAGCACGTTCTATGAATATATGACTAATGTCTTCAATCCTTGGTTAGAGAAAAATAATATTGAGAAACCGGTCTTGTTCTTTGTGGATGGCCACAAATCACACCTGACGCTTCATTTATCAAAATTTTGCTCCAAAAATGGGATCGTAGTTGTTGCTTTGTACCCAAATTCGACACATATTCTACAACCGATGGACTTGTCAGTATTTAGACCACTCAAAGCTCATTGGAAAAAAGCAGTGACACAATGGAAAATGGAGAACCTTGGCAAAATTCTTCGAAAAGAGAACTTTGCCCCAGTGTTGCAAAAAGCTCTCAAAAATGTGACAAAAGATTGTATCCAAAACGGATTCCGAGCGGGGGCCTTTTTCCATTTGGTCCTGATTATATCGATATGTCCAAAATATCTAAAACCAATAAAGAAACCACAACTAATACCAATCCAATGCAGAAAGAATTTATGAAATATTTAGAACGTGAAATCGTCAACGTGTTCTCAGCTCAAAAGTTACAGCAATTCAATAAATTATACTTTTCAAATAGAAACACACTGGAAAAAGAAATACCTGATGAAGACGAGGCTTTATATTTGATTTGGGCCAAAAATAAATCCGGAAACGCGTTGTGTCATTCAAGTTCGGCGGATGCTCCTGCAACGTCAGACACATTGGAACAGGCGAGTTATTTATTAGGTTCAGCTGAAATAACAGGATCGAGAACACCACAAAAGTCTTTGGAAAATGTTTTGGGAGTGATTGTTCCATCTCCTTTTAAGAGGAGTTTGTTTTGGCCGGAAAATTCGATGGATAGTAATAAAAAGAGAATGAAACGAGAGAAAATTCCATCAACAGTAACAAGTAAAGCTTGGAAAGAATATTACGAGAAAAAGGAAGCTGAGAAAAATAAAAAACAACAAGAAAAAGATGAAAGAGCTAGACAGAGAAAAGAAAAAAAGAAATTAAAAGAACTGTTAATCAGTGAAAAGAACAATAAAAGCAAGATCAAAAAACCTAAGAAAACTGTTCAAGAAGATTCAACTTCAGAAGAGTCAGATGTGGAGATTTCATACGCAAATAGTGATATTAGTAATAATTTGGAAGATGACGAAGAGAAAGAACTAGAAAGAGAAAATATGACAAAAACAAAGAACCAAATAGACTGTGATTCTATAGACTTGGATTTAGAGAATTTGCCCTTAAGTAAATGTGTATCTTCAAAAGCATCTAAACCAAATAAAAACAGGAAGTTTTCGATAGGAAATTTCGTAATAATTAAGTATGAAGGGGAGTATTTTCCGGGTAAGATAGAAAGCTTGAGAAAGTACGAATACGAAATTAGTACAATGACATTGACTACTGCAAATTCTTTTAAATGGCCTAACCCACCTGATAAAATTTTCTATAAGCTCAATGAAATAATGGAAGTGATAAAGGAGCCAATATGTTTAAACAAGAGAGGGTTTTACAGAATTCCAGAAATGGATAAATATTTGCCAAATATGTATGACTTAGAAATGTCATATAATAGGTACTTACGTAGGTAATTTTTATAAAAGGATCTCTTATAATTATTAAAAAACAAAAAAAAGAACATTTACTACAAAAAGATCTCTTAATTAAGTATATGCGCAAAAGCAACTTAGAAATTGAAAATAGATCTCATTTACGTCGTATGTTATGTTTTTGATTGAATTTACTACAAATTAAGATGCACTGCAGAAAAATGAAGATAGACTGTTATAATTAATTATAGTTATAATAAATACAATTCATAGTTATTACGAAACTGGCGTCTGATTGCGTAAGAAAAACGTGTTCATCGTTATCGTAAACGCTAACGAATTCTGCCTCCATGATTGGCTGATGCAAATTTCTTAAGAAAAAAATTTTTCTTCTTAAAAATTAGACAATCTAGGGGCTGATTAGGAAACATTGTTCCCAAATAGATATTTGATTACTAATAAATATTTAATTATAATTAGTTGACTAAGAATAACTTTATAGGAAATATTTTTGATTTTTGCAATTTAAACTTTTGACGATTGTTTCTTACTTATATTGCCCTTTTTTATTATAGTTGCAAAAGTGTGTGAGTATTTAAATGATTAATAAATATACTTTAGAAAAAACTATGGACATTAAATGAATACTTATTAAACAGTTAATTTTATTTAAATGACCCACTACGAGGGTGTTGATTTGGCAGATACACTTTATAAATAATACCTATAAATTTAAATACGAATCAAAATTTCACTCGCAGCGGGATTTGAACCCGCGACACCCAACTATCGCGAGTGGGCGCTCTTCCAACTAAACTATGCGAGCCACATCCCTCCACGATCAAATTTAAGTAATTAATAATAGTCGATAACTGGGTGTCGGTAACTGGTAACTGTCGATGACTGGGTGTTGATTACTGGAGATTCGTTGTCGAAGACTGGAGATTTATATACTTTTTCCTTTTTTGGGATTTTTTTCTAGTCCGTGTATACTTAATAATAATAAAACATCCTATTATTATCTCAAAAATATACTTTATCATACTCAATCGTTACTTTTGGTTTATAAATGACTAAATAACCTTTAAATTTATAATGAATCCCACTATCTCCTTAAAGTGTCGATTATTGGTGCCACTACCGATACCTATGCACTGCGAAGGTACAATAAGTACATTACCTTCAATACAGTACAGTGTTTAACACGTGTGCTTTATTCTTTTGTATGCAAGTAAGTAAATACATCGTGATTGTAATGCTAAATAAGTTGTACGCAACAATAAACGGATTATGTAATGCAAGTACTTTCGAGAGTCGAGTACTTACCTAGCTACATAGGCACCATGTAGGTACCTTATCTTACTGCATGACGGAAAATACGGGTAATTTTATATTTATTTAGATGAGTATAATATTTTATTTTATGAAAATATTGATAAATTTAGACCTTATTTTTTTTTTCAAGTTTAAAAATGCTCTAAACTAAACCCTTGTGCCAACAGAATGGGAGGCTATTACCAATCTCACCTGATGGAAAGTACTACGTGGTCGAAGATAGAGATATGCTATACACATAATATAGCTACAGGCCCTACAGCTGATGATATCTGACTATTATCTGACACTTTTGTTAATCATCGCCATCCTCTACTCTTACCTCTTTGTCGCCATCACACATTACCTAGAGACCAAACCAGTAGCGCCCTCTTACATTTCAAATATGCATTGAATTGCATCAATCGATATTAAGAATGGTGATAAAAACTTATAAGTACAAAACTTTTAATAAATATATTATTGTATAGAAGTTCGAGCCTACAAACATAGATGTCGCTCTTGGACAATAAGTCCACATTCTCATCATGTTCTCAACAAAATCTTGAAAATAAGTCTTTTTTAAAAAGGGCAAAATATAGAAGATAGATAGAATATTGGGGACTGGGGATTAAATGGGAGTCAATTACCCAATTAGCAGGGGCTGGCCTTTATTTCCAAAGCTCAATGGGACAAGACTAATCAGATAAATCTGAAACACTTCCGCAGCTCTAGCCATATGACATGGCGAACCGATAGTAATGTATAAGAATGCGCAGTGTCAATGCGCAAGTCATGTGATCAATTTTTATACATTCTTAAAGTTTCATTCCATTTTTATTCCACCCATCTTATCGCACTACGGCTAAAGTTGCAGAAAAAGCTTTTTCACTCATCAATTAAACAAATTAAACATAATAAGTCAGTAATTTTATTTAACAAAAATACTATTTTATTATAATTGATACATAGGTTTAGCATAATATTCATAATAACTATAATATTATGGTATCGTGGTATGAGAAAATAGAATTTGTGTGTGCAAAATAAAATATCCTTACATAATACTGAGACCTTTTTTGCTCGAACAACACTTTGCTTCAAAAAATATCTTTATAGTAGTAAAGAACTGTCTATAATATTATTTACGTATTTATTGGAATGAAAATTATGACACATTAAAATACAACATTCATTAAAACTATTTGAATTCCGAAATGCACTTATGCCCCTTAACAATCTTTCAATTCTGTAATTTTTATGATTACCTCGATTATATCAACTAAAGTAACATTACCGATTTAATAAAATATCTTTGATTCCGTGCCAACAGTTTCTTCAGGCACCTTTAAAAAAAAGATTTATAAATAAATAGGATGCGAGTGTCGTGGAACACTCGGTAGAAACAAAGTTTGGAATAACACCTAAAACAAAACTGCATTTTATATTTTCATGTGTGATTTCGCCCATCACTCGATAGATGGCGCTGTCTACAGTCAGCTCACGCTAATAAGTTCGTCATTCCAAATCTGTATACGTGATTTCTGCTAAAGTAAGAGAAACTTGCATTGTAGATTTTCGAAGAATCTGATAGAATTTCTCGTGACGAGATTTTCGTCACGCAAAAAATTCAATAAACTAAAAAAAATTGCGGACAGACTCTAAGACAATGACTATTAGTTTTTAGTACTAAGCCATCTCAGCACATCAGGGGTCTGAGTCACATAAGGAATATTGCGATTGTATGCGTGGAATGGAATGGAACACAATAAAAATATATATATATATATATATCTTAATATATATAAATCTCGTGTCACAATGTTTGTCCTCAATGGACTCCTAAACTACTGAACCGATTTAGTTCAAACTTCGTGAATATCTGTCATTTGGTCCAACTTAAAAGATAGAATAGTTTTTATCCCACATGGACGAAGTCGCAGGCATTAGCTAGTATATATATACGAGTATATGAGAATCATTACTTTGCCGCGTTTCAATTTCCATTCCGTTCCACGTTTCATGGGTTCACAATATGTCATACGGCTGCAGTTGTCAGTATCATATTTTCTAATAGATCCACAGCTCTAGGAAACAATATGGATGGGCCCCGTTTAAAAAATAAGCGTCGCTATTTTTAATCTGTAGGTAAAGTGGCGCACAAGATGGCGTCACCTTGAGAAGTAAACTCAAAACGAACGTTTGACAGCAAATCTTGGCGCTCAACATGGCACCGCATGTCACGCAAGGCTATAGGCTAGAATGAATGAATGGGGCGTCTTAGTTCTCCCTTCTCTATAAATCGATCACTTCAGCACGCAAGTCCACCGCCCTCGTTGCGTTCCAATTCACGGCGCACGTACTCAGCCTGTTTCTCAGTCAAGCCCAGGCGCGCCACCTCCTGTTCGAACTGGGTTTTACCGCCGACGCCTACCAGGTACCCGTTCAGTCTAGCTGCTAGGTGGGAGGTCTGCAGCTTCGAGGAGTCCAGCCCCAAGCTCCGGCACAGGTCCTTGTGCCCTTGCAGCCTGTATTTTTGGTGGTAACTGTAAATAAAAAATCGTGTGTTATTGGTAGGTGTCTTACTTTTTTTTATTGTAAATTGGCTTACGCTTTACAATAATCATGCCGAAAGCAATGATGAGGTTTGGGTTGGAGCGCGCATGCCTAGAAAATACCAATTTTACTTGGTTGGAAACACGAATGGCGTTCCACACCTTAGCGGTCCGTATCAGAAACGTGGAAGAAAATCGTTTCGTGCGACTTTGTTAGATGTCAACCACATATGTGCTATCGCTTTCGGCGTCTTATCAAAAAAATGTCTAACTCTAGAAACTATTTTCTCACTTATATTGTAACTGCTTTTTAAAACCTACTGATGGGAAATTTAAATTTTGAATAATGAATAGAACTGGTACTTTATAAACGCTTTACAAACTACACTCGGGAGTCTACAAAAGGTCTAGCCAAGTGACAAATTACTTCGCGTGATAGTAGAAACGGAACAATATTCAGAAGCCAATTAATTAAACGCTAAAAAGTTTCTAATGAAATGGGATAAAAAACTAACTTCAGTTTTCACTTTTATTATAACAGATTCAAAACCTATTCATGGGAAATTTGAATTTTGAATTATAAATAGAACAGGTACTTTATAAACGCTTACAAACTACACTCGGGAGTCTACAAAAGGTCTAGCCAAGTGACAAATTACTTCGCGTGATAGTAGAAACAGAACAATATTCAGACGCCAATTAAACGCTAGAAAGTTTCTAATGAAATGGGATAAAAAACTAACTTCAGTAAGGTCCCAAACAAGAACACTCCAGAAATTAGAAAACTCCAGAAACAAGTAAATAATTGAAAAATTAAAAATACGACTGCCCTGTGGTAAAACGACTTTTTCCAAAAAAAAATAGCCTGTGTTACTCGAAGTGATGTTAGGATTGTAACGATACCCCTATATGTCCTAGATATATGTCCAAATCTATTCAGCCGTTCAGAAGATATGATGGAATAAAGAAACTCACATACATACATACATGTACCCTAAAAACAGGATAATAAATACACTTCTTTTTCAGGCAGTCTGTAATAAATTAAAAATCAAGAAATGAAAGGTTTCCTTTCTTGCGAAAATTTCCCTACAAAATGATATAAGACTGTATTTTCTAACAGATTGTCCCTGTAATTAGAAAATTGGAAAGTACCTACCTATCACACTTAACAGGAATACCAATGATACGAGTATTAGGTGGAGGTTAATTGAAGCGATTGATACTCGTAGTTTAAGGTTCCAACCCTGACATAATTATAGTAATACGAGTATGGACATCGGTTTATGTGCAGATTTGAATATTCATACATTGTTGCTATTAATATTAAGACTTGAGGTCGAATGGTACGAAACAGGATTGTTGGTCGAGGCCTAGTGGAACTTTGGAGAACGTTATAAGATTCTTTGATTATTAAAATAATTACATTAGCAAAAAATATGCCTCCGTTAATGATGTTACAAACTACAACTTTTGGGGAGACAAAGTATTTAGCTGCATGCCTTTTAAATATTCTTGAAGACATAAAAAAAATACGACATCCTTGATTCATATTTGTTTAATGTTGCCAGAATTGGGTATTAAGCGTAGCGTATTTCGTCATTGGGTATAATATGGGAACGACTTATCCAACGACAGTTTCAATTTTCGAGTGTTCGGATTGGTCAAAACATGGTCAAAACCCATATTTATGTCATATTTTGACATTGTGTCTTTAATGATTGATTTATTTATGCCTGCCTGATCGGGCTGCTGTTTTAGAACGTGCCTATCGATGAAGAATGTCATTCTCATGTTAATTCATCGCATAAATATCAATTCACGATGACACGGACTCTGTCAAACTCCATACGAATCGAATGAAACATAAGTGATTCTGACAGAGTGGGGCGCGTCTTCGTGGATGGAAATATGTATAGAATAGGTAACATGGCTACATCTGCTGATCTGCTAAATTAATCAAAAAATATATAGACACTTACTCTTCCGCTGGGTAGAAGGTGCCGGCCGGTGCAATCTCTGTTCGTAGCTGACCGTTGCACTGGACTTGCATGGACTTGTATGACGCTTCAGCCGCCTCCCGCTGCTCTTCGTCGTGGTACAGGATCATGGACTGGTACTGGAAAACGGGAATAGGGCGCTTAAGAGATTTTGTGAAAAAAAAAATCTGTCACTCACTCTCACTGGTGGGTGTGACAGACAGCTTTGCAAAATAATAAAACAGAAAAACGAAGTTTTACCTAATTCTTAAAAACTAAGCTACTAGTACCTACACACACAAGAAATTTAAGAATTAATTTAAATAATAGAATTTTAAGTGTATCACGGTTAAAGAGATATAGCCTGGTGACGGACGGACGGACGGTGAAGTCTCAATATACCTAATAGGGTCCCATTTTTAGGGTTCCATACCAAAATGGTAAAAATGGAACCCTTATAGTGAGACTTTCTCCGTCCGTCCGTCCGTCCGTCCGTCCGTCCGTCTGTCACACTCGATTATTTCAGTAACTATTCAAGCTATCGAGTTGAAATTTAGAATAGTTATAGGTAATAGTGACCCGACATCATAACAATCGTAAAAATTTGAAAATTGTTTTTATTTTTATTTAAAAAGGGGGAAAACCGGGTCGACAAAATTTCAAAATGAGATAACAATATTGAGTGGGGTATCATATGAAAGGCCGTTACTTGTGTATTGTAAAACTAATTTTTATTTATTTTTATGTCTGATAGTTTTTGATTTATTGGGCAAACTGTCGAAAAAAATACCGTTCCCCCCCCCCTTATCTCCGAAGTTTACCAATCGAAAAATCTGAAATAATTATGACCAATAGAAGTTAACGTATATTTTACAGGAAAAATAAAATAAACTCGCTGACTAATATACTTTTTTTGATAATAACAATAATCCGCCATAAACAAAGTTACGTTTGCGGTTTTCCAACAAAAGTACCTACACGTAAATTATACTCGTAAATTCATGAACAGAAGTGATTCTTTTAATGGTTAGCTTCTTTTATGGTATGGAACCCTCGGTGCGCGAGTCCGACTCGCACTTGGCCGGTTTTTTCCCTTTAAGTGGGGAACCTTAAAAAAGGGTTAAAGAGATTTTAAATTACCTACCAAATCAATTAATTTTGCAATGATTAGGTACTTACTTGAAAATTACTTATTTTTTTTTTTTCATGTATGAAATTTTATTTTAATCACCTTAATTTAAACATTAAATACAAAATTTATAAACTAAAATAGTGGATCCACATCGATACCTGATGGGAGCGTACCCAAAAGACTGGCAGCATTGCCTCGCTGAATCGCAATGCTTATTTTTTGAGCAAAGTATGTGCCAGACTTTGGGTCCCGGGTCGTATCAAAAAGGCGCGACGAAAGCTCTTTATATAAACGACGCGCCTCAGGGCCCCATGGCCCCAAAGTCTCCACGCCAAACGGCGAAAATATGTAGCCCTCTCCCAGGCCTGCATATTTCAGCCGCTTGTTTCGCTCGGCCGTCGCCGCCGCCGCGCCCGCAGCTATAGCAGTATCCTTGATGTGAGACGGTGCTAGCGTATCGACGCAAGTGGCGTCCCACACCAAGGATCTGCCCCGCTGCCACGGGACGAGCGTCATTCCGTCGGGTCTCTTTCCGTCGTCACGTGCCAAGCCGTTCGGCTCTAAAATGGCTGGCACGTTAACGGTGACTAGGGCCCGACGGATCGCATCATTTATCGAGGCGTGGCGGGACAGACGGCCGGCGCTGCGTTGACATGAAAGGCCATGGTGACCGAGCTGATCGACCCAGCCTCCACATCTGCATCGATGAGGCTCCACTATTTTGATCCCCAGACGTAGGCCTACTGCGACTGAGAGACTCCTTTTCTCGAGCAACGTACCCAAATTAGTGGAAGGTAAGCAACGTACCCAAATTAGTGGAAGGTAAAAAATTACTTTGTGTGAGACCTAGAGGTGCAGTGGTGGTAGATACAATCTACATACGAGACATACCAATTTATAGGCTGTTATGAAAAGTCAAAACTCCACCGGAAAGCATCAGAAGAACTGGCAAGAAAACCCGGCTCTTGTTCTTTTTCAAATTGTACATTTTTTTTATTAAATTTTTCTTACTTTATAAAAGGAAATTACATGATTAACGCATGACGGAAGCATATTACCTATCTCTATCATTCCAAGAATCATCTTCAATGGTATAGTAACCCGGATTCACAAGAGGTTTTTTGTCAGTTCTTTGAAACCTTTGCAAAGGTAAGTCCAGAATATAGTTCGGGTCTCGGGATCATATTTCGGCCTCCACAAAAGGAAGTAGGTGTAATCTATATTACAAGGTACGAGTTAGTCCTTTAAATCCATATCCAATGTCAGATTTAATCAAACGCAAAAAGTAAACACGTGTAGCAAGTATCGTATAAAGGCAATCTGTGGTAAAAATTCTAATTAATTATCACTCAATGTAGGACAAAGACGTCACAAGATGACTGTGGGGTTTGATAAAATTATCTTGGATTGGATTACAAATAGATTTTATTAATAACGATGAATCTATAGGTATTTTGTTTCTATTGTTTGTTGTGTAAATGAGCGATGCATGACATGCAGTCTTGAATTAATAATACCGGAAAAGTGCGAGTCATTCGAGCATCAAGGGTTCCATGCTACAATAAAAAAAAACGATAAGTTATTAACGAACCCAAAAACTATATTTAACTTTATTTTGAGATTTTTATTTTTACAAAAAAATCTATGCTTAGAGCTTTGATTATACAACGTGTTCAGGACGAATACGAACAACTTCGAGGTATTGAACAGACCACTTATAGGAATCGAACCACATAAGAAATAATTTTTAAATAAAATAAAAAAATAAAATTCAGTTTTCATACAAAGTAATTCAACTATTTCCAACTATCCATGTTACACACACCTTTATGCAAAAACTGACATCGTCGCATTTTAAAACATAACTTATGAATGGTCTTAATTTTACTAAACAATGAACACTGTTTGTGGCCACAAGCGAGGGTTGTCACAATAAGGATTTAATGAAAAATTAAAAAAAAAAATATTTGTCAGCGATTTTATCAACGATTCGTATCGTTTTAAAGAATGGGTTTAGTAAAGTGATTTAAACAGTCATCTATGTGTGAATTTAAAAAATATGGATGTGGAAGAAAGGAAATTCAGGATCAATAGTAGCAATCTGCTGAACACGAGTTCGAGTTCACGTTGGCCTCATTCAGATTGGCAAATATGGATTGGCATATTACACATACCTACATCGATAGAAAATTCCCTAAGATTACTCGTATTTGAAAATCATCGTAGGGAATTTACTAAAATTTTCGCTTATAACATTGCTTAGCTCGATGTTTAATAATTTTATTAATACCTGTACCTAATTAATAACATAATATCATATTATGCATGTAAATTGTAAATAAAAAAAAAGTCAATTTCACATTGTACCTTAAAGCTACAACCCTGATTTAAACGGCTGGACCGTCGCACACTCAAGGGAGCTTCAACAATAAAGATAAGGAAACAATTAGTATTTCGATCGCAGTTTAACTAAGGGATACGTATACCTGAGAGAAAGAGAGACCCGAAGTTCTACAAAAAACTTCAGGAGCTTATGAACTTGCGGCGCGCTCTTGTTATAATTTTTAACAATATCGACAATCGATACTGAGAATCTTACTGATGAACTTAATTGTTTACCTAACTATTCAGTTATGAACTTATACGAGCTTGCTGACCTACGTTTACGCAGACAAAAGTATGTTTGTATTTTTGAGTATGGTAAATGTAATGTAGACAGTATGTAAGCTTAAGTGAATTTAAATAGATTCAGCTTACTTCGGTATTCTACCTTTTACGAGTACCTACTAACGGTGTAAATAAAGTCTTTTTATTGGCAGGAGAAAATAGTCTTTTTATTTGCAGGAAGTAGGTAAGTACATAATGATTTCGGTTACAATCATAAAGTTTAAAATTAATTATTTTCAATATTGCCAAAATGTAAAAGATTGAAATCTAAGGAAAATTTATATTCTATCGTTCGCGGTAAGACTTTATCGATGCCGACAAGATAGCTTCTACTGGCACATCACTACTCAGACCGTAGTTGTAGTATTTTTGAATGATTTAAGTTTGGCAACGTCGCAAAAATAAGAGTGCGGCATATGGGACACATTTTTGGATCTATTTACAAAAGAAAAATTATTTTCTCCGAAAATATTCATTTTAGAACTTATGTTCCTTAGCCATTTTTGATTACTTTTCGATAAGGAACCTAACCCTAGAGTTGTTCGTATTCGTCCTGAACACGTTGTATTATTATTATACATAACATATTATGAAAATCTGTTCTCCACTATCATATACCTATAGAGAAGAATTTATGAGAGAAGATCTCATAAGTTTTCACGCCCCGATTTTCACCCTTGAAAAATATTCCTTATTTCAATAATGTTGGGCCACTACAATAATATTAAACTATTCTAAGAAGCAAAACAGATAAACAATGAACGCTACTTTAATTCGTGAATATTATCTATGAACTGTGCCTAACGTTACATTGGTCCATTATCTCTATATTAATTCGTGAATTTTATAAACTGTACCTATAGTTACATTGAACTTTCATTCATAAATATTTTAAACTGTACATGTCGTTACATTGAACCTTCATTCGTGATTTTTATTATACACCGTATCTATCGTTACATTGAACCATTTTTTCTGGAAATCCGTGAATATTATGAATAACACCATAGAGCAGAAACAAAGAGGAGATGGCCTAAGCAACTGTGCACTGTGATTTTCAACTAGGTCCTGACGTCATCACTGTGGGCGGGGCCTTAGTTAGTATGCTGTCTGCGTTCGTCAGGTTCACATATATTGAGACTCGTATTATCGGTGTGTTTTCGCGTTTTTAAGAACAAAAGGATGAACTGTTGTGTTTTATCGTGTCAAAGTTATTCAGACAGACGTTCTGATGCTATGAATGGTATCACATTTCATTTGTAAGTAATTTTATACGTAATTATTAAAATATTTCTAGAAAATTCTCGGCTTTCAAGTATAAATTATACTACTTGACACTAGATGGCTTAACTTTTGTGTATTCAAAATATAAGTACGTAATGTTCCGCATTAGTATATTGTAATAATCATTCGTGGATACTGAAAACTAAAGTATACATTTAGTCCTAAAATACTTTTTAGTCGCCAAAACAGTGCCTTAGTAGTTTTTATAATTATTTTGTGAACGGGCCGCCATCTATCGTTAAGTATTTTCAACGTACCAAATATCCAGGGCCGTAATTAGAATAAAATAATTTTACTGAATAATACACGGCTATGGTCAGTATGAAATAACATTTTCATAGTAAATATTTTTAAGTAACAAAGTTCTGGCGATGTATATATATTATTCTCCGTGACTGTTCATCAATTGAAAGAACTTCCAATATTAAATAATCATTTTATCCATATTAATGATAATTTAGAACCTAATTAATTTCATTGCTTTTTATGTTTCTTTTTAGATTTCCATCGGATGATAATTTAAAACAACAATGGATCACAAAAATGAATAGACAGGGTTGGACTCCGACTAAATATACAAAAATTTGTTTTGTACAACAACTAACTAAAACTATTATTTTCTCAGGTAATTGAATTTTGTAAATAAAATTATGTTCGTTATAATGATTTGTCTATTATTTTTATTTATTTATTTATTTCATTTAGATTTACATCAATACAAGTGTTAGTAAGAATTTTATAACTGAAAAACTAATGTTAGAATGATACACAGTAACACGTGTGATTTTTGATTTTACGTACAATAAACTTATTTCATTTTCCTTCAATACAATTCACGATATTAACATTAAAAATCCAATAATACTAAAATGCAATTAAAATTAAATTAAAAATAAAAATCTAAACAATACAATTTTTTTGCTTTCATAGAAATTTTAAGTACGTAAGTACACATACAAATCAGTAAAAATGTTAACCCTTATTTTATTCATTTATTACACAAACTTTTTGAAGCTCAAAGTTCTGAGTACGTCCCATTGCTTTCTACACTTATTGACATCTAGTGTGAGATAGCTGAACTATGTAGTGACATCAATATATCGATGTTAGGTCGCTAAGCGAGTAGTTTTGCTACTAACCCACAGATGGAAAATTGAGAAGTGGGCGGAGTTCCACAACCCCTCACCCCGCAAAATGTCACTCGATATTTCATAGGGAAATCTTAATACAACATCTCCTCTTTGTTTCTGCTCTATGAATAACACCTATCGTTACATTGAACCTTCAATCGTGATTATCATAAACTGTACCTATCGTTACACTGATTTCGTCCATTTTTTCGGGGAACAAAACCCTCTCTGCTGAGAGAAGATTACTCCCACTACTTTAGTTCAGTATCAACTTTAACGAATGGGTGAGGCTCCCATATCAGAAAAATAGGACATACCTGTCTTTTTAGTTTGGTGGTAAGTCCATACTCGTGGTTCGCCCAGAACATGTCCAGCAGTTCCTCGTACGTGACTGACTTTGGATCGAAGTCTAGCTCTATGACTTCTGTGTGGTCGCCGCTGTGAATTTTAAGACATATGTCATAGTTAGGTACCTAGTGAAAACATTAGAGCACGGAATATACATAACAGCTTAGAGTAAGTAGTAGTTAGCTTAGAGTAGCAAATACCTACAATATGGCAAATGGCATACATAGTTTCTGTTTTTAGGGTTCCATACCAAAATGGTAAAAATGGAACCCTTATGGTGAGACTTTCTCCGTCGGTCCGTCCGTCCATCTGTCCGTCCGTCCGTCTGTCACACGCATCAGTAGGATTATTTTTTACTCTATACAAGTTAGTACTTGACTGCGAAGTACGATCTCACCTGATGGTAAGTGATGATGCAGCCGAAGATGTTAACGTACTAACTTGGAGGGGGTAAGTAAAGTCACCCCAACGGTTTTTACACAGCATCGCACCGGAACGATCGCTTGGCGGCACGTCTTTGCTGGTAGGGTGGTAACTAGCCACGACCGAAGCCTCCCACCAGACCAGACCTGTGCCAATTTAGAAATTATAAAATTCCAAAGTGGCCCGTGGCGGGAATCGAACCCGCGACCTCCCACTCGAATCCGAGCGCGCGTCCCCTGCGCCAGGGAGGTCGTCGAAATAGTGACGCAACGTCACTGCAATCATGACAATTTGAAAATCGTTGTTATTTTTATTTAAAAAGAGGGCAAAACCGGCGTGTTTTAATTTCAAAATATAATAAGAATATTGAGTGGGGTAGGTATGCCTCATTGGCAGAGTCTAGTCGTTGGGAAACATTACGCAATATGACATTTTTCGTACCTATAGGTATTTTCCCTACCTCTACCTAGAGTGAAACTTGTACAAATATAAGTCTTCTTATTTCATAGTATAACATTTTGTACGTAGGTACCTATGATTGATAATAATACGTAATGATACGTGTATAGTTTATAAAATATTACTTATCTTCCTAAAAACATTATCTTGGAATATCTATATTATGAGCATAACCTTGGCCTTGGTAGAGCGCCGACAGTCGACAGTACACTAAAGACGTTAAAACCTTGACGCACTAATTTTCAATCCCAAAATAATTCGGCTTTGCGTTTACAATAATTATACAAGTCGACTTAAGTTTTTTTGACATCTTTAATTAAGCCTTTAATATGTAATTAAAAAAAGTAACCGTGCAAGTTCCCAACAAAACCTCTGTTTAAGAAATTGCTTAATTTTTGTCTTATCATTACGAAGTTGTATTTTATTATTAGTTTATTATCACACTTTCGGCCACAAATACTTAACCCATGTTTTTCTTAGATTTGCGTTCATTCTAGTCTTTATTGTATTTTGTTGTGCTTTACGTAATCTAGGCTATACTTACTTACAGAACACGAGTCGCTCTAAATAAACACCTGTATCATGTACCTATCTAAAACCGAAAACGTATTGACAGATTAAATCCACAGGCAAAAAAACTAATTGTAGGTATTAATAATATTGACTAGGTATGCATAAAATGTGCAGTTTTTTTATTCATATACGTAGGTACCTACCTAGATAATTTTGTTAACCAGTGGTCATTCTAGTTTCTAACGTAATATTTTTTTTTCGTTTTAAAATAATTTCTAGGGACGTACCAAAGTAGGTAACTACCCATAAATCAAGTGGCTATACCATTTGACTATACCATAATTAAAGCGACAGCTACTTTTAATTCCGGGCAAAATCCACGGTTCCTACGGGATCTGTGAAAAACTAAATAAAAAATCTAGGGTGGCGAAAAACTAATTTAATTTAAGAGGGCGAAGCCGAGCACAACTGCTAATTGCATTAATAAAACAATTTATAATATCTCTTTCTACTGTATAAAAATAAGTCGGGTTTTTCTTCATGACGCTATAACTCCAGAACGCACGAACCGATTTCCACGGTTTTGCATGCGTTGGAAAGGTCTCGGGCTCCGTGAGGTTTATAGCAAAGAAAATTCAGGAAATTTTTCAACAGAAAAGCGAGAAAATCTTTTTTCACATACAGCGCCATCTCTGATACATAGCATGTAGTACAAACCAATATTTTAATTGCGTCGCGTTCAGGCGCTGTGGGGGAATGTGGGTAACACGGGACAAACGGGCCGGGACAAAAATATTTCTAACGCGGAACGGAGTCCGCGGGCACTGCTAGTATTGAAATAAACATATAACTAATTACTATAATTAACCTGAGTGCTCACTATAAACTTCAAAGTTTAAACGTAATTTACTTGTTGAATAAAAACCAGATGTACCTAAGTATCTTAAAATTATGTAATAATTTTTTCATTTTACGTAAGGAAAATTGTATATAATAACATTTTTGAAAAGAGCAAGTGCCGAATTTCTTGCCAGTTCTTCTCGGTGCAAACCTGTTTTCCGAATCTAGCGGTAAAGTTTTAACTTTTCATTTCAAGAGCCTATTAGGTCTATGTGAAAAATAAAGTTTTTCATTTTCATTTTCTCGATGACATACATGCTACCTTATTATGGCGCATCTCATAAAAAATGTTATGGAAGTCATTGTAATTGTATGGGAAATTACTAAAACGTGGTCATACTTTGTAGGCAGATATAAAATATCACAATGTTTTCTTTGAGTAAGTATTTACAAAGAATCTAATCTGCACTAATTAGTACCTACCTAGGACCTATAGGTATTTATTGATATATGTATACGAAGATAATATTCTTGTTTGTTTGTTTGATTTTAATCATCAATCGTCAACAATGGATCAATCAATGATATCTTTTTTAGCAATATTTTATGTATGTAGGTATATTGTATCTACAATATTCGGAGAAAGCAAAGGTTACCATGTTTTTTTCCTAAAATCGGATAATTTAATAATTTCATTTTAATTTTAATAATAAATTTTCACGGACATAAAGTACAACCTACCTACTAATTTAAAAATCATTTATTTAGTTTCTATGTAAAAAATAATTGATTAAGTGCATATTAATATTAAATTAAAATTACATTACGAATGAGTGTTAAATAAATATTTAAATAATTAGAACTCTACAACAATGTTAATTACAATTCAAGAATTGTGCGATGTAATGCGATAGGTAGAGTTCAGATACGATTATGAATGTGTAAAATACAAATCGTTCAATGACCATTCATCGCTGGTATTCTATCAATGATAATAATTAATAGTTAATACTGACTGGATTTTTTGGAAACTACATAATATGAATCGTGAAAATTGATTTTACATGTCTTATATTTTGTATCTAGGTAGTATGGTATGGTAGTAGGTACATATCTACTTAGGTCACCGATAAGAAACCCGAGGATATGGGCATCCGAACAATTTACGTAAACCTTTTTCGTACTTAAGCAAACAGTAGCGCCGTCTGTTATAACTCTATAGGTGGCTGCTGAGCGAACTACACCGTGACCTTAATGCTGGTGACAAAACAAGCATTTTTGGCACCGGTAAACTTTCCAGGGTATTTTATGTCTTTTACTTAGGTATATTTTTAAAATAAATCATTATAAATCCAATTAAATAATTCCTTACGAGTTACGACTAATCGCGAAGACTAAAAAATCTTGAAGAGTAAAAATTCCTTGAGGAATATCGATCTGTCAGCATTGTAATCAAAACAGAAGAAATTCCTGGCGCAGTGCGCAGTAGTTAAAAAACCGGCCAAGTGCGAGTCGGACTCGCGCACCGAGGGTTCCATACCATAAAAGAAGTAAAACATTGAAAGAATCACCTTTGTTCATGAATTTACGAGTGTAATTTACATGTAGGTACTTTTGTTGGCAAACCGCAAACGTAACTTTGTTTTTGGCGGATTATTGTTATTATCAAAAAAAGTATATTAGTCAGCGAGTTGATTTTATTTTTCCTGTAAAATATACGTTAATTTCTATTGATCATATTTATTTCAGATTTTTCGAATGGTAAACTTCGGAGATAAGGGGGGGGAACGGTATTTTTTTCGACAGTTTGCCCAATAAATCAAAAACTATCAGGCATAAAAATAAATAAAAATTGGTTTTAGAATATAAAAGTAACGCCCTTTCATATGATACCCCACTCAATATTGTTATCTCATTTTGAAATTTCGGCGACCCGGTTTTCCCCCCTTTTTAAATAAAAATAAAAACAATTTTCAAATTTTTACGATTGCTATGACGTCGCGTCACTATTATCTATAACTATTCTAAATTTCAGGTCGATAGCTTGAATAGTTACTGAAATAATCGAGTGTGACAGACGGACGGACGGACGGACGGACGGACGGACGGACGGACGGACGGACGGAGAAAGTCTCACCATAAGGGTTCCATTTTTACCAAATTGGTATGGAACCCTAAAAAGTCATGAATGTTGGAAAATCGTCGAAATACCTTCTATTTATTAAAAAGACTATGCCAAGTCGTGTATAAATTATGCGAATGTGAGCAATCTTAAAGTGAAAACATACCTACAAAAAGAAACAGATTTTTTGAGAAAACGAATTCTCGCAATTTCTCCAAGTAGATATATCGATCCAGCTGTCCCAATGTCACGGACCAATGACCTCAATGTGTCTAACCTTGACCGTCCTTTGCGAGCCTAGCGGGCGTTCTGAGTTTCTGCCATTTATCTTATTTCTACTATTATGGAGTTCCACATTGTTATGAGTGCCTCATAATGGGGATGACTTCATTCTTCGCAATAAAAATTCTATCTACTCAATAAAACCTACCTACCCTGGACGCGACGGATCATGTGAAAAAGTGTCACCAGCTTACTGGTATCAAAAATGTATATTTTGACACCGACAGAGACAGTAGCAAGCCAACCGTATTGTCTACACAGATCACTACACTTGCCGACAGTCTGTAGGTAGGTACGTACGTTTCCATGGAGACGGTTTCTAACTTGTTGTGGCGTATTAGTGGGAAATTTTGACAGAGGGCGCTACTATTTTCTTGTATGAAAAAATAAAATGCGTAAAATTTTCTGATGGCCATATCCTCAGGTCCCTTATCGGTGGTCTACTCACATGTTCCTATAATGTGGATTCTTCGTGGTGCCACCGGAGTAGCCGACTCTGGTGCGGATGATCCCGAGGGTGGCTCCAAACAGGGAGTCGTTCGACCAGAAGCAGCCCATCCCGAACGTGGCCTTCTTCGTGGGTATGTCGACATCGTGGAGCAGTGAAGCCTGACACAAACAAACTCACTATAAATACTGGACGTCGAATCATTCATCATCATCAACAGCCGGGTCTGCTCCAAAAGATTCCTTTAGATTGAAGTAGCATTCGGCATGATCCTAATCCAAAAGAGTGAGATAACATAAGTAGGTAGGTAGGTACTTTAGTGTGTGAAGCACTAAGTATATCAAGCTTTCTTTCTTAATACTAACATTGTTTACCAAACATTTATTACCTACTTACCTAAATGCTTTTGGAGTTAAGCAAATTGATAATTGGCAAAGCATCGTGTAAAACGATGATAAAAAGCTGACCCTTGAAAAATAGCCGAACATGCTCCTATTAAAACCTGATACTGGATACAAACCGGTTCAGCAAAACCGGGGTACGGGATCCTTCGGTCGTCACAGTACTTACCTACTTAGGTATTATAAAACTCCTTCACGTTGTAATTACTGAACTGTTTTAATTGCAATTTGGAATGGAAATAGATTTTCCCTGAATCAACGCATAGTTTTTGTCCCTTGGTGATAACCGAACACCAGCAGGGCCGCGGAAAAAAACTAGTAAATTATAGGTAATGTACTTATTACTTAGCTGGGTACTTATTCAAGTCTAGAGAAAGAAAATTGCTCTAGAAAAAGTTTGTATGACAATCTGATACGACAATTTATTGTAGATATGTATGTCATTACATTTACATTTACAAACAAATCCAAAATACAAATATATATATATTCATTACACTTACAAACAAATCCAATAATTCAAGACAATGACATCGAAAATATGGAAGCATTATCTGAACGGATATCTGCTAGCATGACTTGGGCTATTATTCAAGTATCTAGAGCAGAGATTCCCAAACTTATCTCGTTTACCGCCCCCTTTAAAAATCAATTATTTTTCAGCGCCCCCAATTTTTTATAAGCTCCTAAAACTTAAAAACTACAATTTCAATTAATTTAGTTATGGTGTGCTAAAGGTATTCTAAAGTTGGTTGTTTTTAAACTCACGTTCTAAACTAGACATTATTACCAGTGAGAGCAATTAAAACATAACTTTATAACATGAATATATTATTTAGTCAAACTTAAAGAAACAATTTAGATAGGTAATAGTCATTCAATTTTGAAACTTATTTAATGAGAAGGATGAATTTGACGATTTTTTTAGTCAAAATTCTTAGTAACCTTTTTGAATTTCAATTAAATATAAAATATAAAGTAAGCATATATCTAAAATAAATTACAAGTGAAGCATCGCCCCCTTAAACAACGCCAATGCCCCCCATTTTTTTCTGGCCCCCTTAACGCCCCCTTCTAGGTGTCCAACGCCCACAAGGGGGCGTTATCGCCCACTTTGAGAAAGACTGATCTAGAGGTCATTGATAGAAGAAACTGCGTTTAATTGTTTTATCGAACCTCTTACCTCACCAGCCCCACCGACCACAGAAAAAATACACGCATCACTTTTTTACGTTAATTAGTTCTAAGTACAAAATTGAATATACTTCAACATAGGAAATGTAATGCCTCAACCTTATCGTGCAACGTAAATTTAATTTCATGATTCTCGACCATGTTGCGTTTTGAACTACATCCAATTTTACGCTCTGTGTCAATAACAGTAAAATTAATTTTTCAGTGTTCTCAAATAAAGTTTTGGTTTCAATATCGTGTTTTTAAACCCTGAATTCCATGAACTTTTTAAACGGAAGGTCTGTACTTAGTCAATTTAGCGATTGAATGTCATTCTGAAAGATTTTTTTCGTCCCATTTGAACGCTCGACTGGTTCCTGTGACAATCGCAAGTATGCAGCCATAGTCACGTGTCGCGTATAGCGTCGGTCTCGCGAACACGTGAGCGATTGTACGCAGGCTATTTCGGTGAGATCAATTTGTAACTGCCCTTGAGGTACACGACGATTGACTGGGAGTTTTACTTTGTTAGTGATAGAGCCTTAGTACATAGTAGGTATCTCTATGCTTGATTGCTACAGAATACAGATTTAGTTCGACATTGTTAAGTCAACAACTCTGTGACTTATCTAATCCATTTCTAAGATCATCTATAGGCGGAAACTAATAAACTATCCTATCTGGAGTTTTCCTATCCGAGATAGAAAAATTACTCTAGTTTCATACAAGTTCTGTCAAAATTCTATCTCCTACAAAATTCTATATCGATAGTGATGATGCTCTTACGGCAGCTGTTGTATAGTAAGTATGCAGTGGTGTCGTTGCTCGCTTGATGGATGGATTTTCATGCTATACCTACTTATAGTTTAAAAGCGGTATTAGATAATGCAGCATGTTGCGCAGTTTTTGGGGTTCCGTACCTTAAAAGAAATAAAAGGAACCCTAATAAGATCACTATTGTCCGTCTGTCTGTGTGTCACCACTGTTTATTTCAGTAACTACGTATTAGAGCGAAATCAACGACTCTGCCCGCGAAATTCAAAATGTTCGTGGTTTTTTGCAATTTGTACGCACATTATAGGCTTATGGCAGTCAATTTGCGGGAATGGCAGTATCATCTTCACATGTTTCAGTATATCAAAATCTTTGCATAAAAATGTATACTTATCCTAGGAAATTAGTTCGAAACTAATTTCTTTAACGCGACACTTTCAAGCAGAGATTTTTATATAAACACGTGAAGACGATACTGGAAATCCCGAAATTTGACTGCCATAGGTAAGACTATTATGTCTTATGAGCTTAAAAATCGCGAAAAACCACAAACAATTTGAATTTCGCGAGCACACCCGTGGCATGCTCCTTAAAGCAATCGACATGAAATTTTGTGTAGGAAATACTGTGGCCCACACAGACATTGCAATTAAGTATAAAAAAATGAAAATCGATTTTATTTTTATTTAAAAAGGGGGGAAACCGGTCCGTCAAAATGAGATACCTAACACTCGGACCGGATAGAGACTCGGGGACGCAGGTTTCCTTACACTGGTTACCTACCATTACTTAGACCTCAAACGCACATTAGGTAACTTCTCGGTAACTTTGATGAGTTTGAAGTCTGCATTCATCTGTATGTCTGGGATTCGAACCGTAAACCATGCGACCTAAGTTAATCTACATACCTATAGGTGCCAACTGCCAAGCTTCCACACTCCACAGACTAACTATATCTACATTAGGTACGCATGTCCACTATGACAGCGTAGAAAATTAGGAATGTATTTTTTATTTGGTTAATAAAAATAAGAGCGATACGAGTACGACCAAGTTCATTGCTCTACTTTCTTTCGCAAAATAATCCACCAGTCGGAATGGCAATTTACATTGACGCGTTTATCACCAGGCTGTTTATTATTATTCTTTATTCCTTATTTCGCAGTTCGCAGAAGTTTGTTGTCACAAATAACTTTTATTACCTACATGAGTGAGCGAAGGGAGTTCGGGACTTGAGGGCACCCTGACTCGGATAATTCAGGTGACGAAGAGGATGCTGGCGGGGCCTCGCAGGGCTTCTGAGTGGTTATTTTCTTGTATGACCACCCAGAAATAGTCGACCGAACTTTTAAAGATAATCATGTTTTAAGAAATATTCAGGGCGACCGACTTTCAAAACCCGTACATTTACGTTAAGTACGTAAGTAAAAGGAGAATGCCGATTCTTTTATGAAAAGTGGGCTATACCTTGCGTGTTAACCAAATCATCGGTAAAACATAAGAAATATTCTGAATATTATGTAAAAAAAGATTAGTAAGATATTAACAGGGAATTTGTAATAATCTGATTTTCTAAGTGGTTAATTCTCCAAGTTTTACAAGTGGCATGGCGGTTCCACATGTTTCAAAACGTTTAATTACTTTTTTTTTATAATACTTTTGAACCCCTGTTCACATTTCACTAAAGTAAATATATGCGATATTAAAATTTTAAAGATTCTTCATGCATACGTGCTTCAGACGCAGAGTGACGCAAATCTAGCCCATTTTCTGGCATTCTCCTTTAAGACCCTCTGTCTTAAATTTTACTTACTAAAATGGTTCCTCACAAAACAACAACGTTCCTGTTGTTAAGTTGTTCTTGTTCCCTTAGGGCCTTAGTCTATTTTTTAAGTGGTCTTACTCTTACCTATCATTCAGTCATACCAAAAACAATCCTACAGATGTAACTAAAATAAACAGCGACATTTCACTGTCGTATTACTACTGAAAACTGCTCTACGACATAATATTAAAAAAATACTCACGTTGGTGGGAGGCTTCATGTTGCAGACTCTTCGGATGAAACTGAACATGCACGTGAAACCGAGAATACTGAGAGGGAAATTATTTTTCGGCTTAATGCCGAAGAGGATAGAGTCCGCGTGATGAAGGAACTACGTGGAGTGAGGCCGAGACACGTCGGTAGAGCTAGGCGGTCCGGCGAGCACTGAACCAGTGTCAATGCCGCAGTATTCAGTAACCATGATCTGTAGTAGGGGAGCCCACGATGCTAAATCGGTAGTTACTCGAGCGTAAGGCCCGGTTTTCACTAAAGCGGAGCTGTGTTTGAGTAATCAATCAGATTTCGTCATTTCGAAATCTCCTCTCCCCTTAGTTCCGGAGATATCAGTGTGACGAAATCTAATTGGTTAGTCAAACACAGCTCCGCTCCGCTCCGCCATGGTGGAAACCGGGCCTCATTAGGACCTATTGCATTGTAAATATTTGGTGCTAAAATAAGAGAGTTATATTTAATGAATTTCAAGTGTTTAAAAAATCTAAAAAAAAATGTCCATGAAAGTAGGTACTCGAACGCGTCAGATTTTTATACAGACGCTTCCTCTTGATGTGCTTGTGGTCCTGACCTGACAATTATGTAGAGTTTTCTTAATCTGCCGGTTTCAACATTTTATTTCTCACCAGGCAGATTACGGAAATACCTCCTCATAATTAGTGTCAGATTATGGGGTCAGGAAAAATCTGTATAAAAATCTGACGCCCTAAAGAAAAAGTTTCAAAGTCACGATTTTTTTTCATCCCCCACCACTACAATACCTACATAGCATACATCATACCTCATTTATTTAAAATCCAATAGGTCCCCAGTTAGGAACTGGCGCTCGAATAACTACCAATATCTTTTCTTGGGCTCCCCTACTATTGCTATATCAACTACATATGCGCCCGAACATACCAATACGCAAACGCGACTTTGGTGTTTCTGTTTGGTCCAGTTACGAATGACAATGCTGACGTAAGTACTTACTGAAAACAAAGTTTTTTGAAAACGGTTGACAAAAAAGTTACTTAATAAGTATATTAATTAAAATGTGAGATCACTTTCTAACAGCAGGTACTTTTTCATCATTTATGCGACATCACCACATAATGGTGACCGCATACTGGTGACAGCATTGAAACATAGCAATTTATGTCGTATTTTTATGACAAACACGTCTTAATGTCCATTGATAAAAACTTGAATTCCATTGCCATGCTGTGACCAGTATGCGGTAGCCCTTATGGGAAAGTAGTCTATCTCATTTAAAGATCCTTGTAAAAAATTGTTTATATAGGTACTTTAAGTATATAAACATTTTTACGTTACGGAAAAAAGGTAAGAATAAAATAAACGAGATTTAATTTAAACAAACGTTTTATTTATTTAATATTATATTTTATTTAAGAAAATTAGGAATCATCTCATAACATCACTACTGTTTAAAAGTCAGTCACTAATTATTATAATGTTTAAAAATCTATGTAAAATCCTTAAATAATTAGTATTTCTCTTATTATGAACATTAAAATACAACAGTTGAAAATTGCATTGTGTTAAACTGTTTTCAGTTTAGAATAACATTTTGTACCGATTATAATTTTACAGTTAAACAGTAGTGTCTTGGAATAAACATTGTTTATGAAAGCTAATTGATAAAAAAAACTTGAAACATCCCACAAATCAACACTAATTTGTTGTTACTGATGTTGGGTTGGCTAATGAACTGTTGTTTGATAGTAATTAATAAGATAAAAATTATCTTTTTTTGTACCGATTAGCTTCACCCATAAACTATTTATAATAAATAATGTGTAGTTTATGGAAGCTAAGTGATAAAAAAATCTAGAATACATTACATATCCTACAAATCAACTAATTTGTTGGTATTGCTGTTGGAATGTTGGTAATCAATTAAGTAAATAAATACCACCTACTTTATCTGTTTTTGTACCAATTAGCTTCATCCATAAAGGTATTTATGTAAGTACAATTACAATTAACAATAAATCACAATAATATTTACAATTTTATCTGTAAACGACAATAATTACGAAAACACTAGGTATCTAATTTAGTTTGGATACATTTCTCTGGGGTTTAAGTATCTGGCTCATTTACAGTTTACGCTTCAGAAGGAATAGGTACTTAAGAAATATACTAAACCTCAAAAGTGAGGTTTGTGCTGATTGATTAGGATATGCGTTGTGGAAGTACATTTTTCGTAGATATTTTGTTTTTTAATTTCCGCTATAATTAAAAGCGTAAAGGCCGAAACTTGTCAACTTTTCAAAACCATTCGATGGAAAGAAGGCAAGAATTTATAAGTTGGCAAGTCATAAAAAATCTAGGCAATAAAGTTGCTCATAGACAATGTTGCAAAAAATACGTAACTTAAGCATTAACTGATACCTAACCTAATAGCGGTTCTATAGTACCTATTTAGTTACGATGACAAAATTACGATTATAAATACACTTGAATTAACAACAAGAACTTTACAAGCCATTCATTTTTAATGTTTTTGATTATATACCCACTAAAATAAACAACATTTATGAAACCAATTGGAAGTTTATGTCTTCCTACGTGAGTTTTAAGGACCCTTTACACGATATCTTTTCATACCGTAAGAAAAATGATTAATTTTTCATACCTATCAATGCTCTTCAAGAATTGCAACTGCTTGAACACAAAACATGACCGCAAAATTAATTGTCACAACTTTATCAAGGTCAAATGAATTCAAAATTATTATTCTAAGAGACTTTATGAATTCACATGAACAATTAATCACTGGAAGATGAAATCAACTAACTGGTAATTATTTGTTTGTAATTTTGGTTGTTTAACGTATTGTGAAACGAATAAACTGGATGAACCGCGGATCCAGGGAGGATTGGTGACCTCGCCCTGACCATTGGTAGTAGATATACAATCAAAAACCAATATAGCATAATAAGATAAGTAAATACCCAATTAGACATGTCGTTTTCAGTTATAAATACACAAGACCGAAGAACTGTAAACAACTTTTTATCTCCGTTGTTTGGGAGCTACAACTTTTTGCTTCAATTATATTGAATGCAATAGGCAAGAGAATGTTCTCATGTGAATGGGCCTTAAATAACAAATAATGTAACATTTTTTTAAGGCAAGAGTGACAAGAGGCACTGATGTAGAACTTACACATACGTTCAAACTTCAAACTACGGTAAATATTTATGATTTTTCTAAATAGTTTTTTCATACATAGCATGCATCGATTAAATATAATATTTTTGTGAAAAAAAATTTTGAGATATGTCTAAAAGTGATCTGTGGAAGTAATTAAGGTTTTTTTTCTTAAATTAATATAAATACTCTCATTAACTTTCTAAGTTTAAGCAACAATTTTATTAAAATATACCTGATTAAGATATAATTTACTTTGTATATTTTTAAAGTATTTTTGATAAAATATAAGTAAATATAATTATCACAAAATGCAAACTGTAAAATGCTCTCGTAAAATAATACTGTAAGAGAATTACAAAAAAAAAGTCCGAAACAGTTTGTGCTTAGATAACTATAAGGCCATTGTATATTGCTTTGTTCCACATAAATTTCTATAATTATATAAATAATGTTCTATTTACTGTTTGCGACGTTACTTATAGTTTTAGTTTATGCTGTTTTTAAGTACTTTTTAAGTACTATAAATTACATCAAACTACCACAACAACTAATCTAATCTAGTGACTATAATATGGACGAATGGATTACTAAAAGTCGTATCCAAATTCACCGAAAAACTGTGAAACGCTATGTCACTCGGTAATTGTGAATACAACTTGATGGATGGGTTTTCTAATGACATCAGGTAGGCGATTGGCATAACGCATCGGCTACATTTCGTTAAGTCAAATGTTTAAAAAGCTCACGGCAATTATGTATATAAATAAACAATGTTAAAACCAAAACATTTTTAGCGAACACTGAAAATTTACTTTACCACTATTGATATAGAGCGTAAAATTGAATGACGTTCAAAACGCAACATGGTCGAGAATCATTTAATATACTTTGCGCGTAAGTTAAAGGATTAAAATATTTCCCGCGTAAAAATCCATTAAATTTTACACTCTAAACCAATATACGTAAAGTTTATTTTTCAGTGTTAATTTTTTATTTTATTTCTTGATTCACATCACTCACGTGTGTGAAAACGTTACGTGAATCACCAACCAGTAGATGATAAATGTATATACTAGTATAGGGCGCGGTAAGTAAGTCTAGCGGTGAAAGTTGCCGGCAAAAGTCGAAAATAAGGTGAAAATGAAAATTCATTAATTTCAAAAATTTCAAAAGGTATCATGGGGGTAGGCGGGTCGCGGGGCGGGCGTGCTTATCGTTCGCACGCGCTGATTGGTCGCTTTCCGTTCCTTTTCCGCATTTATCCCCACTAAGGCTCGGTTGCTTGACTTGACTTTAACCGAAACGTTATAGTTAAATATGGCGGCCTGACTCTTATTTCGAACGAAATAAGAGTCAGGCCGCCATATTTAACTATAACGTTTCGGTTAAAGTCGAGTCAAGCAACCGAGCCTAGGTTTCGTTCAGCGCTAGACATACCTGCGACTTGTAACGTATATTTACATTGCCTTAAACATTTATATTCAACAATAATGGAATGTTAGCTGCCTTCTTTAAAAACCATGTAGTATAATTGGAATTTTAGATTTAATTATCTCACTCCATGTTTACCTATGTTTACTTTATTAATAGTTTATATTAATAAAATTTTCATAAAAATGTATGTACGTAGTATCAGTATAGCAAAACTGCTTTAGTTTAAAAAAGGTAAGATACAATACGCAATAAAATCAGACTGGAAATTGGCACAAATAGAGTATTAAGTGAAATAAACGGTATATATCTATGCAGGAAACTTTGAATGTCTAAATATCTCTCTCTTGCTAAGTCTTTTAGTATATGTCCAATTTATGTCTTAAAGGACAATGCACACAGACAGCATTGTGTGATAAAACCAAAGAATTAAATCGCTAGATGAGCCCCAAACCTCCAAAAACGTCCACGTTTTTGTCTTGTGTGCGACACGTTGTCCTTTTACACACACAGCGACATAATATAATGGTGATATAGCGAGTCTCATTTACTCTTAAACGAAATTTGCCCTTGCGTTCTCTGTCACACAATCTTACACTACAGCATGCTGAGAGCACTCACTCAGCATATTTGTGGACGTTTTCGATGTGCGCAATGTATAGGCTTTGTCTCCGATACCAATTCCGTGAAATTTGGTTTGTTTGTTTTGTTAAAAATGGCAATCAAAGAATCAGACTAACAAGCAAGCTCTAACATGAACAATGAACAATAATTACGTACAAGAGTAAAAGAAAAAATCCTGAACTGTTTAACTATAATAAGTATATTAAACTCCAAACAGCAACAAGGAACGTGGAAATAAAAGGCACAAGATTAAAAACCCGTGCATTACAAATAATACAGTATATTTAGCATGGAATTCGAGCTATAGTTTCCATCGTCAAATCTAAGAATTTCTGTAACACAACCTCTTAAAATTCAGTATCTCTTTATCTCGATATCTCTAACATGTCATTACTCTGTGTAAAGAAATATCCGCGAGCTTTGGTTTAGTGACCCCGCGGTACGGTAATGTCGCTAGTGTGTCTAGGCGTTACAGAGTAGTGACCACGGTCCACGTTTACATCTATGAAAAAAGTATTCTAAAAGTTAAACAAAATATGTTAATTTTAACGATAGGAACTATCGTCTATATATTATAGCTTTCTGTTATTTTTTTATCACAATCCAATGAAAAGAAAATCCTTCCTCGAAGTTCTCGTATTTGCTACGGAACCTCGAGATGTAAGTCGTGTATTACTGTAAGGCACGGAGATTAATACACTAACCGTCAACCGAAATGACATGGCCCCCTCGCTCTGTCAACAATCAGCTGTTATTCAAACTGAACTATGTATACCGCGATCTGTAAAGCAAATGCATGAAGCATTTTATTGTTAAGAATATGAAATAAACTGGCGCCTTTAAGTTATTTATAAAGTACCACAAGTTACAGATAACTAGCACGAATCGTGAGCAAGTTAAAAATAACGCAATTAAGTGATTTTTTGAGACAAGATATTTGGTTGAAGACCTGTCTTTGGAGACAGTCCTTAATTGTTTTGAGAAGTGCTGACCTACATTCATAGATTTTGAAAATAATGTTATTTTGACAAAAATCACTGTTAATCAGTGCCAATTGACCCTGTTTCTTATGGATCATATATGTCTCGATTATATTTTTAGTTAGATTTGAATAGGGCCTTAGTTAACAGTACAACGAATTCGCTTTACAGATAGGTTGTACAAAACAAGTTTTATACCTATACAACAATTCCAGTCTTAGAACCTTAGTTTATTGAAATATATATAAATCCAACGTTGCAATAGAAACAGCTAATTTTCAAAGATTTAAAAACAATCCGTATAAGATTTTAAAAACCCTAAAAAATCTGGTCGAAAAGATTTTGTTTTGCCAATAATACCTACAAAGTTATAGTGATACAAAAAAGTAATATTTGGATATTTATATAAAATATCCAAAACATGCTTTGAAAAAGTATAGTTACATTAGAATTTTAGACAGTTGTACCAATTCTATGAATTTAAGAAGGCAGGCTGAGTTTACTTAGAACTCAATAGAATTATGAAGTAAAGAAATACAATTAGAATTTTCAGTATTTACATTATTTAAAAAAAAAATATTATATTCTCGTCTTATAATTAAAATAAGACAAATCTTTATAAATTAATAAGAAATGGCGAAATTATTTTAGGAAGAAATAACTGCATTTCAAGACGATGAAAAATTAAAAAACTTGATAAACCTTTCGACGATAATTTATCGTTAATTCTCATTTTATTGTTTTTATTGATTTCTGCGATTTTATTTATTACGAGTAATTTATTTGAATTTTTTTAATAAATATTTATTTTTATTATTATCACATGGAATGTTACGTTATACATACGTGATACGACCAGCGTTTTTATATCTATTTTTATGTACTTAGGAAAGAACATCGGTTATTGACAGGTGTGTTAAATTTAGCGCGTCTAAAAATCTTCTATCCCTTTAAAACATTACGGTTGAAAAGATAGCATTATCTCTTAAGACTAGGATTATCCCTTTCCACAAAAGGTTTTTAGAAGCGTGAAATTTAGAGATTTTAAAAACATAATCACTACCATTATTGAGGTTTGAAATAACATGTCCTTCTAAATTTGAATTGATAGTATGGAATCTCGTAAAGATAGTGATTAAGTCCAAACGTTTTTTAAATGAAAAAAATCATGAGCTGTTATTACTTATTTCCTAAGCAATACAAAATATTTCAAAACCCATATCTTCTTATAGGACTTCAAATAACGGAATGCACTAAGATAATAGGAAAATGATATTACAAACTACAAACAGAGATGGGAAAAGTGTAATCATAATAAATGACGATTAAAGATTCCGAGTGCAATCAGTCGCGAATGCAAATCGCCGAAACAGTGACTGTATCTAGGGATTATTTTCATAACAATCACTATTTTGATGAATTTCATTATTCGGAATCATAATCATAAATCACGATTAAATTGTAATCAAAATCGTTAATCTTTAATCAGCATTAGTTTGCAATTACGATTAGATTTTTTCCATCTCTGACAACAAATACACTAGAACAAGTTCACATACGAAATACCTACTACAACTGTAACATTGTGTGTTATTAGCAACCAACTTTTCTTCGTAATCATTGAGCTCTTATACTATCACATGACTCTTAGCGTATTGGCAAGCCCTTGCTCCTTGAGCAAAAATGCAATTTCGTCATTAATTAAATTATGATTTCAACATCATTTTTCCATCGATATCGGAGCGAGCTATTTTCTAAGTTTAATATTATTAGTCCATCCTTTAAAGTTTAAAGGATGGACTAATAATAATATTAAACTTTAAAGTTTAAACTGAGGTAGGGTATTTGCCTCAAAAAAAAATTATTTTGGGTCTTCTATCTCCAGCTAGCAAACCAAAAATTTGTATAGTACAAAGCTGTGTCGTAACTTACAATTGACGTCATTTGGCGTCATAACTCTTTGTTACTTGATATATTATTTAATTAATTAATTATTTAATTCGGTAAAAATCAGCAACTTCAATACGAAAAAAAACTTTTCATTTTGTCTAGTATTAAACAATTCAGTAAAGTTAAGGAGTATTCGATGAAAAAACGACACCGAAATCATTCAAGCCCGCCATTAAAACTCGACGCACACAACCTAGGACAAGCCCCGAAATAAATAACTTTTTGGAATGACAATCAGACTTGTACGCAACGAATGGGTCCATTCAATAGCTGATATATTACATGATGATGCAACATCGGTGCGATTTCGTGTCCCCAACTACGTCGCTGGTGTTCCCGGAAAATCTGGGGACGGTTGCGGTGCCTGGGGTTAAAGTCGCTGGACTTATCTGTATCTGGGTGTCCGTCTTGCCCTCTGGTATCGAGCTGAGGCTGTGGTTCGTTGTGGAGGTCAGGCTGTTCTCGACCGGGCTCCCGTTTGTTCGTATCTGGGCGCGTTGCTTCTTCAAATCCGCCAAAGTGCCTGGAATATTCGAGAGCGTTATCGATCGACTGCTATGATGTTTAGTTTTTTAGTTTCGAGTCTTTAACGAATTTATTGGTAATATAAGGACTATTCATTCACACATAATGGGTTAGGAGATTGTTGAAAAACCTCGTATTATACAACAAACAAATTCTACCACCAGCTGAATGGCTGAAGAAAATATATTATACAACACATTCTGCCAATCAGCGGGCAGCAGAAGTTGTTTCCAATAATAACGATAGCCATAAATACAATTTGTCAGAAATTAAGCAGCGAGTACCATAAATACTCTCAGGGACAATGCCCTAAGTTAATTATCGTTTGTACAGTTATATACTCTCAAGAAATATGTGCAACAGGGATTTCGGTACCTAACTTATAAAATAAAATTAAAAATGTATAGTATGTCGTGCCGGTATATTTTAGAACACTGATGGCACTAATTCAGTTAACTGTGAAAGAAATGTGAAAATTTTCTGATTCATACAAAATGCGATCTCATGTGATGGTAAGTGATGATGTAGTAAAGGTTGTTATCGTGCTAACTTGGAAGGGCCCATCAATCTCTAACGGTTTACGCAGCAGCAGCTTAGGTCTGGTGAGAGGCTTTTGCCGTGGCTAGTTTCCACCCTGATAGCATAGACGCATTATTTTATGATCCGCAATTTACTTTCCCGCGCGATTCTATGTAGAAACCAAAACTTGTCTTTGTCTTTGCAAGTTAGTACGATAACATCTTCGGCTGCAGTGCTCATCATCAGATGAGATCGCCATTAAGTTCGAACTTATACTCGTATGGTGTAAAAAAAGGTAACCAGATATCAGCTGTAAAAACTACTGAATTTCTTAATTCGGGTCAAATTACGCGAGTAGAGATTGGTCGAGCGATTGATGCAACAACAATTAATTTGATCTAGTGGGCAAATTAACAACTGTGGTTATTATAAGTGCGCTGCTTGTTCAGAGATAAGCAACAACTAACTGTGAAGGAATGCGATGTGTGTAAATTGCACTATACTTTCACATACGTATCTACTGTAATTGAACATAGCCGTGTATGCTGGAGCTGTATTATTTGCGAAGTGTAACATCTGACAAGCCGACTAATGACACAATTGGTGTAATGTTCATCTTAATTTTAAAGTAGAACTACAAATTTCAACTTTTAGAATTACAATATGGACGAATAGCGTCAATAAAGCAAAATCGCAACTTGGATTTAGTAATTGCATGGACCATGGTAAATAATAATATATTTACAAATTTCTGAATTATTTAGACATTATTAATACAAATTTGTCATTGCTTTAAAAATTATTTGTTTTTAAAGATAAAGTTTGTCTATCCTGATTTTCTATTGAAAAACATGAGTTGGTATTGGTTATTTTAGTACTTAGTTTCTAGGTCTTCCGAGCTAAATCCAAATTGTTATTTTGCATTACTACATAGATATATATACAACTGTACACAAAAACGAAAACAAAAGAGATTGTGTTATAAAGGATAATTTATAAGTTAGTATCCATGCAACAATTCACAAATAAATCTAGATTGAAATGAAATAGTCAAAGATGTATCTACGCAAGACATACTATAGCTTGACCGCTATAAACTTGGCCCTCCCATGGTCTGCGGGACGCGGGGCGGGTGTGCGATTGGCTATACACGATACGATGTAATGACTCGCATCTTGAGAATTCGCCTATGGTATTTTCTTGAGTTTTATCATTATCCACATCGCAAGATTATTATTATCGTGTGTAGCGTAATTCACGTCAGTCACTGACAGCTGATTAGTTGAGCGCACTGATCCCTATTCTATGGATCCACAGTGAGCCTCGCCTCAATTGTATAGAATGTTTAATCCATAGAATAGATATCAGTGGTTGAGTAGCTCCCGCCCCGCGTCCCGCAGACCATGGGAGGGCCAAGTTTATAGCGGTGTAGCTAGAGTAGGAATACATAAGTGAGAAAGAGGCACAAACAAGCCAGAAAGAGAACTACACTGAAGAAACACTAGACACTTAGAAAACAAAACAACTACAACTACAGCCGGAGACAGCTTGCCTCATATGCATCCTCGATATCTTCCCATGGATCACTCCCCACTTCCGTAAACTTCAATATAATAGAAAACCATCACTGTGCAAAACTGTTAGATATAAATAAACTTTACAATAGCAGTGGGGCCAGATCGTACAAACGATATTTTACGGGCATAAAATACAGCAATTTCTATTCAATTCTATTTTCTAGACAATTGGCGATTCCTATCTATCCATGGTTTGCCTTATACTAGAGATAGAAATGTGACATAACTTCTATGGAGCTTATGTCACATTGATATCTCTAGTAGAGCAAATGGAAGATATGTAGAATATTGGGAAACGGTAAATATCGCCCTTACCATATTACTTTCGGAATGGCAGTGCCTCATTTACTTTTTCATTCTAGAATTCTATAGACTAAAAAAGGAGTTAGCACTATCCAATTTCTCTTACCAAAAAGAAAAGGTTATCTGGAAGAGATTGTCTATGAAAATACGACCGCCTTTTGCGCATCAAGTGTTTTTCATAATAATATTATAATGTTTCTGTTCCGTTTGCAATTAATAACTTATTAATTCACTCAAGGAGTTCACATGATGGGAAATCATAGAGTTTAGCCATTATTTTTGAAATAACAGTTAATTTATAAAACTGAATACTAAAATTTAACAATAAATCGAATAAATTAACAAAGGAAAAAGTCTACCGTTGAATTTAATGCCCGTAAAAACACCGCTAGTCGAACTCCGTCCGCACCGCATAATTCATAAGGTTAAACTGTGCCGTACACGTATTATGAGTGCTTTAATACAAACGGAGGTTCGTAAGGATGCATATAATTACCTGCGTTAATCATGACGGTGACATGAACATTGATTTTACCATTATTGTCGGTGGTGTAGGTAGCGGTGCCGCCCTCGGCGATCGCGATGGGGTTTTGGCTCACCACCAACTCTTTCCTACCGTCTATCGCGTCCTCTGTTTTGTAACCCTCGTTGTCCTGGCCCTCCGGGGCCTTTCTGACGCCGTTGGGTAGGGAGCGTTCGAAGTGCTTCTCGTTTTCGTGCAAGGGGCCGGGTGCGTAGTGCGATGCGGCGTTCACGCCGAACAACGGGTTAGTGATCTTCGGCTGGTTGTAAGTGAGGTTGTCGTTCGAGTCGATGGCGTCACTGGGTTTAAGCGGGATCTTTTGGGTGAAGGAGTGTTTGGGCACTGCGTAGTCCACATTTCCTGAGTCGTAGCTCTGGTTGGAGGTGGTCGAGCTGATGGAGAGTCGCGTGTGAGACAAGTCGGGTACATTAGTCGTGTTCTGGTCATTCTCAACGCCGTTCGTGAGCCCCTGGAAAGAAAAGTCACAGTATTCATAAAATAATAATCGACCAAGTACGAGTCGGACTTGTGCACGAAGGGTTCCGTACATCAATGCAAACCGCATGCGGTTTGAATTGATGGGAACCCCGGAAAATTTTTAGCCCTAAGGTTCCAGATTTAAAACATTTTATATTGCTCTGTGAGGCATTGGAGTGAAATAGTTATATCATCCCCAACTCCCAATACCTCGAAGAGGAGAGAAAAACATTAACTCCGAAGGGTATTGCAAGTAAAATTCGTGTAAAATTCAAAGCAATTTCATAATACTCAATTATCGTATTCTTCATTCTTCATATCTGTAGTCTACATAAATATAAATATGGTACATAAATACACTTGTATATTTATTCTGTTTTAAATATCAATCTAAAAAATGTGTGGTCAACATTTAGCCACGCCTGTCTGTTTAAAATTTCGTTACTTTTAACCAGTGCAAGTTCTTCACACGAGCAATCGGAATCTGGGTTTCGGTACTCGTTCACTAGAACTAAGCCTTATATTAAATACTTAGCAGTACCTAATAAAATATAAGTTTCGATAGGAATTCTACGAATGTTTAGAATTTATCTGGAAACTAGCATGTACTTATTTATCCTCAGTGAGGTTTATCTGATGAAAACATTAAAGCCAAATAAGATCATGAGCCAATATGTAATTTTGTTCCACGAGGGCGTTATTTTAAGTTCAGAGCGAAGGATTGTAAAGTAGAATCCTTCACTCTGAACAAAACTTTCTGAAGAAATTTGCCATCGCTTCCTAAAAAAAATAAGAGTATCTATTTACTTAAAATTCGTATGCATCTACCTACTACATTATTCGAAGATTAGCATGAAAATTCTGAGAGAAAAAAAATATGACACTAACGTGGACCAATCAAAAGAGAGAAAACCAAACTCCCATAAGAACAAAATGAATTTTGCACTCGCAATTCTTTGCATCCAATTTTCGTTGAATACATATACTCATATGATGAAAAAATATATTTCGTTTCTTACTTATGTTTCTAAGAAACAGAGTTACACTTTCACTAAAGTGTAACTTATATCTTCGATGAATGCACACACAGATATTTATGTTATTCTATTCATGACCATTGAGCAATTGTGCGTGACGCATTCTTGCTATTTGTTCGCAAGTTTTTCAATTCGGAAGAATTTATAAAATCCGTGGGTTTCCTGATAAAAAATTTAAGGAAAGTAAACAGAATTATCAGTCCAATCTCTTCTTACTCATACCCACGCAAATAAAATTCAGCTTTTCTAAAATATCTAACTAAACGCAAATGCAAAGATTGATTTTGATTGATTGATCCACTTTTGTGTATCATACGAGTAATGTTACAAATAAAGTTTTGTCAGGATTTTCACAGGTAGGTTAAGGAATATACACGATATCTTCTAGTAAACTTTGTTCGAAGTGTTATTGTGGTTAAAGAACTATATTATTATTCTCTAAAGAAATTAAACATTTCACTTGATGAGAAATATAAACAAAAATTACAAAAACAACACAGCACATAATTTAAAGGAACATTTAAAAAAACAAAATATACTCCGATAGGAGCAGTTGTTAGTTTCTGTTTTACTCATAACAAGTGAGGTACTAGGTCCTTGCCTGCCTTCACCTTTGACGGTAAGTGAAGACGCGGCCGAGCACCCAGTTGGCGCTTAGCTACGAGTGGAAGGTCCCGGGTTCGATTACCGATACGGGACATTTTGTAATTTTATGATTTCTGTATTAGAATTTCTGCTGCCCCCTAGTGGCACAGACTTCTGGCTTCAAACTAAATTGAAAATACATTTTTTAATGAGTATGTGCCGAGTTTCTTGCTCGTTCTTCTCGGTGCGAAACTGCTTTCTAAACGAGGCGGTAAAGTTTGGCATAAGTACCAGTAATCTAGGCTTTTGTGAAAGAACAAATATTTTGATTTTGTTAAGGTTCTGCTGAACTGTGAAAATTACATCACTCGTACATACCCGATAACGGAGCCCAAGCACCTGCGGCTCCTTGCGCATGCGGTGCAGGTTGTCATTCGTCAAGAACATTATATCGAGCGACATCGTGTCAAAGTCACAGCGATCCGATAAACATCATCACTGAATCACAACACACTGATCAATTCGGACACTGACGCGAATTTTCCTGGAGGCGTGAATATTCCTTAGATTTGTGAACATCGTAATGCATTATCATTTATCAGGGAGATTTGCTATGTTATGCTGCGTGCGCGGGCGGCCCGCGCCGACTGCGCACGCGTCCGCGATGCGTGAAACCGTTCGCAGGGAAATCGCAGGAAAATATAATACCAACTCACATCACTCTATGGCTATGCCCCAACTATGCCCGCAAATTTATAACTGCAAAGTTAGTACAAAATACAATCATACTAAGAATTCGATATCGTTGTACGTTTT
Organism: Coenonympha glycerion; assembly: GCA_963855885.1. Classification (NCBI taxonomy): domain Eukaryota; kingdom Metazoa; phylum Arthropoda; class Insecta; order Lepidoptera; family Nymphalidae; genus Coenonympha; species Coenonympha glycerion. Next base: position 10,978,362 of record OY979636.1, on the reverse strand, counting down.
CGGTTACTCTATATAGTCTATACGCATATAGATTGTATAGCCTATGGTAAAACTGAAACGAGATTCGAATCGAAATGCATCCAACATTTTGTACTAGCCTTAAGCCTACCAACAAAGCCTTGTGAAATAATTTTCATAACTTCGTTGGAGATTAACGACTGTAATAATTATAGATACAACAGATCTTTGAAATTTATAATTGAATGAATTAAGGGTGCTAATGTGTTTCGTGTGAAACAGAGCGGATATATGAGCGTCATTACAATCATCCTGAAAGATCATCACTATGAAAGTACCAAAACTGCTTTGCGATTCTGCATAAATACTTATATAGCTTCGACAAGGTTACATCTATGCAGCATCGGTTGTGCAGCCAAAGCACTGATTGGCTGTGATGGTTGCGTTGCTATGGTTACCGGCGATGTTTGGGCGATGTACAACTTTTTTTAGAGAATCATCACACACTTATTTACATTTCCTTATAAGTAAGAGATAGTGTCTAGATAAAGTAACTTTTGATATTATATCACTTTTCATCAATATCCTGAGTTCCTGACTCGTCGATCATTATCTGATATTTCTTCTTTTCTTTCGACTTTCGAGTAAAATGTCTCTCTATTAAAACTGTTTCAACTGTCTCATTTAACTGAAACTTCCAATGTGATCGATGTGTGTTCAGTGAATGACCTTGATCAAGTCTAAGTAGAAACAAAAGATTTACTATTTTGGCTTGAGATTAAAAGTAATTAAATTTGATAACGAATAGCTATATAAATATTTAATAATATAAATAACTAACTGCATTTAACACATACTGCTGTAAATATAAAAGCTTTCTAATTTTTAATTACGGCATATTAACAGTTTTCGATGTTCATGGTGTACCGTGTGAATAATAGATTCTTGTTATAACAAAATACACGGCAAATATGGGCGGTGCGGCCAATTAATTATCTTAGTCCATCTAATTGCCATCGGGCTCGCGTCGAAAGTGGAGAAAGTACGGGAGCGTAAAAAACGTAACTAACTATACTATTTAATACAGAGCGGCATCGATTTGCGAGAATTCATAGTAAAAAATATATTATAATGTCGCTTGGCACTTGCCGCAAACTCTACAAACCTTTGGCTTTATTTTGGGTTTGTTTCCGCCATCTACACGTTTGCGAGCGCGTTGGTATGTTCTAAACAGGCATGCATGATGGTGTCGAGTTTGTGTCGGCTATAAAAGTTATTTTTAAGAAAGTAAGGAAAAGAAAACGAAAAATACGAAAAAGGAGAATAATGATGGTGAATGTTAATAATTCATGAAAACCATTCAAGTCACCACCAAAAAAAGACTAAGTTGGACGCAAACGTGTGGTTATGTCGCAAGCCCAAGCAAGCATTACTGACAAACTCCATTTGGTTTGAGATAAAAACCGATACTCAGCGGTATATAGGCAAAACTCTCTGTCCACACGCTTGAATTTGTGCTGGTTTGTGCGCTATGAAAACTTCTACCCGAAATTATATTGATTGATTTCCAAAATATTCAATATTGTATTATGGTCTTCAATCCCTTATTACAGGAAAGACTTTTTAGTTTCATCAGTAGTAGATCGTTATTCATTAGTCTATGTTGTTGGTGTAGGGGTAATAGGTAAAAGCGGGTAATAGGCTTCACACACTTTTGAGAAAATTGAAGAGAGCTATCAGATATGAGGGTGGGAGGGTACGAAATGAAACTTATTTTACTTGAAGCAGAATAATTATGTGCAAAGTAATTGTCATGTTTTCTGTGTGAGTGCGTTAGGTCCGAGAGTAGTTCGTAAGCTATTTATTTACTATCCCTAATGGCAAAATCACGTTCGCCGGGTAAGTTTTAATACAGTAAAATATTCTAACTGAATAATCTTTAAACGGAAATGTAGGCTAGAAACAGCTAATAGATAAGAAATCTTTGCAATTAATCTAAAGATGCTAAAGGTAATCCATAATAACAGTAATAATTTTCGCGAGATCTAGAATAGAACCGGCCACAAAAACCGCGCCATACCAGCGCGCCTGTGCGCTGCGCGCGCGCAATTAGTACTCGGGATACTTTCTGCCAATTAGTTCCACACTCGATTTGGATACTTGCTCGCGCATACACGCCCGCTCGATGAATTGCGCACAGCGGTAACACGAAATAAATCACTTTGCTCTTTAAAATTATAAAAAAGTTATATTATTTTATAATAAAACCTACCAAGTGCGAGCCGGACTCGCGGACAAAGAGTTCCGTATCAGTATTAGTAGGTACTTGGGATACTTTCTACCAATTAGTTCCACACTCGATTTGGATACTTGCTCGCGCATACACGCCCGCTCGATGAATTGCGCACAGCGGAAATACGAAATAAATCACTTTGCTCTATACAATCTTAATAAAATTTCCGAATATAATTTTATTAAAAATTGAAAGCATCCTTATATATTCATTTTATTCTGATTTTTAGTATTTGTTGTTACAGCGGCAACAGAAATACATGATCAGTTCTGTGTACATTTCAAGTGTCTAACAACAATGGTTCAACAGAAGGGCGGACATAAAGACGGACAGACGGACGGCGTAGTCTTAGTAATAGGGTCCCGTTTTATAACCCTTTGGGTACGGAACCCTAAAAAATATTCATAATCACAATAAATATTAAACGGATGAAAAAAAAATCTCGTGTACGGTATATTACCCATTTAAGTTGTAAACTACATCGTGAAACGCTTTAGTAATTAGATTGTTGTAGAGCAAGGTCACTCGGCCTAAGAGCAATATTTCACGTTGAGCAATCTAGACTTGCACACATTAAGATCATAATATCTGTAATGCTACACAGATCAAATTATTAATTCCAGAAAAAAATCTAAAGCAAGTGTGTAAATGATACAATAGAAAATAAGTACATATTTTCGCAAAAGAAGTCTGAGAGGATACACAAGTATCCTTTCAAAATATAATGCTTAGGTAATATCATTTTGAAACGACGATTTCCCCCCGGGTTTTCCCCCCTTTTCAAATAAAAATAAAAACGATTTTCAATGGTTTCAATGTCGTCGACCATTATTACCTACAACGGTTCCAAATTTTTTGTCGATATCTTTGATAGTTACTGAAATAAAGGCTCGTGACAGAAAGACAGACGAACAACAAGACGAACTGATCTTATAAAAGTTTAATTTTTTTTTTGAGGTACGGTAACGGAACACTAACAAATGTTTTTGTAGTGGCGCCAATGGTTTTTAGGGCGCTTCTTAGGGATTACAGTAGCCCAAAATGTCATAGAAATTCAATAATGCACAATGTATGGCGCAATAGTGTACCTATATGTAATTCTATTCACGAAGACGCGCCCCACTCCTTCAAACCACTTGAAAAAATATTACTATACTGCTTACTCGTACAGAACTTTCTATTCCTATGGAATTATGTGAAGCAAACATTGTGGAATTTATTGTCAAATCTGCAGCAGTGGGTACAGCAGTTAATTTTTATGATTTCTCCGTCATCTGGAATGTTCACTATAACGGATTAATGTAGCAAAAGTAACGCGCAGTCGGCCCGTCCATTACGTGTCAAACAATGTCCACAGTTTTTCTAATTACTATACAATACAACACTAATTAATATGCTTTTTAACCGACTTCAAAAAAAAGGAGGAGGTTCTCAATTCGTCGGCATCTTTTTTTTTTATGTATGTTCACCGATTACTCGAAGACGTGTAAACCGATTTGGAAAATTCTTTTTTGGTTGAAAGGGTATACTTCCAAGATGGTCCCATTTTTTTTTGGTCAGGATCTGATGATGGAACCTGAAGAAGTCGAGGGAACTTTTCAAATTTTATATGGACACTTGAAACAATTAGGGTATTATTTGAAAAAGTAATATTTTCCAAGTTGTCCTATAGTCATCAGGTCAGGATCTGATCATGGGATCTTGGTGAAATCGAGGGAACTCTTCAAATTTTGCTAATATACTTGAAGCGATTTGGGTATTTTTTTATAATGACTAGTGCATTTGCTTGCAGATGCTGACTTAATGACTATAGTCATCAAGTCAGGTTCTGATGATAGGATCTCGGAAAAATTGAGGGAACTCTTCAGATTTTATAAGCACACTTCAAGCGATTTGGGCATTTTTTTCAATGCCCTGTGCATTTGTTATTTTCCACTAAAAAGTAAAAAATGAAATGGAAAATTCTTTTCAAAAAAACCGACTTCAAATGCCACTACAAAGAGTGAAATAATTTTTCAATGTAGGTACACCAATTCGAAGTCGGGCAATTCGTACAATCATAGTCCTTCATATTAATCGCCCGACTTCGAATTGGTGTACCTACATTGAAAAATTATTTCACTCTTGGTAGTGGCATTTGAAGTCGGTTTTCTTGAAAAGAATTTTCCATTTTATTAGGGATTACAGTAGCCCAAAATGTCATAGAAATTGAATAATGCACAATGTTTGGTTCAATAGTGTACCCATAGGTAAATCAATCCACGAAGACGCGTCATACTACTCCCAATCATTTAAAAACAATAGTATAACTATTGCTAACTCGGACAGAACTTTCTATTCCGATGGAATTATGTGAAGCAAACATTATGGGATTTACTGTCAAATCTACAGCATTGTGCAGTAGTTAATTTTTATGATTTCCCCGTTATCTGGAATGTTCACTATAACGGATTGATATAGCAAAAGTAATGCGCAGTCGGCCCGTCCATTACGTGTCAAACAATGTCCACAGTTTTTCTAATTACTACAATACAACACTAATTCATATTTTAAAATTTTTATCTTTTAAATAAATGTGTATTTCAAATACCAATGCGATCAACAAAAGATTAATTTTGTTACAAAAGTATTGTTTTAGTTACTAATATGTGTACGGATTAGTAACTAACACAATACTAATTGAGAATAAATTTGTCAAGAGATGAAATTTATTCGAGCCTTCCTTTATTTGACTCTCATTTAGTTTTTTTACGCTGCGGGGCATCTGTGAGAGATTGCTATTCGAATTTCGACCGACCCGAGTCAAAATTAGAATAGCAATATCACACTTTTAGAAATCGATTTCGTTGCTTCCCCTATGCAGTATTTACGTACCTATTCATACCTAAACTATGAGCAAGGATTTGTGTGTCCTTTAGCGAGTCTTAAATGTAGACATGTTACAATATAGCAGCGAAAGATTTTATCGTATTAACTTGGAAAGGATAAGTAAACTCACCCGTTTCTGCAAACGGCTAACTCGAAATCGCTTGGCGGTGTGTCTGCTGGTAGGATGGTAACTAGCCACGACCGAAGTCTACCACCAGACTAGATCTGAGACAATTTAGAAATTGCAAAATTCTAAAGAGGCCCGTGTCGGGTATCGAACCCGCGACTTCCTACTCGGTTCCGAGCATGCATCACTGCGCCAAGGAAGTAGAGTGTAAAGATTATTTATTTATTTATTTAAGATAAAAAATTGGTCAATTGCGAGTCGGGCTCGCGCACTGAGGGTTCCGTTCTATCAAGACCAATTCAAAATATTATTAAAGTAAAATAAGCACCCTTGCCCACCAAATTCTAAAACGGCCAAAAAATCACGTTAGTTGTATGGAAGGCCACCTTAAATATTTATGTTATTCTATTTTTTTGTATTTGTTGCTAAAGTAGCAACAGGAATACATCATCTGTGAAAATTTCAAGTCTGTCGCTATCACGGTTCAAGAGATACAGCCTGGTGATTGACGGACGGACGAACAGTGAAGTCTCCGTAATAGGGTTCCTTTTTTACCGTCGGTACGAAATCCCAAAAACAAGTTGTTCAGCTCATCCACTGACCTGGTATTCATCATCGACAGCTGAATCGAAGGTCTCCCTCAGCCGCGCCTCGCCGCGCGCGTCTGCCTTCGCCGCGAGTTGCTTCTCACGCAGCGACGTTCTTCTCACAGACCGTACTCTGAACAAACATTACTTATATTATTAAACTTGAAGGTGATCAATACTTGAGAATAACGTTAATAGTGCACACACTGCGGTAAGCAATCACTGGCAAAATAATTTAAAAATTAAAAAAACACGACTTTTCCCAAAAAAAATATAGCCTATATGTTACTCGGAATGATGTAAGGATTCTAACGATATCCCATATGTTCAAATCTATTCAGCCGTTCGGAAGTTATGGTGGAATAAAGAAACTCACATACATATACATACATACATACATACATACATACATACATATATGAACCCTAAAAACATTACACTCCTTTTTGGGCAGTCGTATAAAAATAGTTCGAATCAGAAGAATAAAATGGACCCAAATACCAAACGTAGTATTTTTCGTCGTTTAGCTCTTTACAGAGCAGTCGTGGCCATTTCATTTGTAAAACTGCTTGAAGTAGATGTTATTCTTTCGACGAGCATACGCAACTTCTGCTTGTCATACTGCACTTATGCAAGGTACCACTAACAGCAAACTTAACTTTATTAGTCCATCGCATGGACAGCTTCCGCGTGGCGTTGAGCCTTCCACTTTGCCCTCTACGAGGTATCGTATTCTAGGAGGTATTTTTGTTAACGGCCGTGAACTAGTTGAGCTTCCCCTGCTAGACACATGCCTCTGCTCCACCGCCAGCCGCAAGATGTATCTGCGTTATCCGTAATACCTTCTTGCAAATGTCTGAGAAACGCAATAGTCCATTGAAAAGTTACAATTAAGCACCGAATATTGCATTTGTTAGAGAACGCAATTTTACTTTTGGGACATGTTTAGGTGGCAAAAGAAGCTTAACAGGGACAAAAGATTATAACAACATATTTTTGTAGGGAAAACAATTTGCTACAAATTATACACTTACAATTTTTTTGTAAGACGCATAGTTTCCGAGATATCACTAAAAAAGCGTTTTCACCCCTTTTTCCAAGATGGCGGCCGGGGGAAAAGGGTGGCGGAGGTTAAGCTTCTATAGACCCCCCAAACATGTCCCAAAAATAAAATTTCGTCCTCTAACAAATGCAAAGCTCATGTAACATTTCAATGGACTACATTATCGTGCTGGGTGGGGACTCCTGCTAGACGTGGGACGTCTTCTAGGGACAGAGCCATATGACATATTTTGATTCGATCCATAGAATGGAATGGTCCGAACTTTCAAAAATGTATGATCATCACCAAATTGATCACGTGTCGTTTGTTGAATTCGTTCCATTCCAATCCTCGCGTGGAAATGCCGGTTATTTGGCAACGGTATCGTGTAACCATTCACGGGCTTTTTGCACCACCGCAAAACGCAAGATATCTCGAATACTGTATCGGAGAGACGGGTCGCTCTTCTCGTATAACTCAGAGACGTAAAGGGTGCAGTGGTATGGTACCTGCTCGTGGAGGCCGTGGAAGAGGACCGCCTGGCGGCGCGGAGGCGGTCGCCGGCCGCGTTGGCGGCGCGTCGCCGCACCTCCTCCTGCTCCACCGCCAGCCGCAAGATGCGCCCGCGCATCTCGCCCTCCTCGCATATATCTATATGGAAAATACTACTTAAACATAGACGTATACACGGGACCCGGGAGCACACGCGAAAAAATGTCGCCAGCCGTGCTATTCTGCAAAGCAGCGACAAGCGTACATCTATGCATCTATGAATTTGTCAGTTGTAATAGAGTACAATTTTGCATGCCATCTTCGGCTTGGCAGCTGTCTGGCAGCTGTTTCAGAGATGGACATTTTGTAGAATAGCACTGCAGTTTACTAGTGTCAAAAATGTGATGTGAATGTGAGTGTCCAAAATGACCGCGGTCCACGCCAATCACTAAACTTGTTATTAGTCCGTACGTGATTTTCCACAGGAACGATTTCCGCCATGTTGCGGCGTATTTGTGGAAATATTTGACAAATGGCTCTACTATTTTTGTATGAAGAAGTCATGCTCATATCGGTGACTTAGATATGTTTTATCACTTTATTATAAACTAGGATAAAAATAATGACGAACACTGAAAGAACTAATAAAATCGATCAAATAACAAAAACGTTATAAGCTTTTAAATATTTCGGATTAGACAGAGACAGCGATATTAAATTTTCACACCGCCCGAATGCCGTAGTAGCTTCATGCGTTTTCATACAAATTTTCATTTTGCGAGAAAGGGATAGAAGACCCTCCCACTTCAAAATTAAAATGCCTGTATCTTTGTAAATGTTTGTTGGATTTTAATATTTTTTTCAACGTACGTCATCTTTTTTGTCCTACTTTCTAATAAAGTAAAAATATTTATCAAATTCAAAATACCAAACAGCAAAGGACCTCTGTTCAAAATAATGTATTTTTAAAGATTAGAAAAATCGTTTGCTTCCGCGAATAAAGGAAGCGAACTTTGAACGTTATAAATATTCCATACAATTTATTATTATTCATTACTGCTACGTACCTGCTGGAGTTTCATCATGCTTATTTCTTACATTGAGATCAGCGCCATATTGTACTAACAGCTCCAATACTTCTAACTGAAACAAAACAAATATAATATTAGACATACGAAATAGACATGAAAATCAGCAGTACATAGTTTAGATAGCACCGGAACTATGCCTATATGCATTTAAGCTTTTCGAAATTTCAACTCTATAAGTACCACACTATCCATATTCCTGTACAGATCAAACTTCAACTCTATTTGAATAGACTATATTGAAGACAGGAAAGAAAGTACAACTTGTATGTAAGTTGCTTAAAGTGCCACAAACTTTGCGTAAGGTGCAGAAGTACTTTGAGTGGCCGGGTTGAGTGTATTCAAAAAAACCGGCCAAGTGCGAGTCGGACTCGCGCACCGAGGGTTCCATACCATAAAAGACGTAAAACATTGAAAGAATCACTTTTATTCATGAATTTACGAGTATAATTTATATGTAGGTACTTTTGTTGGCAAACCGCAAACGTAACTTTGTTTTTGGCGGATTATTGTTATTATCAAAAAAAGTATATTAGTCAGTGATTTTTTGATTTTATTTTTCCTGTAAAATATACATTAACTTCTATTGATCATAATTATTTCAGATTTTTCGATTGGTAAACTTCGGAGATAAGGGGGAGGAACGGTATTTTTTTCGACAGTTTGCTCAATAAATCAAAAACTATTGGACATAAAAATAAATAAAAATCGGTTTTAGACTGCACAAGTAACGCCCTTTTATATTATACCCCACTCAATATTGTTATCTCATTTTGAAAAATCGAAGCCCCGGTTTTCCCCCCTTTTTAAATAAAAATAAAAATAATTTTCAAATTTTTACGATTGTTATGACGTCGCGTCACTATTACCTATAACTATTTCAAATTTCAAGTCGATAGCTTTGATAGTTACTGAAATAAAAGTTTCTTGCCAGTTCTCGGTGAGAACTTGACAAACAAGAACTTGGCGGCAATTTTGACTTTTCATGGGAGCCTGCAAGTTGGGCCTATGTGAAAATAAAGATTTTCATTTTCATTTTTTTGGCGACCGAATGACGTAGCGGAGCGAACCTGCCTCGGTCTGCGTCGGAACCTGTCTGCGTCGGTTGTGGGTTCGATTCCTACTACTATATTAAATGTTACATGATACGTCCAAATCTCTTTAATCGTTCAAAAGTTATGGTGGAATAAAGAAACTCGCAGACATACATACATGAATCCTAAAAACATTACACTCCTTTTTTAGCAGTGGTGTAAAACATAGCTCACATGTCCCCAGCAGGCGGCGGCGTGCACGGGCTGCCACATGTCGTGGTCGACGACGTCGGTGGAGGCGCGGTGCTCCAGCAGGAACTCCACCACCTTCATGTACCCGTTCGCGGCTGCTACGTGCAACTGAAACAAACATAGCTCACATGTCCCCAGCAGGCGGCGGCGTGCACGGGCTGCCACATGTCGTGGTCGACGACGTCGGTGGAGGCGCGGTGCTCCAGCAGGAACTCCACCACCTTCATGTACCCGTTCGCGGCTGCTACGTGCAACTGAAACAAACATAGCTCACATGTCCCCAGCAGGCGGCGGCGTGCACGGGCTGCCACATGTCGTGGTCGACGACGTCGGTGGAGGCGCGGTGCTCCAGCAGGAACTCCACCACCTTCATGTACCCGTTCGCGGCTGCTACGTGCAACTGAAACAAACATAGCTCACATGTCCCCAGCAGGCGGCGGCGTGCACGGGCTGCCACATGTCGTGGTCGACGACGTCGGTGGAGGCGCGGTGCTCCAGCAGGAACTCCACCACCTTCATGTACCCGTTCGCGGCTGCTACGTGCAACTGAAACAAACATAGCTCACATGTCCCCAGCAGGCGGCGGCGTGCACGGGCTGCCACATGTCGTGGTCGACGACGTCGGTGGAGGCGCGGTGCTCCAGCAGGAACTCCACCACCTTCATGTACCCGTTCGCGGCTGCTACGTGCAACTGAAACAAACATAGCTCACATGTCCCCAGCAGGCGGCGGCGTGCACGGGCTGCCACATATCGTGGTCGACGACGTCGGTGGAGGCGCGGTGCTCCAGCAGGAACTCCACCACCTTCATGTACCCGTTCGCGGCTGCTACGTGCAACTGAAACAAACATAGCTCACATGTCCCCAGCAGGCGGCGGCGTGCACGGGCTGCCACATGTCGTGGTCGACGACGTCGGTGGAGGCGCGGTGCTCCAGCAGGAACTCCACCACCTTCATGTACCCGTTCGCGGCTGCTACGTGCAACTGAAACAAACATAGCTCACATGTCCCCAGCAGGCGGCGGCGTGCACGGGCTGCCACATGTCGTGGTCGACGACGTCGGTGGAGGCGCAGTGCTCCAGCAGGAACTCCACCACCTTCATGTACCCGTTCGCGGCTGCTACGTGCAACTGAAACAAACATAGCTCACATGTCCCCAGCAGGCGGCGGCGTGTACGGGCTGCCACATGTCGTGGTCGACGACGTCGGTGGAGGCGCAGTGCTCCAGCAGGAACTCCACCACCTTCATGTACCCGTTCGCGGCTGCTACGTGCAACTGAAACAAACATAGCTCACATGTCCCCAGCAGGCGGCGGCGTGCACGGGCTGCCACATGTCGTAGTCGACGACGTCGGTGGAGGCGCGGTGCTCCAGCAGGAACTCCACCACCTTCATGTACCCGTTCGCGGCTGCTACGTGCAACTGAAACAAACATAGCTCACATGTCCCCAGCAGGCGGCGGCGTGCACGGGCTGCCACATGTCGTGGTCGACGACGTCGGTGGAGGCGCGGTGCTCCAGCAGGAACTCCACCACCTTCATGTACCCGTTCGCGGCTGCTACGTGCAACTGAAACAAACATAGCTCACATGTCCCCAGCAGGCGGCGGCGTGCACGGGCTGCCACATATCGTGGTCGACGACGTCGGTGGAGGCGCGGTGCTCCAGCAGGAACTCCACCACCTTCATGTACCCGTTCGCGGCTGCTACGTGCAACTGAAACAAACATAGCTCACATGTCCCCAGCAAGCGGCGGCGTGCACGGGCTGCCACATGTCGTGGTCGACGACGTCGGTGGAGGCGCGGGGCTCCAGCAGGAACTCCACCACCTTCATGTACCCGTTCGCGGCTGCTACGTGCAACTGAAACAAACATAGCTCACATGTCCCCAGCAGGCGGCGGCGTGCACGGGCTGCCACATGTCGTGGTCGACGACGTCGGTGGAGGCGCAGTGCTCCAGCAGGAACTCCACCACCTTCATGTACCCGTTCGCGGCTGCTACGTGCAACTGAAACAAACATAGCTCACATGTCCCCAGCAGGCGGCGGCGTGCACGGGCTGCCACATGTCGTGGTCGACGACGTCGGTGGAGGCGCAGTGCTCCAGCAGGAACTCCACCACCTTCATGTACCCGTTCGCGGCTGCTACGTGCAACTGAAACAAACATAGCTCACATGTCCCCAGCAGGCGGCGGCGTGCACGGGCTGCCACATGTCGTGGTCGACGACGTCGGTGGAGGCGCGGTGCTCCAGCAGGAACTCCACCACCTTCTAACAGGGTGTCCACTCTAAATCATCAAAACATTTCCCTGACTTTTCCCTGACTTTCCCTGACCATTTCTAAAATTTTCCCTGACCTTTTTAGCTGTAATTTTTCAAAGTAAAAATGTTTCTCTTGCGAATGATTGTAAGAGACAAAAATTAAGTCTTCACAAACACTCAGAGATTTATGTTATTGGCTTCTCAAGGTGTCCAACTATCAAGGTGACAATTTTCAACAATTTTCTATACATTTTTAGACTTTTACATTAATTTTAAAGATCAATCATCAAAAGTCCTGGTTTTCCCTGACTTTTCCAGGTAGAGAAGTCATTTCCCTGACTTTCCCTGACCCACAATAGCTTCCCTGACTTTTCCCTGACCTTCCAGGTCCGTGGACACCCTGATGTACCCGTTCGCGGCTGCTACGTGCAACTGAAACAAACATAGCTCACATGTCCCCAGCAGGCGGCGGCGTGCACGGGCTGCCACATGTCGTGGTCGACGACGTCGGTGGAGGCGCGGTACTCCAGCAGGAACTCCACCACCTTCATGTACCCGTTCGCGGCTGCTACGTGCAACTGAAACAAACATAGCTCACATGTCCCCAGCAGGCGGCGGCGTGCACGGGCTGCCACATGTCGTGGTCGACGACGTCGGTGGAGGCGCGGTACTCCAGCAGGAACTCCACCACCTTCATGTACCCGTTCGCGGCTGCTACGTGCAACTGAAACAAACATAGCTCACATGTCCCCAGCAGGCGGCGGCGTGTACGGGCTGCCACATGTCGTGGTCGACGACGTCGGTGGAGGCGCAGTGCTCCAGCAGGAACTCCACCACCTTCATGTACCCGTTCGCGGCTGCTACGTGCAACTGAAACAAACATAGCTCACATGTCCCCAGCAGGCGGCGGCGTGCACGGGCTGCCACATGTCGTGGTCGACGACGTCGGTGGAGGCGCGGTGCTCCAGCAGGAACTCCACCAGCTTCATGTACCCGTTCGCGGCTGCTACGTGCAACTGAAACAAACATAGCTCACACGTCCCCAGCAGGCGACGGCGTGCACGGGCTGCCACATGTCGTGGTCGACGACGTCGGTGGAGGCGCAATGCTCCAGCAGGAACTCCACCACCTTCATGTACCCGTTCGCGGCTGCTACGTGCAACTGAAACAAACATAGCTCACATGTCCCCAGCAGGCGGCGGCGTGCACGGGCTGCCACATGTCGTGGTCGACGACGTCGGTGGAGGCGCAGTGCTCCAGCAGGAACTCCACCACCTTCATGTACCCGTTCGCGGCTGCTACGTGCAACTGAAACAAACATAGCTCACATGTCCCCAGCAGGCGGCGGCGTGCACGGGCTGCCACATGTCGTGGTCGACGACGTCGGTGGAGGCGCGGTACTCCAGCAGGAACTCCACCACCTTCATGTACCCGTTCGCGGCTGCTACGTGTTACTGAAACAAACATAGCTCACATGTCCCCAGCAGGCGGCGGCGTGCACGGGCTGCCACATGTCGTGGTCGACGACGTCGGTGGAGGCGCGGTGCTCCAGCAGGAACTCCACCACCTTCATGTACCCGTTCGCGGCTGCTACGTGCAACTGAAACAAACATAGCTCACATGTCCCCAGCAGGCGGCGGCGTGCACGGGCTGCCACATGTCGTGGTCGACGACGTCGGTGGAGGCGCGGTGCTCCAGCAGGAACTCCACCACCTTCATGTACCCGTTCGCGGCTGCTACGTGCAACTGAAACAAACATAGCTCACATGTCCCCAGCAGGCGGCGGCGTGCACGGGCTGCCACATGTCGTGGTCGACGACGTCGGTGGAGGCGCGGTGCTCCAGCAGGAACTCCACCACCTTCATGTACCCGTTCGCGGCTGCTACGTGCAACTGAAACAAACATAGCTCACATGTCCCCAGCAGGCGGCGGCGTGCACGGGCTGCCACATGTCGTGGTCGACGACGTCGGTGGAGGCGCGGTGCTCCAGCAGGAACTCCACCACCTTCATGTACCCGTTCGCGGCTGCTACGTGCAACTGAAACAAACATAGCTCACATGTCCCCAGCAGGCGGCGGCGTGCACGGGCTGCCACATGTCGTGGTCGACGACGTCGGTGGAGGCGCGGTGCTCCAGCAGGAACTCCACCACCTTCATGTACCCGTTCGCGGCTGCTACGTGCAACTGAAACAAACATAGCTCACATGTCCCCAGCAGGCGGCGGCGTGCACGGGCTGCCACATATCGTGGTCGACGACGTCGGTGGAGGCGCGGTGCTCCAGCAGGAACTCCACCACCTTCATGTACCCGTTCGCGGCTGCTACGTGCAACTGAAACAAACATAGCTCACATGTCCCCAGCAGGCGGCGGCGTGCACGGGCTGCCACATGTCGTGGTCGACGACGTCGGTGGAGGCGCGGTACTCCAGCAGGAACTCCACCACCTTCATGTACCCGTTCGCGGCTGCTACGTGCAACTGAAACAAACATAGCTCACATGTCCCCAGCAGGCGGCGGCGTGCACGGGCTGCCACATGTCGTGGTCGACGACGTCGGTGGAGGCGCGGTGCTCCAGCAGGAACTCCACCACCTTCATGTACCCGTTCGCGGCTGCTACGTGCAACTGAAACAAACATAGCTCACATGTCCCCAGCAGGCGGCGGCGTGCACGGGCTGCCACATGTCGTGGTCGACGACGTCGGTGGAGGCGCGGTGCTCCAGCAGGAACTCCACCACCTTCATGTACCCGTTCGCGGCTGCTACGTGCAACTGAAACAAACATAGCTCACATGTCCCCAGCAGGCGGCGGCGTGCACGGGCTGCCACATGTCGTGGTCGACGACGTCGGTGGAGGCGCGGTGCTCCAGCAGGAACTCCACCACCTTCATGTACCCGTTCGCGGCTGCTACGTGCAACTGAAACAAACATAGCTCACATGTCCCCAGCAGGCGGCGGCGTGCACGGGCTGCCACATGTCGTGGTCGACGACGTCGGTGGAGGCGCGGTGCTCCAGCAGGAACTCCACCACCTTCATGTACCCGTTCGCGGCTGCTACGTGCAACTGAAACAAACATAGCTCACATGTCCCCAGCAGGCGGCGGCGTGCACGGGCTGCCACATATCGTGGTCGACGACGTCGGTGGAGGCGCGGTGCTCCAGCAGGAACTCCACCACCTTCATGTACCCGTTCGCGGCTGCTACGTGCAACTGAAACAAACCATGCACTTCAAACATTTACACCTATACTATAGACCCGGCGGACCGCGCGAAAAAATGTCGCCAGTTTATGGGAGGGAGTCATTAGTACCAACAGTATAAGGACACGCGGTAGTTCGGGCAGCGGCTGCGGCGGCGGTATTTTGAAAGTTGGCGCTACTGTTTGCTTGTATGAAGAAGGTTTACGTAAAATGTTCGGATCGGCCTATCTTTACTATTTTTATCTATTACTTCAAAATATTCATTTAACACTACGGTACACGCGCCTTTAAAACGTTCATTAGTGCTCGCATGGGCTACATTTGTAGCCCATTTTAAATTGAAATATTCTGAAAGATTATCGTTTCATTTTTAAATAAAACACGTTACTACTACTAATCACGTATAATACTATAAAAATATGATACTAAATAATATTATTTTTAGTATTATTTTATTACATAAAATTAAAAAACACAAGTCACAGTTTGCGATTATAGGTCTGTGTCATTATGTGCCTAATTGCAGTGAACTTAGAGCAAGAGTGTTGAAAATAATATTATTTCACTTGATTTCCAAAGAGAACATTTTAAATTATTTAACACGCCGAATTTAGAACCTCCTCATTCATTTATTTATCGACGTTGGTTAAAAATAGGTTATAATTTAAACCTGTCAATTGATTTCTTCAAGTGTGTACTGTCGAATTATCACCAATGACCAATGTAATAAAATACTCAACAAGCAATAACTACTGCGCAGATTGTAGCAAACAATCTCATAACCATCAATTGAAGCACTTAATGCAAACACCAGCGGTAGCACGCTTAACATTTTTGCCTTATTGGCGGTAACTAGATATTGTATCAGTAGAGATCGGCAATCTAATGGACTTTTCTAATTGTAACAGATGGCAATAGATATGGTAAATGGCGGAATGAAGTCATTGGACACTTTTAGATCTACCTTTATAATAAAGTTGCCTTGGTTTTATTCATGAGGTTATAGTCATTATCTAAACAATACCTACTGTCTATATTATGGAAAATTTTGGGTAGAAGATGCAAAAGAAAACCTTTAGCCATAAAAAGCTAAAAATTATGCAATTTCCCTTCTTGATGTGGACCAAGAATAAGGAAGGAATTATTGAGATTCACCCGATTCAGTTTGGACTGACTCAAGACAATCGCTAGCGGGCCATGCGTAGGATATCCAACTCGAGTTGCTAAAAATGCAACCTTTTAAGATTATTATGCTTAGCTAATCTTTTATCGTATCCGTATTCATTTTTTCGATATCATATATCTGTCTGCCACTTGCTGTCGTGTCTTCCTATCGTAGTTATCTATACTAGGATTGCTGGCAGATTAGATGTATATTTTACAAAATGTTCCATTCAACCAAAGATTTTAAAGGGAAGGATGAATCTTCATCATCTTAATAATGTAATATTTTTCACCTGGTGATTACTGAATCGTTTTCATACAAAAGTAGTAGTATCTGTCAAAATTCCTTCGAAGTTCCATAAAGTTATTACAGAACCATAAAGTCATAGTACCGAGTCTCCGTAGGCCTTAAACAAACGTTTTTAATAACATTTAAGTCACGCGGTTGACCGAGTCCTGTAAATATGTGTATTAACTCACCAACGTCGCACCCTGGTTGTCCCTCGGCTCATCCAAATCCATTCCTTGCTTAACCAACTCCGCTACGTCCATTAACATTTGCATCTCTGTGGCTGCCCTCGTCTCGTCTATCAGTCTCTGCGTGACTCCCCTAGCTGCCATTTCACTCTCGATCGCATCTAGGGTTCTTTCTTCTTCACAGATATCGTATGGCATATTTCCGTCGCCGTTGACAGCGAGGAGATTGGCTCCGCGTTGTATAAGTATTCGTACTAGATTGAGGTTTCCGCACGTAGCTGCCGCGTGTAGAGGGGTCCACTTCTCGCTGTCTTCGGCGTTTACATTGGCGCCGTGGTCCAGGAGGAGTCGCATCATGGCCTCGTTGTTGTCTATGCAGCACTGGTGAAGCGCGGTTAGGCCGTCTTCGTTCGTAGCGTCTGGTGTCACGCCGCGGGCGAGTAACCGTCGAACTGTAAACAAAATAAAGGTTATCTTGAGTTTTACGAATTTTTAACAATGATAACTGATTCGATCCCGTTTCGTCGACCCGTTTCGATTTGGTGATCCAATGACATTTCTTACAATCCTTTCAATCCTCTTTTTTCAAAGTCATTACTGTAAAATAGACCTTTCTAGGTCACAAGCTTTGGGATATATAATTCTATGACTTAAGGGGCTTATCCACCAGACATGTGCTGCGTTGCTAAGCTACGTTTTGCATCAAATTGTATCGCTTGATTTTACTTACCAAACCCAATAAACTTTCTTGGTGAAAACCAATAAATTTTCTTTTCTTTTTTCTTTCTTTTTCTTTGATTTCATAACTTATGAAATTCAGCGTTTGACACACTGTGTCATATCCACATTAGTCCTCCATCCACAATATATATGTATACTTACAGTCGCGAGAGTTTAGACTTAAAAAAGCTGCAATTTTATACAAAGATTCCTTTAATTTAAAAATTTGTCCAAAGGGTAGAGTTATTTTTTCAATTTCTTTAACATCCGATCATCTCATCTTCCATTCGACTGAGGATAATGGGGATATCTGCGAGCTTCATTTTTAGGGTTCCATACCAAAATGGTAAAAATGGAACCCTTATGGTGAGACGTTCTCCGTCCGTCCGTGCGTCCGTCTGTCTGTCACACTCGATTATTTCAGGTTACTGAAATAATCGAGTGTGATAGTTATATCGAAGCTATCGACTTGGGAATAGTTTTAGGTACTAGTGACCCAACGGCATAGCAATCATAAAATTTTGAAAATCATTTTTATTTTTATTTAAAAAGGGGGTAAACCGGGTTGTTAAATTTTCAAAATGAGATAACAATATTGAGTGGGGTATCATATGAAAGGGCATTACTTGTGTATTCTAAAACCAATTTTTATTTATTTTTATGCCTGATAGTTTTTTATTTATTGGGCAAACTGCCGAAAAAAATACCGTTCCCCCCCCCTTTATCTCCGAAGTTTACCAATCGAAAAATCTGAAATAATTATGATCAATAGAAGTTAACGTATATTTTACAGGAAAAATAAAATGAACTCGCTGACTTATATACTTTTTGTGGTATTAACAATAAACCGCCAAAAACAATGTTACGTTTGCGGTTCGCCAACAAAAGTACCTACCATGTAAATTATACTCGTAAATTCATGAACAAAAGAGATTCCTTTAACGTTTTACTTCTTTTATAGTATGGAACCCTCGGTGCGCGAGTCTGACTCGCACTTGGCCGGTTTTTTAATCTTCCGATCAGTATTGGTCAAGTGGCAGATAAGATGACAATATGATCGAACGTCAAATCTATATTTTGAACAAACTATGTGAAGACAGGGATGAAAGGACAAGGATTCTAACACCCCTCCTATAAATATAAACAATCGCGCAGTTACGAGTAAACATAATTGATTTAAACTAACCGCGATAAAAAAGGAATCCCGCGAAGCAATATTACCTACTTAAATTTACATATCGTGATAGTATAAGCTAATGCCTTAGTATAACACAGCCAATGACATCATCCATGTATGGACAGAGCCATAAACATAAACTATGCACTAATCTTACATTCACAGCGAGATTTATAATGCAAATCATACTAATTAAGCTATTTATACCATTAACAATAAAATTTAAGTTGAATTTATTCTTAGGGGATTGAGTGATTTGGTGGTTTGGTGGTGGAGTAATTTGGGTGGATTTGGGTGGAAAGCACCTCTATTATCTAGATGAGTGTAATCAAGGACTATACTTGAATAAAGTATCTCTGAATATTAAACGTGAGTTTACCATAAGAACCTAATAATGTTTTGCTAATTTATTGGACGGTCTACATAAGACTAAATAAAAGCAGACGAGACAAAATTATAATACATTTACATAATTTCGTCATTCTATCATACTTTATGGTTTAGGTGTATTTTGTTATTTTAAGGACAAATGCTCTAGACGTGCGGATTTTTAAAGATTCATGTATTTATTTACTCAATATGTAAATAGAAATAAGATAAAGTTGATCAGTGATATCAAATCACGTCATAATGTGAATCAAATCATACAATTACTATCCACCCTTCACGCGATACTGATGTTAAGGTCTTAGACGGTTTTTAACATTAGGTTTTTACTTTTGTCCTTCTCGCTCTAAATATGGTATAGGTGGGTGAATTTGATAGAAAATCGACGTTTTACATAATTACTAAAAACTAGAAAGTTATCAAAAAACTTTTCCAGATCATTTTTGAAACTTATTACTACCGGCACAAATAAAAAAAAGACGTGTGGCACTCGTTGACTGCCGCGGTAAAGCTATTGCATAGATACAACCAATGCCACCTAGACGCGATTTGCAGAACTAAAGAGACAAGCGTGATATTTCAAAAAGTCATTAGACGTTCTGCTATTCATCGGTAAAGGCAATACGTGAAAAATTGTGTTAAATTTCTATAGGGCTACAAGACATTTTAAAGCGATCCTTAAAAAAAGAACTTTACGGTTGATTTCATATTTACTAATAATTTTCTTCTAGAACATTGACATTCAAATTTCGCTATTCAGCCAGTACTGCACATAACATATCTATTAAAGTAAAATAAATACTGTTGGAACTTGTGACGAATGTTTTTATTTTACAGTAGTATGACAAGTTATATAATAATAGAAAACTGTTGCTATGGAGACTGAAGGTACAGTCCTCCTATCATCCATTCCTCTTTTAGGAACTGAGGCCAAGAGCTTTAGTCAGCCTTTCCAGCCTGGGTGCATATAAGGTCTTTGTGAAACAATCAGCCAGTTGGTCCTCAGTAGTAACTTGCTTGACCTCAAGTATGCCAGGTGCCACACACTCTCTGACATAGAGACACCTTCGTTGTATGTGCTTGGTTCGGCTATGTTGCTCGTACGGCGGATTGTATGCTAGCTTTATTGTTGACTCATTGTCAATGTATAGAAGTGGTGGCTTTTCAGTTTTAGTGATTTCCTCCAACATCTGTTGTAGCCATATAATTTCCCGGGCTGTCTCCGTAGCTGCCACTAGCTCTGCCTCTGTCGACGATAAAGCTATCGTCTTTTGCTTGTTACTCCAGCCTTCTGCATTCACTGATAACATGTCCTTTCTTCTTGCAAAATTTGCATGTTTTTACGAAATTTGTCTCTTCTTCGTGTTCATCTTTAGTGTTGGTAGTATTGGTGATGGAACCATTATTAAATTGTCTGGCTTCTGATTCTTCTAAAATTTTTATCTTGAGTTCTTCAGGTTTCGGTAACGTGTCTCTGGATTCTATCGCTAAACGAAAATTTTCGTAGTCAGGTGGTAAGCTGTATAGCATCATAACAGTGAGCAAATCCTCATGAATACAAATGTCCATATCCTGCAATTTGTCTACCACGTCCATGAACTTATTTAAATGCTCTCTAATATTGCCATTTTCCATTTTGGACAATATTAACTTCTTTAAAAGAGAGGCCTTCCTAGCCGGTCCCTTACTAGCATATATAAAATCAAGCAAAGTCCAAATCTCGTGAGCTGTTTTGCAGTTTTTTATTTGCTTCAATTCAGAGGGTGAAATTAAAAGTACTAACTCAGATTGAGCTAAAAGATCCTTCCCTCTCTTCTCTTCATCAGCTTTCTCAAGATTCAGCGGCTTTATTTAAAGTCTCAATTTTTGTACTTGAGCCCGACGCCATCGTGATCAACGTATTTATCGCTTTATTTTTACACTGCTACCATATTAAAGTAAAATAAATACTGTTGGAACTTGTGATGAATGTTTTTATTTTACAGTAGTATGACAAGTTATATAATAATAGAAAACTGTTGCTATGGAGACTGAAGGTGCAGTCTTCCTAACAATATCGATAAAACATTATCGACTTTAATTAGAATGTTCCGCGTATAGACGAATCTGTTCAGAGTAATCTTAGGAAGTTTTATCACTACTGTACGGATTTTGTACGCTTATCAATAGTAGAAAAATGGCTTTTCATTGCGGTAATAGATTACAGTAAATTTATTTAAGAATTAAAGATCTTACTATTTCAGTTTCTTAAGGGAGCCAATTTTAAAAGAAAAATGGACCAAAGCTACTGGAAGGCTACATTAGCTCCCTTCAAAAACAAGTACAATCTGCTCCGATCATTTTTTGGAAAAGGATTTTACTGTTAAGAAAAGTTTAACACTGTTGGGAACAGGCCTAGAATCACGTAATTCTAGGCCTGTTCCCAACAGTGTTAAATTAAAGTTGACACTTGAGTGACAGTGTTTCAAGGATATTTGAGTTTTACTTTTCCTCATAATATTACATGAAACAATGTTTTGTATTTCAAATCGGTCTTTACTCAGTTTATTTTTTGGTGAATATAACATTTTCTGAAAATAATCCCAGCTAGATCGATTCATCGTCCCCGAAACCTCCTGTATGCCGTTCATGAAAATCGTTGGAGCTGTTTCCGAGATTCAAATATATACACGAATTGCTCGTTTGAAGACATAAGATTAAACAAAGTTTTGTATGTAGCAACTTATGATAAAATGTTTTCTCAAATTAGGTAATAGTAAATTCTTTTCCTTCAACAGTTCTCTGATTATGGCCCATTGTATCATTTTATGTGATTTTTTATGATTTAGAAGAAATTAATTAAATTTGATTTTTTCATATTGATTTTTTCAACCTTATCGATAATTTTACGAGTCACGGTTAAGATGCATCACTATACTTTGACAGTTATCAAATATTAAAGTTTATTCTTTGCCATTGAAATTTTAACCTTAATTACATAAAAACAGAGTTCCTAAAAAAAATGGGAAATGCTTTCCAAAAAACCAACTTCAAATGCCACTACAAAGAGTGAAATAATCTATATACTTATAATAAAACTGTAAAGAGTCGAATTCTGTACATTGAAGATATTTTGAAAAATTTTGTTGGAGGACACTATTTAGTCGATACTGAAGCCAAAACTGTAATTTGTTTAATTTTTGTCTGTCTGTCTGTCTGTCTGTCTGTCTGTCTGTCTGTCTGTTTCACGACCGGGCATCACGGCTAATCCGCTGGATGGATTTAAATGAAACTTGACATGATTATAGTTCATACCCCGAGGTAGGACATAGGATACTTTTTGTCCCGAAATTCATCATGGTTTCCCTGGAAGACGGCATCAAAGTCCAAACGTTTTTTAGTTATAATTCATTAACGCGCTGTCCGATTCCATTCATTCTTTTTTTGTTAGAAAGGAGGTTCTTTAAAGATTATCACATACAAATCTTATCATCATCACTTTTGTAGTTCAGAAATTACAGACATCAGAACCTTTAAGTTCAAGTAGGTAGGTGACTTGAAACTCGGAATGCACAAAGAACCTAGGGCTAGGACGTAGGGCTCAAGTAAAACTGGAGTACCCTTACAGCCGTAAATGAATAGGCTTAGCAGGAGATTTTGTATGGTTTAAAATTTTTCACTTTTAGGGTGAACAAAAATCATGTAACAGGCGTTATATAGCGCCATCTCTACAATTTATGTGGAACTTGAATGTAAAACTCTGAGATAGGTACTACCGAATTATTTGTAATAAAAATTAACTGTCATGTTATTTACTGTTGCCTGACTTTATATTAAGATGGCATCACTGTTAAGACATGAACAGATTTAAACTTTATCATCCACAATATGGAAAGGGTAAGATAATGGTTCACAAATATTTTTAACTCTTAGGTCTTATCGATCGACCCAGTGGCATAGGTCGTGGTCACTATGTGACCACGACTTGTACCAATGTATCGAAATATCGACAGTTAAAATCGTCCTTTTGATCTTTCAACTACGTATTAATGAAACTTTATATTATTATTAAGAAAAAGGAGTTTTCAAAATCACCACAAGATAACCCGTGCAAAGTAAGAACAGTTTTCTGTACAACATCACACCAGAATCCCGCGAAAAATCAAGGAATTCCAGTAGGAAGGTATATTATGTAAAAAAATCGTAATTCACGCGGGCGGAGCCGCGGGCAACAGCTAGTTTTTATTTAAATTTTTGGGTTCCTACACCAATTCGAAGTCGGGCAATGTTTCATACAATCTCTAATAGTCCTTCTTACTTACTTGATGTGCGAAGAAAGACGAAGTCATAGACAATCGCCCGACTTCGAATTGGTGTAGGTACCCAAAAATTTAAATAAAAATTATTTCACTCTTTGTAGTGGCATTTGAAGTTGGTTTTTTGGAAAGCATTTCCCATTTTTATTTTATACTTTTTAGTGGAACACAATAAAATGCACAAGGCATTGTAAAAATACCCAAATCGCTTGAGGTGTGTTCATAAAATCTGAAGAGATACCTCAAATTCACCAAGATCCCATCATCAGACCCTGACTTGATGACTTTAGTCATCAAATCAGTATCTACTAGCAAATGCACCAGTAATTATAAAAAATACCCAACTCGCTTCAAGTATACTAGCAAAATTTGAAGAGTTCCCTCGATTTCACCCAATACACAATAAAATGCACAAGGCATTGTAAAAATACCCAAATCGCTTGAGGTGTGTTCATAAAATCTGAAGAGATACCTCAAATTCACCAAGATCCCATCATCAGACCCTGACTTGATGACTTTAGTCATCAAATCAGTATCTACTAGCAAATGCACCAGTAACTATAAAAAATACCCAACTCGCTTTAAGTATACTAGCAAAATTTGAAGAGTTCCCTCGATTTCACCAAGATCCCATGATCAGATCCTGACCTGATGACCATAGGACAACTTGGAAAATATTACTGTTTCTAATAATACTCAAATAGTTTCATGTATCCATATAAAATTTGAAGAGTTCCCTCGATTTCTCCAGAATCCCATCATCAGATCCTGACCTGATTAAAATGGGACCATCTGGAAACAAAACCTTCTTAAACAAAAAAAGAATTTTTCAAATCGGTCCACGCGTCTTCGAGTAATCGGTGAACATACATAGATAAAAAAAAAAAAAAAAGATTCCGACGAATTGAGAACCTCCTCCTTTTTTTGAAGTCGGTTAAAAAATCTTTAAAATACGAATCAACTAGCGCTGGTGCGGGCAAAAGCGGAACTATAGGTATATTTTAAGTCAATTTTTGCAATATAAATTATATGCCTGTGACAATAAGGTTGACTTTAATGTTGGCTTGTTGGTTGGCTTAATTTTTTCGTTACGGTTTTTCTGGATTCGGTTCACCCGTCAAGGCCCGCGATAGAAGCTATGCAATAGCTTAAAAATGCATAGGTACACCTACATTTTAGTTTCCGATAAAATTCCAAAAAAAAGTGAATTTTGGAGCAACTTTTGGGAGCAATTTCTATCGAGAAAATGTTAGTATTTAAGCGTCACTAAAAATCGCTTAAATAACCGTTTAGACCGTTAAGCGATTACCACCGCCCATGGACATATTTTGGCAGCACGTCCAAAGAAACAGTTCATGCCTTATCTGCCCTTTGAATAACCCATAGTCTTTTTATAACGCTTATGACTTATGGCAATGGTTCATTGAGGTATTCACCTTCTTAGGTGTCGTTCCTGGCGGCAACTTCGAGCAGCATGAAGCTGTCGCTGAAGTATATGCTGCGTTTTTTGCTATTGTCTCGTTTGGCCCGCGCGCTAGCCCACTCCTTCTCTCGCTGCTGTCATAGCTTGAGCTGCTGCATGCGCCGTCTGGAAATTCATTGCGGTATTCACCTTCTTCGATGTCGTTCCTGGCGGCACCTTCGAGCAGCATGAAGCTGTCGCTGAAGTATATGTTGCGTTTGTTGCTATTGTCTCGTTTGGCCCGCGCGCTAGCCCACTCCTTCTCTCGCTGCTGCCATAGCTTGAGCTGCTGCATGCGCCGTCTGGAAATTCATTGCGGTATTCACCTTCTTCGATGTCGTTCCTGGCGGCAGCTTCGAGCAGCATGACGCTGTCGCTGAAGTATATGCTGCGTTTGTTGGTCTTGTCTCGCTTGGCCCGCGCGCGCGCCCACTCCTTCTCTCGCTGCTGCCATAGCTTAAGCTGCTGCATGCGCCGTCTGAAAAAGGCGAGAGCAACTTACGTAAATAGTTATGGCGCGTGGGACTCAGTTTCGTCAATTGTGGCAAAATAATATACGTTAGTAAAATTATACATAGGTTTATAATAGATCGCTCCGACTAGCTAGAGAGCCCTTCCTAACAACAACAGCTCCATGAGTGCGGCAACTTTTTAGTGCGTGTGTGTGTGTGTGTGTGTGTGTGTGTGTGTGTGTGTGTGTGTGTGTGTGTGTGTGTGTGTGCGCGCGTGTGTGTGTCTACCTGCTTTATATGGGTAGGTATATATTATTACCTATGGGTTATCAATCACTATTCGCTTTAAAAAAAATCGACCAGAGCAAACGAAATGTTTTGCAACTCTTGAGTTAAAGACCATATTAAAATGTCAAGGTGAAAAAGTAAAATTATTGTCTAATTAACCATTTTAAGGTTTAATGAATTATAACAGTTAATTGGCAATATTTTTGTTTTAGTACAAAAAATATATTTGTGGTGGGAAACTCTATAGGAATAACGAAATCCGAGTTGATGATTGAAGCATATGGATAAAATGTCAACAAAGAAGCACATACTACAAAAACTTCATATTACATGATACATGATATAATATTACATTTTTATGTGTGAAAGTGCTTATCGTGATTGCAAGACAGACAATACTAACAAAAGCACATAGGTACGCATAATTTGATATTGAAATTTATACAATATACTCAACAGAATGTAATTTTCCGTGAATAATAAAGTATTTACTTTTTACCTCATATTGCGTCACTTAAGGGGCCTGTGAACTACGATGTCTCCATTCATTCAAAATAACAAATCATTAGTAATTCGTGCATATTTGGATCATGTTGTGGTATTATTCGGAATCATATAGTAATAAAATCTATGCTCCTGGCCATATTTGGTTCGGAAATACTTCTTTAAAACGAAATCATAATCAATTTTGATCAAAATTTTTATAACTTTGGTCGAGTTCCGTAATACCAAAAATTATTAATGAAAACTTTTAACTTTCTTTATTAACTGGTGTTTTTCTTTAGCTGGACAATAAAAACTGTGCTCCTGAAATAATGCGACGCGAGAAAGTGTTGTTTTTATTACAAAACAAATAAGTAGAAAACATGTCCTCTTTGACATAAAAATAAGCAAAACTAAATTCGTTTACATTTTCGTTTAACAAAAGTATTTCAGAGCCAAATATGGCCAGGAGCATAGATTATTACTATATGAACCCGAATAACACCACAACATGATCGAAAATTGCACGAATTACAAATGATTTTGGTATTACGTTTGTATGGGAGACACCGTGGGTCAGATGACTCTTAATTAGGCAATTTAAGAAACTAAAAACCAAGATAAAGTTGTCACCTTTAAAAGCTCACATGTAGGTTTAATTATTTAGATAAGTATTTCAATCCAGGAAGCGCGCCTCACTCTGTTAAAATCGCTTATGTGTTATTCCATTTGTATGGAATTTGACACAGTGGGGCGCGTCATCGTGGATTGAAATATCTATAGGTAATATACAGATCAACGCATAAAATGAACTGTTATAATTGCATAAATATATACACGCTAAAGTATGCGCTCTCAAAATTATGAGCTAAAAGCTAAGAAAATACGAACATGTCACACCGGACCAAACCGGTTCGATAGACGGAGACATATTTTGTGAGCTACCGTATCCAGCAAACACAAGCAAAATCTTGTACATCGACAAATGTAGAGCACTTACATTTTGAGTACTAGTTGAGATATATGGCACATTCGTATCACAGTTTTTCACAATCGACTTACACGATTACCTTTGAGGGACTGTTGCTCTCCGGAGATTTCCCTCGACTCAATATAAGATTCATTTGACTCGCAAGATCTGAATCGTGATTTAGTTTTTAACGGGCATTATTACGCGTAGGTACAACTCGTATGTTATGTCATTTGATTTTCAATAATAAATAATAATTGACACATCCCGATGCTGTTATTAAAATATGGTTAGTAGTTACTACCTGACGCGGCAAACTTTGTTTTGCCATATGAAAAGTAGCTTAGGATCTACCTTCTCTTAGACCTACCAAATGTGGACAAAAAATTCATAAAAATCGGTCAAGCCGTTTAGAAGGAGTTTGGTTACAAACACTGACACGAGAATTTTATATATTAGATGAAGGACTGTCCAGATAAGAAGGTCATGCCCATAAGTCCAGTGTCCTGTGTCTACAACATGTTAAGCCTGCATCAATAACGGGTATAAGCTCTATATTCTCCTGACAAGAGTTAACAGTAGTGACTGATGGGATTTCAGTTGGCGCTCGATGCCCGCGTCGCAATAAAATGAGAAAACAGGGCGGCTCCTGTTGTCCTAAAGTTCGTAAGTGCGAAAGAGAGCGCAACAGGCAGCCTGTTGTCCCAATTCATTGTACCGCGGGCAGCGATATATTTCTACTAAAATATATTTGTTTTATAGTTAATTTTCCAATTGGTGTCTAATCGCGTAAGAAAATCATATTCATCGTTATCGTAATCGCTAGCCAATTCTGCCCCACGATTGGCTGATGCAAATCAGAAAGAAACCCAATGAACGGGCAGAATTATTTCACGATTACGATAACGATGAATACGTTTTTCTTAGACAATCTAGGGGCAGTTTCATTGAAGTAACGGGACTAAAGTTCCCCTATCACTTATTTTATAAAACCAAATCTCTACGAGGACGAAATAGCGGATAGTTCTTGTATCTAACAAACGTTACATGCATAGGTACTACAGATGCAGTATACTTAAAGGCTTGCAATTGAATAACATAACACAGTACTTAAATAACTTGTAGCCAATAACAAAATTGTCGGTTTAATGAGTTTAACGGGGTCCAGTTGCAAAGCTGCATAATATTATCGTAGGTACTTGCAGGCAAAAGCCATAGCCTGTATAGCAATTTGTTAGCCTCCGTTGCGAAACATTTGTCCTAAATATGTACCTAAACGTATAATCAGTGTAATATGACTTAATATTCGCTGACGTAATACCTGGCCGACGCCGCTTGGATACTGCCATTAGGACATTTTAACATAAACAATACGAACTTGGTAAAACACTGCAAATTGCTTTTTTGACCTAGGATTTTTATTGTTACTTCTACCTTTGCTTTATTTTAATTTTGGCCTAAAAATTGGAAAATACTTTGCTATACTTACAGACTTATTGGTCTTGCGAGTGGTTAGCGGCATAAGTAATTCACAAGATCCTGGATTTGATTCCAGAGTCGAACCAAAAGTAAACTGCAATGAGAGCTCGATACAATATGCCTCGTGCGTCGTAGAGTATGTTAAGAGTTTATAAGTTTATCTAATCCCTTGTATTGTTGATAGGATTTGTTTTAAGTTCAGGAGAGTACCTATTGGGCGCGTTTCTTCTTAAGATCAGCTAGGCGGTTGTGTAAGAAAAACGAATTCGTATACTATCGTATTCAAAAACAAATTCTGCCACCTAATTGGAAGGAAAAAATGGAAACAACAGATTCTGCTAATCAGTGAATAGAATTTGTTTAAGATTACAACAGCTATTAATAAGTTTTCCTAACGTTATTGTCACTTATTGCCCTCTTGATATCTTTTTGACATATATGATCTTATTGGCAAACAAAATTTCCATGTAAATGTTTTGTTCTTGATAGGATATTTGCTAGATTCATGAGCCATCAAGCATGACGGAAGCTGTAGTAGGTAAACTACATCTCTGTAGTTGCTATTTATCAACAGACAAGCGCATTGAACACGCGTGTGGACGCAGCTTAAAGAGATATATTTGTTTACCAAACAAGTGTTCAAAGGCAGCAAATTCCGTCCCAAAATATTTTGTTGTTCAAAGCGGATTAGGAACACACAAGGCTGCGTCGCAGACAATTGGGTACTTTTACACGTATTATAGGTATCATTTCTCTGAATACTTAGTTTAGTCATCTAGGTTCTACCAATTTGTGTGCATACTCGTAGTCAGAAATCACTACCAATATAAGGATAAAGTTTATAAGTACAAAAACAAAGTAAAAGGCTTTTTTCTAGTTTATTCTGCTATATTTTTATATGACCTTACGTTTATATATGTGGATGCATTTTGTCCAGTTTTGTGTATATTGTAAGCTTTGCTTAGTTCGTGTCTGGTATTATATATCTGTGACTTGTGACAGTCATTATTCAAATGTTATACGGTTCTTCTTGTAGTTAATTTGTAGCTCCGATTAGCAGTTGGTAATAATAATAAAAAATCCTTCTTTTCTTATAATCCACTAGCAAACCCGGTGCACTCCGTTTCGCCACCAGATGGCTTTCCCGCTAAAAAGATTTTCCCGCTTTTCTGTTGAAATTTTTCCTGAATTTTCTTTGCTATAAACCTCACGGAGCCCGAGACCTTTCCAACGAATGCAAAACCGTGGAAATCGGTTCGTGCGTTCTGGAGTTATAGCGTCAGGAAGGAAAACCCGACTTATTTTTATATAGTAGAAGAAAGACTAGCAAACCCGGCGAACTCCGTTTCGCCACCAGATGGCTTTCCCGCTAAAAAGATTTTCCCGATTTTCTGTTGAAATTTTTCCTGAATTTTCTTTGCTATAAACCTCAAGGAGCCCGAGACCTTTCCAACGAATGCAAAACCGTGGAAATCGGTTCGTGCGTTCTGGAGTTACAGCGTCAGGAAGGAAAACCCGATTTATTTTTATATAGTAGAGATAGTACAAACTTTGTTCAAATTACGTTTTATCTGCTTAAAACAATAAGAAAACACAAAACTACCTATTATAGTCCTTCGTCATACCTAAACCCACACCTTACAGCAAAACTAAAATGGGAAGAAATGGGAATAGTCTGATCGTCATTTAAAAAAACTTTTTTACATTCAAGGTATCACGGGCCTTTGGGCAGAAGATGCATGGAGGAGGACGAAACACTGGTACAAAATACTGGTCTTAAATGCAGGGGTGTATAAAGACCAACGCAAAGCAAGACTCGATTTTCCAGCTCTCCAAGAAGTGTTTGGCAATCTTGATGGCTTATAGCAGAAGCTGGGCTGGCAGATTTGATCCGGCAGGGAGTCGCATTGAGCCCCGATGCACAACAGAAGATTAGACACTAAAGGGTCCCTCCGGTTATTTATCACTAAGTGATCTTCACCGAGTCAATTTACCATATTATATAATTTTTTATCCATTGGAGTTTTGCCACAAAATCTTAAATTACGGTTTACTTATCCAAGTAGAAATGTAAAACTAACCCTAGACAACAGTGATCATCACAGCATGTCTCGATTTTACGGAAAATGACCCCAGCAGCAGAAGAAGAACTCCTTTGCAAACTCTACTCGCCACTCACTACCGTGTTAACTAGGCCATGTAAACACCGTCAAATTGTTCAGTAAATTCGTGTACATAGCCAGCTTATCTTCGTCGCTATATAATTGCGCATATTTCAAGTCGTAGAACAAAAGTTGTTAGTTCTAATGTAAAGAAATACAGACCGAGAGCGATTTGGTATTTTTAATATTATAACCCTGTATTTAACAGTTACTCCCGCGCCGGGGTAACAGTTCGCTGGCATGCAATCGTAAAAAAGTGAAAACAGTTTCACTTTTATATACCTACGCGGAAGACAAAAATACATATTCAGGCCCAAGGTTATGACAACAATTTTATAAATCGTTGATTAACGGATTTATCTTAAAACCTATTAAAAAAATTATGTATCTACTTTCAAAAAACGTAGAGTATTTTGTGTCTTTAATCAAAATTCGCTTATAGAACCAGAAACACGATTGGAAGAAATTTTCCAAAACCTTGCTCTAAAAGCTCCATTTTTTTATTTTGTGGAAAATTACAATGGATGTAACATATTTTATTTGTGTCAGTAGCAATAAGCTCCAAAAACGCTTTTTTATAACCGACTTAGATTTTTAGTATTCTCTCACAATGCCGCCTATAAGAACGAGGACAAAAATAAAAAACCGTCTACGACCTTAATAAATACTATGCACAAGTACATACTACATACGAGTAAGTATATGGCTATCTCGAACGTAAGTTTTAAGATTTGGTTTATGATTGGGGATAAGTAGGAAGTATTTCTTTGACCTATATCCATTTGATTCAGGTCACTATACTGACTTATAATTGTCTAGGTAGGAACTAGGAAGTTAGGAACATGAAATACCGTCATATTATGTACTTAGATACCTATTAGTTATTTTACAACAACAACCAAGGTTTAAAAATAGTTTGTTGTATCATTAAGTATTTGTAGACAGTTTTTGTGAAGCCTTCTTACTTCTTAGTTCCAATCGTTTGGAGCGCAACGTTTTTTTAGTTTCAGATACTTTCAAATTCCATACCTTTAACAAAACAAAAAATGTCAAGATGTTCTTTTAAACTGCGAGCGAATATTTTCAGTGGATGGACTATTTTGAGTGGAAAGAATATTTGTTTCAATATAGGTACCTATATAAGACGAAAGCGAAATAAGTATACGAGTTTGGTGTCACAGATTACCTTTATCAGAACCCTATCTATCGTATTCAACTATTCATACCCATCGTATAGCATTATAATATATTGCATTAAAATCATATTGCCTGTATGTTTTTTTTTATATAAAATACTAAGGAAGGTACAGTGCAAATCTGGGAAAAATGGTTTTGTTCATGAACCAAAGTAGGTATAAAATTATAATTAAATACTTAACTACAGTCGAACCTGGGTAAGTAAGAACTTGGCGAGATAACTCTATTAATGAGAGTATTTGACAAGTCCCGTCATTTTGCCCTCCTAACTCTGAAACTCGGGTTAGTGAGAACTGAGAAACCTCTAAGTATAAAAGAAAAAGAGATTTCAGTCCCTTGAGCTCTGACTTAAGCAGGTTTAACTACTTATATGATGTAAGCATAATGTATGATTAGTAGGCGGCATATAAGTTGAACCCCACGCAGAACACATTTTCGGGTGTCAACTGTCAATTGAGGTGCATTATGAGAGCAGCGCGGCGCAAGGGGAAGCGCGTATAATTCGTAAGGCAAGGCGCGAGATGTACCTACATATAACATAATACACACGAGTCACGACCCCCATTTTGGATCAACTTATTTTATAAGCATAAAAATACTACTATTAAAATTATTTAGGCGCATTTTGTTGCAAGTTGTTATGCTGATATTATGTCTCTCGCCTGTTTTCTGATCATAAAACTTAAGGGCGATCGGTATATCCGGGCGCGAAAATTCAAATTTTATTTAGTTTTTCGCTCATAGTGGGCTAATTATACATCAAAGACTAGTGGCAATGAGTTTTGCGGGCACAACATTTATGTATCTACATGTTTTTAATAAAAACTCTGCTCAACAATACTCATTTACTTCATATTGGTTCCCGATAGCTCGTAATCTGGGAAACTGCAAAAAAAAATTATCTTTCGGGAACCAATATGAGATGAGTGGGAACTTTCGAGCAAAGTTTCTATTATAAAACATGTAGTTGCATAAAAAGTAGGCCCGCAAAATGCATTGCCATAAATCTACAATGTGTAGTTAGTCTAATATTTGCAAAAAACTAAATAAAATTTGAATTTTGCGGGCTGGTAGGGCCGCAACATCTTAAACGATTGTAAAGACACAATTATAAGCTTTCATAATATGACATACTGTTTGTCAATGGCCATGAATATTTTTTTCCGAGGGCAGAATCCGGCCATGTCATTTTATACGGCAATATGTTTCAATTTTATTATTCAGAATCAGCCCTTAAAGAAATTAAACCTCGTACCATACCTAATTATAGGAGTTAGAATACGCAAATTCAATAAATTTATTGTTAGTAAGGTCCTTACTAGCAATATTAATTTATTGCTAGTAAGGACTCCTATAGCAGTTGTATGACTGACACGAGCTGTGTGGAAAGGCAATATTTACGGTATCTAACTCCCATAAATAGCCACTGATAAGTAATACATGGCTACATACTCGTAGGTCCGTTTTAACGCGTCGTATCTCTCGCGTGCACAACAGCTGTTAATACTCCCAGCGGGTTATACCTTTGAAAACTGGGGTTACCAAGTATTGGCGCGATAAACTATATGTGTGCCATTTGCTGAGCATTTAAATTTTCAAATGAATCGGCAAATGATATATGCACACAAACTTAAGAACTAGTATCGATGACAGAAGTCATCACAAAAGTTTACTAAGATAGAAGTACACTTCGCACGGTTTTTTGCCCATATCTCGGCCACTGACCATCAAACTTCACCAAAAACATTCAGGCAAATAAACAAGTTGTACTTTTTAATAAAATCTGTATGACAGAAAGGTCCATTCAAAAGACCTTTGGATGGAAAATTAAACTTCAGATATGAAAAACCAATTCCTAATGCTAATTTTTGTTAAAAACAATATTTTCTTTTCCTGGAATATTTTGGTTTATTGGTTCATGAGAAAACTTGATACCACCTTTGGTCATTCTTCTTTCTATATTAACTTACGGTGTAGTCTCGTGGAGGCTTCGGTCATGGATTGCTACCATCCTACTGGGAAAACACACACCGGCAAAGCGTTCCTATGTGCAGATGCTATTTAGCAACTGTTACTCGTAGGATATAGTCAACCCTTCCGAATTCCATGAAAGATAACACTCAACTCCTAGGTACATACTAGTAACTTGTAGTGAGTAAAAAAAATGCAATGTAAATTTTAGGCAAGTACAGTAAGGGAACGAAAAGGTTCGTCAATTT
The DNA here is from genome assembly GCA_963855885.1 of Coenonympha glycerion. Taxonomy (NCBI): domain Eukaryota; kingdom Metazoa; phylum Arthropoda; class Insecta; order Lepidoptera; family Nymphalidae; genus Coenonympha; species Coenonympha glycerion. Next base: position 10,944,234 of record OY979636.1, on the reverse strand, counting down.
TCAAATAGATTCGTTTGCACTAAGCGATTGTTTTGGTATGTTGACATTATAGAATCTTGCATAACTAGTGCAAGCGAAAATCGACACTAAGGTGACGAACATTTTCATTCCGCGACTATACTTTACACTAAAACTATACATAATATGTAGAGACATACAAAATGGATGTATTCCTAGGTTTGAGTTACGAGTACCATAGGTATATCACTCTAATCTTATGAAAACTCCGACCGGCCCGACTTTAATTTATCACCTTTATCTCAAAGTGACGTCTCGATAAACTATAGTGATTTTATCAGGCTATTTTTTTTTTCAAAAAAATAAAAATATATAAAATATAATAATAATCTTAGATATCTCGAGTAACGAATACAGTCAAGTGAAGCTCAGGAGTCCTACCACCATCTCTTATAGTAGTAATGCTGCAGTACTTTGTTTTTACATTTTATACAAATTACAAACATAGTATGAAAATGTCAAAACAATACTGCAGCATTACTGCTATAAGAGATGGTGGTAGGGCCCCAGATGTAAAACATTTCTAGCGCCATAAATAAAATGTACACAATTCTATACATTAGTAATTAGTATAGATAATTTATAAAATGTATAAATCCAGTCTGTTTATTACTAGTACCTCCTACCTACGTAACGACCAGCGAAAAAGACTAAACAAAACACCTAACAAGATATAAAAAGTAGGTCGAACTGTGTTTGCAATTTCTCCGATTGGTCAAGTATACCTACTGTGTTTTCAATAAACTAGCGAAACTAGACTATATACTTTTACAAAGCGCTCAACTTCTCAAGAGTCTACACATTTGATTTACCAACTTGTGGTCGCAATGCAATGGTCAATGAATTTTTTTAACAGTCTGTTTCTCTTACTTCGTCTGAATAACATTAAACAGTAAATTCTGTTTCGATTTAAATACATAGAAACACAATTTTAATGGATCACACTTGTTTGCTATCTATCTACTAGCTGACACAGCAAAAGTTGTTTTGCCAATGTTAGGGATATAAAAAAATATACCGAACATATTAGTACAGAAAATTTCATAACAATCGGTCGGGAAATCAAAAATCAAATCATTTATTCATTTGCAAGTTTTGGAGGAGTTTAGTTACAAAAATTGGCAAGAGAATTTAGAAGATTAAGAATAAAATGAGAAATAGGAAAGGGCAACAAAAGTTTTTTTAATGATAATATTTTTTCCCACGCGATGTTACCGTGGAAGACTGCTTATCTACACAGAAATGACGATAATATCGGGCCCAGCGTCAACGAATAGAGCAAAAAGCGTGAAGTGTAAACAACATCATCCTGCGATCATTAAAATTACTTTCGGTTTCCCACCGATCCCACGAGAAATGGATGATTTTTTCCTAAATAAAAAGCCTTGATCCAGGATAGGATCACCATCACACAGAAGGAGGATCTATCTCCTGTGCTATCTCCATTCTAAATTTCATTCAAATCGGTTTAGTCATTGCGGTGTGAAGGATGCACACATGCCTACCCATAAAAACTTTGGCCCCCAACAATATTATTGCGAATTTGTATTTAGGCAATACTTATTAAAAAACCGTCAAGGTCGAGCCAAATTCGGGCAATGAGGGTTCCATACGTAAAATATACAAAAACCCTTTATAGACGTTTAACTCCCTTAAATAAAAAGAATTTCGAAAAAAATCGGATGGATGACACATACAGTCTTGTTATTCTTCTTATTATTAACAAATTGCACTCGGCAACAATGAAACTGCGCAAGAGTACGCAACAATACTAACTGTCCTGCCTCACAAGTCACAACTCATATCCACATACCTACGTACTTACACACTACATCTTGCACTGAGTGAAAGTTTATGAGAAAAAGTGAGAACAAAATATGACCAAGTGTTTTAAATGCATTTTAAATCATGCTCTTAGCAAACTCGAAACAGTACATAAGTAGTAAATTTGTGCAATAAAAATATTAGTACTTAATTGTATTTCATTTTGTTATATCTATCAGTTATTTTATGAAAAACAAATAATCGATCATAATTGCATGAATCGAGGACCTGCATCAACGACTTCACGCGCAGCGGGCGAAAAATCACCTAATCGCGTATACATCCCAGTGAAGAAAGAAGAAGAAGAAAGAATTACATGAATCTACATAAATTGAAAATACATGATCCAGCTAGAGATATTTTAAGGATACAAATCTTTGTATCCTTAAAATATCTCTAGCTAACAAAAGGATGGTTTTGACTGCGAACTAGTCATCGGACTAGTTCGCAGTCAAAACCATCCTTTTGTTTCAAAATCTCAGCCATTTTTTAGCCAGTTCGCAATACAATAACAATTTTTTTAGGAAATTAATTGAACATATTTTGGTCCAGAGAACTTCTAAAAACTGACTGCGAGACCAAAGGCAAATTGCATTAATAATAAATAATACACGGGGCTATAATATCGCTATATTTTATGCCATTTAAGAGGCATAACACTATCGTTAGATATTGGACACAAATACCTTTATAAAAATAGATGAATATATACAACCTATGTGTGTAAATTTTCTATTACAGTTGAACAGCGCCTTTCATCACCATTTTAAAAATAGCAAAACAGCTATCGATATAAAATTATAATTGCTAATTAATTTGCAAGCTTTTAAATATTATGCCTATGAAGTGTAGGTGAAGTCAATGGCACAGAATATATTATTTAGGTACGTACAGTATGAAAAGGCTAACGTGTTTACTGTTCTCCAATTATAATAATAATATTATAATTGATATGAAAATCGGTACGCTTATCGTATGAAAATTTACAGCTAGACCATTCTCTTAACCCTTGAGGATGGAAATGGAGACTGCGAGTGAAGATGTCTGGTTTTACATGAAATATTTCGTGTTATTTTTATATGGCAAACAAAAATTTGCAACTGTCCTTAGATAACTAAATAATAATTTATCTATTACAATTCACAAGTAGGCATACATATCAATGATGCCTAAGATCCTGTCAGATAGATGCCACTTGTACTGATACGGCATCTCTTAACAACATTGAGTATGTTTACTCTTTTCAGAGTAATTTATTATAATATCTACTACATACTGCACAATCACATTATAATAAGCAATGGTTGATTCATGCAACACCTGCACACATCTAGTATATGTATTGTTTAGTGTAAATCACACTCTCATACATAGAGCAGGTACACAAACACATTACTGTACATGTACTACAGATTTCCTGCCTTATAAACAGCAACATTTTGAGGCCTCAAATAAATCTAATAATAAATCAGACTTTTTTTAAAGTGTTTCTAACAAGGTGGCCTACCAAAGGATAACAAACTTTTTGTATGCAAAATTAACTTCAAATTTTAAAAAACAAATCATTAGTGCTAATAAAAATCATTAGTGTTCTAAACAAAATGTATTTTATTTTCTTAGAGTATTTTGGTTTCAGTTCAAGAGAGAATTTAATCCCTATTTTGGTCATTCTTCTTTTTGATTTTTCACTCTAAACAGTTGTACGGATTTTGGAGCGTAGATAAGTTTGTTATCATTTTATCAGATGAGACATATCTACACACACTGTGACATACTATACTGTGTCTCAATGTATTGAGTGTACTTATGCTCGTTTTCACCAACATTTTAAGGGACACCTAAGACCGTAGGTGACAGTTTTCACTTACAACAACCTAAAATGTTGGTGAAAACGAGCAGTACAGATTTTAAATAGTTTGGTTTTAACTAGCACCAATTTGTGACATGGGTCCATAGATATTTCAATCCACAATGATGTGCCCTACTCTGTCAAACTCCATTGGAATTGAATGAAAAAGGATTTTGACAGAGTGGGGCGAGTCTTCATGGATTAAAAAATGTATATGGTTTCCCTCGTATAATGTATATGTATATGTATATGTATGTCTATGTTCCAATATAGTGCGCGTTCGCAACAAACTATTTTAAATAGTATAGTAACATGTCTTACCTTCTAGCCAGGTGCAGCCTCTCCTGTGTTGTCAGATGCTCCACCTGGGCCATTTCGGCCACCAAATCTGCATGCTCCATCCTGGCAGACTGAAACAAAGTTATAAAGGATAATGACCATGGATGTATGGAATCCCCTACCTAGCTGATTCAGATCCAAACTTAATTTTTTATAGACTACAGTCTCCACATTAACTACTTACTACAATCATTTTTTTTTAATAACACCCAGATACCAAAGTCATAGGCAAATAAACATATTGTACTTCTTCATTTAATGTGTGGCAGCCGACAGGAAATGTGCATTGAAAAGCATGTAAGTTTTTGTATTCAAAATGATATAATTTAAGATCTGAAAATCAAATTCCTAGTGCCAATAGTACTTAAAAAACACATGTTTATTTCCTAGAACATTTTTTAAGCTTCTAAGTGGCTTTTTATAGCTAACAGCCATAAAATTAGCTATAATAAGTACTATTTCTTAAAAATTAAGTGTGATTTAGTTTAAAGTTTTTTTTTTATTTTATTAGTTTAAATGCATGTGAGTGGCAAAGTGGTAACCAAGCAATGCAGCACCACTGATCAGACGATTTTAAAAGTCATCTCTGCTTTCAAAAAAATATAATATTTACACCTTGGACTGAACCTGAATATTTAGCCTTGTTGATGTTTTATCTCAGAATATTTCATTTTCGGGTAGGTAATCTACCCCAAAATGTATTGAACAATTTGATTCACACAGTGATTATGCAGAGGGTTTCTTTTAATTTACACAATTTTCAGCAAAGAACAAAAGAGCAGCATATTTTGACCTTTTTCTCCTCTTACTGCTCTTTCAGCAATTATTGTTTGACATTTGGCAGTTAGGGAGCGCACTCTGTGGCTCCGCTCGCTGATACCTTATAAGGCATCAGTTCATTGCTCACTTCTCTTTGCTTTAAAGGTTTTAAAGCAAAGAAAGAAAGAAGTGAGTCAATTAACAAATGGGACGGATCAGTAGAAATGAAGACCGCATCTCTTTCCAAAGTATTTGCCATGCTTTTTGTGAGCTGTGATGGAATTTTATTTTAATAAAATTAAAATTACTGAAGATACGTCCTTCCTGGCATAAGAACATTAGGTGTGTGTGGGATTATTGAGATTTTAATACAATTTTTGGTTACTGCATCATAGTAATGTTAAATTATTCATCACTGCAGTCTATGGAAATCTTCAGGACATTTTCACTGATGGGAACTACAGTCGCTAGCACATCTCGAACTGATCATAGACAAGCCACTTATGAATTTTTACTATGTAATAATAAATGAAAATATACAAAAGCAACTGTTAATCAATAGACATTTTACAATCATAGTAAGGAATGTTTAAAAATATAGCATTCACATCATTTCTTCAATGCCATGCAGTTAAATGGCAAAAAAAATGTAATAAAGTTAAAATTAATATTGTATTTAAGTATGTTATGTTACATATTTCAATACTTTTGAACATAGCTAGATATTAGACAGATTATTTTCAGATCGAAAAAAAGAGAATAGATGAATATTTTTACACTTGTTGATAACTAACTTGATAAGATAATAAAAGTAGCCATAACTAAATTACAATCGAATTAATCTTGTTTAAATACCATACACGTAATTATTATCTTCTTATGAGATAATGTAAACAAAAACTTGAAGTACTTTATAGTAAAATAAAAGAAGAAAATGAGAAACAATAACAGTTTTAGAAAGGCATAGTTCCTACCCTCTTTCTAAAGTTCACCTGATTTATTATCAGAGTTCCGTATAAATGAGATTCTCTTAAATCATACCATACATAAATTAATTCTATTTAAACTCGTTGTGATGACACTTACCGTTTTAATTAATTACTACAAAGCAAAAGTATGTTCCATCCTCGTTTTGATTAAGCTTGTAACACATTTTACACAGAAACGTAAATAGAGTTACACATATTGTTCCTGCATTATAAAATCACAACTTGTTCACATAAAAGTATTACAGTTAGGCGGCACATTTTCCGTTAGTTTTCATCACGGTTTTCATAAAAATAATTTACTAACACTACACAGGAAGAAATTGCAAGACAACAAGAAATGACCAAAGAGTATATATATATAATCACTACGTTTTAGAAATGACAAGAAACACAGGCAGCAAACCACAACCTCAAGTCTCAACTCATACAACACAGACAGATCACAGACTACTATCATAAACAAAGATCATAAATCATTTGACATTTGTTATGGTATAGCCAATGACTAAAGAAGTAATGGACACAAAGTAGTGAGCATGGAATTAATAAGTACTTGTTGTACGAAGTACTTATTAATTCCATGGTAGTGAGTCTTTTTGGCTGGGCATTTTCGCCATCTTGTGTTGCATCAAAAATAGCCAATCACAGCTATCAGCCAATCACAGATAGGCACCAGTCAGCTGATCAGAAGGGCTGCTCTAGCTATCTATAGATATGGAAATATTATCGATGTAGTTTGTGGTTAGTAATTAAATATTTAAGAGCAAAAATGAATGAATTATTACTATTAAAAATTAATTTATAGTAAAACTAGGTTTTGCCAGCGGTGCATATTATGTTTCCGGATTAGGATTTTTAACTTATCCCGCGAGACCAATTGTAAATTTAATACGAGTGATTGTACCTATAGTAAATGTTCGCATCCGCGGCCCGTTTTCTTAAAGCGGAATTAACTACGTTCTCAGAGGATTAAAACCTCGAGGTCCAAATAGAAGGTAGTGATATTAGGAGCCCTATTCATCTATCAACATTTAACTTTACATACCTATATGAATTGTATCGATATCGGTATAACAGCGGTCGCATCATTAGTACTTACTTTGTTTTTGTTTTGTTAACATAACAACAAAAATTAAATCGAATTTATTTCAATCCTGAAGAAATATTTCTTCTTTTACACATTATATAAGTGCATGTAATATGATCATAATACACAATAACACATAATTTTAAACGATTCAACGATATAATTAATGAAATCGAATACTGACCTATGAAATTTTAAATGTGGCCTATTTTTGTCTTTCCGCGATCTGCACTGCACAACACAACACTGAGTAGGTACTAATTAGAATCCGCACGCAAATTAGAATAATAATATGATTGTCTAATATTTCAAAAAACATGATACGCATAAACTTTGTTTACATTTTTCGACATGTTCGAATCTACAAAATGCGACAAATTATAGAGGAATTGACCACCCGGCTATTTTTTCGTGACGTCACAACTTCAGTTTTGCCGAAATCAGAAAAAACAAATATATTGCCATATCGTATAACGTAAACAATTTTGAATTAGTTAGAAAGAGACAATGTGATGTTTGTTATAGCTATGTCGATTTCACGCAACATATAAACGCATATGTGTGTGTAGAAAACTACAGCTGCTCCATTAAGTTTCGTTCCTCGTAGGGTATACCCCACAGAATATTATATTCTATATACTCTATGGAGAAATATGATATTACCAAGATATTACCCTATAGGTAATTAGTTTAGCCATGGTTTATCCCTTATAGTTGTCTATGACCACCAGGGTAACCAAATTAAAACTTAAAAATTGATCATTTCGTCATGCCAAAATCTGGACACAAGTTTTTTTGAAAAAATCTATATATTATGTGTGTCGCACTAAGATGTTAAATAGGCTTTCAAAAAGAACTGCTCTATTTCTATTCTTTATTTTAAATAAATTTTACTTTATTGTAAATAACACCATGTCACCATCGATAGTATCAGATTATCGACAACTTTTATCAAAAATGATTGAAAGTCTCTAAAACAAAGTATTTTAAATTTTTAAATGTCACGTGGTTTCAAAATGCGCCGCATGTAGGCTGCCGTATCTGTGATGTCAGAGGGCGTCCGCATGCGGTTCCTCATAAGTCAAAGTATGGCTAGTGGCTACTTCTTACTAAAAGTAATTCTTAATTCAAAAAGTGAGCCGAAAAATACGTTAGCCCGCCATTGCTACACTCGTGCTTTTGCCACAGATTCAAAAATAATTTACTTAATTGATTATATTGCGTTTTAAATTATAACTGTAAATATTAAAATAATGCCACTTTTTTTAGAGAATATAACCATAATCCTTTAATTTAAACAAAAATATTGACTGCAATGCTTAAGGTGTTTCGGCCCTACCAGCCCGCGAAATTCAAATTTTATTTAGTTTTTCGCAAATATTTTGACGACCTCCCTGGCGCAGGGGACGCACGCTTGGATTCGAGTGGGAGGTCGCAGGTTCGATTCCCGCGACGGGCCACTTTGGAATTTTATAATTTCTAAATTGGCTCAGGTCTAGTCTGGTGAGAGGCTTTGGCCGTGGCTAGTTACCACCCTACCAGCAAAGACGTACCGCCAAGTGATTTAGCGTTCCGGTACGTTGCTGTGTAGAAACCTTTGAGGTGACATAACTTACTCCTTCCAAGTTAGTACACTAACATCTTCGGCTGCATCATCACTTACCATCAGGTGAGATCGCAGTCAAGTACTAACTTGTATAGCGTAAATAAAATATATATCAAACTAACTACACAATACATGTTTTTAATAGAAACTTTGCTCGAAAGTTCACACTCATCTCATATTTGTTCTCGAAAGATATTTTTTGCAGTTTCCCAGATTTCGAGCTATCGGGAACCAATATGAAGTAAATGAGTATTGTTGAGCAGAGTTTTTATTAAAAACATGTAGATGCATAATTAACTAGTAGGGCGCGTGGGGGCGCGGGCCACATGTGGCCCGCGTGCTGTCTTCCCGCCTATAAAGGTATCGCAACCCTCAGTCATCTTTTCCCATACATTTTCTATGGAAAAAATAAATTCCGCCATTTTGAATTTTTTTGCTATCCATCAAATGGACCTTCGAGTCCTGATCAGTTCTTGTCAAGAAACCATTCTTCCATTTTTTATACTTTCCGTGATATCGGCGAAATTCGAATGGCGGCCATTTTGAATCCGCCATTTTGAAAAATTTTTCAGCTCACTGCCAATTGCATGACGTTCCAAATGACATTTGGTCGAGCATCCCCCACCTATCTCCAATACACTGGCTGTGCTCTTCACCCGTCTCCGAAATCCTCAATCATCAGCTCTCTCCATATTTTTGTTCTTAATGAATTTTTCCCCTCTATACGAAACGATTAGTAAAAAAAAATTTTTTCATACAAAATTGTTCAGGAGAGGTGATCAATGAGTGAGTCAGTCAGCACGAACAGCTATATATATATTAATGTCGTGCCCGCAAAACTCATTGCCATTAGCCTTCGATGTATAATTAGCCCACTATGAGCGAAAAACTAAATAAAATTTGAATTTTCGCGCTTGGATGGTACCCACCCCCCTTAAATAAGTTAAAGTGCAACGAGATCTTTAAAAATTTTTTTGACGAAAAGAGTGATACTAATTTCAAGTTAGGCAGTCACTGAGAGCGAGTTTATTTCTGACTAGCAGTGCCCGCGGACTCCGTTCCGCGTAAAAAATAGTTTTATCCCGGCCCGTTTGTCCCGCATAAGGCCCGGTTTCCACCAAAGCGGAGCGGAGTGGAGCTGTGTTTGAATAACCAACCAGATTTCATCATTTCGACATCACCTTTCCCCTCAGTTTCGGAGATGTTAAAATGACGAAATCTGATTGGTTACTCAAACACAGCTCCGCTCCGTTTCGCTTTGGTGGAAACCGGGCCTTATACTTGCTTATAACCACAGCCACGAAACACCTAATAGTATATGCCACAGCCCACAGCGCTGGACGCGAGCGAGGCATTCGCATAGATACTGCGGACTGCCTCCTATCGCCACGCAACGGCCGGGGCGGCGCGTTTTTATTTTGCTAATATCTTTGAAGATATTGGTTTAAACTGTATAGCATAAAGGGCACAAATATTCTACATAAAATTTCGGTTCTGAAAAACATATTTAGAAAGATATAAATGAATACCATATGGGCTAAATACGCTTCAAAAAATTATTTATTTTTTAACCACAATTTTAACATTAAAAGCCGTTATTGTGAGTTACCCGTAGGAGATAGGCATATGCCATGACGGACTTTTTTGCAGATTTTGATACGTTCTTGAATATTGTAGAACATTGTTTTGTTCTATCCTCAATAGTTTCCGCGGCGTACGCGATGAAAGCAATTTTTTTTACGACTTGGATTACATTATTCAAGTTTAAGTAAAGATGCGTTTTTTTTAATTTTGGAATTTATTATAGCCTATGACACTCCACAATAACGTAGCTTTCTATTGGTGAAAGAATTTTGAAAATCGGTTCAGTAGATCCAGAGATTACCCCTTACAACGTCACAAACATCGTTACGCTTCCTCTTTATAATATTAGTATAGATTGAGAGATTATTCAGTGTAAAGTGGTGAGTGCGGGTCACAAGAAACGTCAAGTGTGTCTTACAAATTTTTAAGAAGACGGATACTTAGGTGATTGAAACATATTACACTGCCGCTGTATAACCAATTTAGCTGAATACCGTTATTAAAGAGGGTAGACGACTAACAAACTTCAATTCTGAATTTGTTATTCCCACAGAATTGAGACTATCAAGATTGCCAACCAATCCAACTTTTAAGAAGTTTCAATATACAACGGTTGGTCGAACGGTACAAAAAACCAGAATCAACAAAAAGGATGGATCCATCGTCAAAAAAAGCGGATTGAAAAATGGAAAAGAAGTATATCTGGCAACATTGTCGCCGACGATGAAAGTGTTATAAGTCTTAAGTCTATGAGAAGTCTGCGATACCGCATTATCGGTAACATAGTGAGCTACAGTGCGACAAGGCTATTTTGGCGCTTGGCCAAAATCGGAACTAACGCCGCTATCTTGTGATAGGTACTGTTTGATAGTTCGCTCTGTTGTTATATCGCTACTGTATATTGTTATGGTATTGCTTAGTATTTAACTGAAATAAAGCTAAAATTGAAGTAAAATTGAGAAGATTTTATTTTCTGGGTGTCTTTGTTCTAAAACAGCGCCCCCTGAAAATGTCATTCAAGTGCCAAGAGAGCCTTGTCGGACTGTAGTAAATGCTACCGGCTCATCAAGGGCACGGCTCCGCCCGCGAAATTCAAGTTGGTGTTTCGCTATTATTATATAATTAATTTGTAAGTTCGTGGCAGTCGTTGATCGATTAAGTCCAATAAAAATAATGTAGTCACCGAGTTTTCCCTAAGTTCCAGGTACTATTGTATTTTTATAAATACAGAAAACGTTTTTTTGCCATATGAGGTATTTATTTATTTATTTATTTTATTTTTCATGTACCAGATAATTGTGTTACATAGTATTGTCACAAAAAAAAGGTACATCTACTGTTTTTTTGTTGTTTACGTCGCGTCGGCGCAGGAGTACCTACTCTATTGTTATGAATTTCTATTGTCTCCGAGAACAAAGGATTGTTTGTCCGACAGAAATTTCGTGAAGATGTTTCTTTTGTGAGTACACCGGGTAGATTGTTCTGGGCTTCGGGATGACCACCCATATATAAGGACGGCGCACGGCGGCGGGAGCAGTTCATTCTCAGAGCGATCACGGTGAAGATCAACAGCGAAGTAAACAAGGCGATCTAGGCGATATCTAAGGCGATATCTTGCGATTGTGAATAGTAAAGTCAGCGAATAAACGTTCTTCTGCGGATCTGGCATTTTTAATCGAACCTCCATCCCTGACACGTAACAACTGGTGACAGAAGTGCGATGCCAGCCACACCGCAACAGGAAGAAGGTGTACGAACGCGACGGCAGATGGCGTTGGACTCATCACGTGAGCCGTTGGATCCTGCCGGAGCTGCGCGAGACACTACTGCTGCTCAGGCACCCAACACGGTTCCAACGCCTGTGGCAAGTGGTTTTGACGTAGCGGCATTACTTGGCGCTATACAAAACCTCCAAAAAAGCCAACAAGAAGCGATCAAGACTCAACAGGAAGCGATCAAGACTCAACAGGAAGCCATCAATAATCTGGAGAGCAAAATTAGCGAAAATTTCAGTGGTTTGCTGAAACAACTAAGTGGTGATGTTCAACAGGTCCAGCATAAAGTGGAGAAACATGACCTGCAATTGAACGATTACCTAAAACGGCTGGAAGAGCTGGACAAAGAGTTGCAGAAGGTTCGAGCGCAAGGATTTGCAGCTGCACCTGCTGGAATTCCCAAACTAAAAGTCCCTAATTTCGACGGATCTACTTCGTGGTCAGCTTTCAAACATCAGTTTGAAACGGTCGCAAAAGGCAATGGATGGGAAGATGACCAGTCTCTCACGGCTCTAACACTTGCACTTCGTGGGGACGCACTACTGATTCTGGAGAACATCCCAGCCGATCGACGGTCTCTCGGCGCTCTTCTCAAGGAAGCTCGCTACGGCGATAAACATCTAGAGCATGTTTATAGAGCGCAGCTGAAAGACCGCAGACAGAGATCGAGTGAAAGCCTGCAGCAATGGGCCTCAGAAATTGAACGCCTGGTACGCCGTGCTTATGCCTCTGATCCCTTGCTTGCTGAAAAAACGATTGTGCAGGCTTTTGTAGATGGGATAAAGGACTACGAAGTGAGAAAGACCGTTAGATTAGCTCATCACGCCTCTTTAGATGATGCTCTTGCCCATGCACTCGAGGTAGAAGTCGCAAGTCAAGACTATCAGAATTATAAGAATCACGGAGTAGTAGCTGCCGTTAGACCTCGAAGAGGACCTACGTGCTACGGATGTGGTGACCAAGGGCATATTAGACTGAACTGCCCTAGTCAAACGAGGACCCAGATTGACGCCGCAAAAGTAAGACGAGCCGGAGCCGTGAGGCGGGCGCTAGCTGGACCTAACAGAGCCCCGATTATCCATGTACTACAGGCAAGCGATGGAAACAGTCTCGTAACTACAGGAGAGATAAATGGAAAATCTTGTCACCTGACGATTGATACCGGTGCATCTAAATCCATTGTACGACCGGAACTTTTGAAACGAACTATAATGTGGGAAAGTCCGCGACCACCTTGCAATTTGCAAACAGCTACGGGCCAGCCAGTGACCGTCCTCGGAGACACGGAAGTGACGATTACACTGGGTGAGAAAATATACCGACACCCCGTTTTAGTGGCCAACATTACAGATGACTGCATCATCGGATTGGACTTCCTACGATCACAACGGTGCGTGGTAGACCTGTCTAAAGGAGTTTTAAGTTTTCCGGATCAAGAGGTATTTCTAGAAGGTGCTTCTTCAGCAGCGGTGTACAACATTAAAAACGTGACGTTGGCCCCAAGATCTGAAACCCTGATTAAAGTAAAGTTTCCATCAAATGTGGCCAAGAATAGATGCGTTATAATAGAAGATTGCGGAAACCATCCAGATTGGATCACGGCAAGGACATTGATAATGCCGCAACGTGATGTATGGGTGAAAGTCCTAAATCTTAGTGACTCGGAGATACACCTGAAGAAGAACTGTGTAGTTGGACATTCTGAAGCTGTTGACTACCTCAGGAAGACACAAGGATGCGACAGTGGACCACAGTCAACAGATCATTTGAACTCTCTACTGGGGACGTTGAAAGAAAATTTGAAAGGAAAAGAGTTAAAAGAAGCGGAAGAATTGCTGAAGAATTACTGCGACCTTTTTACTAGAGGTGATAACGACCTTGGAAGAACCGGTCTTGTGAAACATCGGATAGACACTGGTTTCACTCAACCCATCAAGCAGAGACCTAGACGTGTACCTTTGGCGAAAGAAAAAGAAGTGTCAGATATGATCCAGGAGATGGTGCGGAATAATGTTATAGAACCGTCAAGCAGCCCCTGGTCTTCACCTGTTGTGCTTGTGAAGAAGAAGGACGGTAGCACCAGGTTTTGCGTAGACTACAGGATGTTAAATAATGTGACAAAGAAAGACAGCTATCCTTTGCCCCGGATTGATGACACCTTAGACATGCTTGGAGGCATGAAATGGTTCTCTACTGTAGACTTGAAGAGTGGCTACTGGCAAGTTGAACTACACCCGAAAGATAAGGAGAAAACTGCTTTCACTACTGGTACTGGAAATGGCCTCTGGCAGTTCCGAGTGATGCCTTTTGGGTTATGTAATGCACCAGCTACCTTCGAGCGTCTTATGGAGAGAGTATTAGTAGGGCTTCTGGGAGATGCGTGTCTAGTATACCTCGACGACGTTATTGTCATGGGTCGCAACTTCATGGAACATCTGCAGAATTTAGAGAAGATTTTTAAAAGGTTTCGAGAATCTAATTTGAAACTAAATCCGAAGAAGTGTGACTTTTTCAGGAAAGAAGTTTCATTTTTAGGACACATCATATCGGAAAAAGGAATTCAAACTGACCCGAATAAAATCGAAGCAGTACAAGAATGGCCTGTACCACAGAACAAGACCGATGTGAGAGCTTTTCTCGGCCTATGTGCATACTACCGGCGATTCGTGAAGAATTTTTCCGAAATAGCAAAGCCTTTATATCGGCTCACAGAAGATAAAAGAAAATTTATTTGGGATCAGGATTGTGAACAATCATTTATACAGCTTAAGCGACTCCTCTGCTCAACTCCAATACTGGGATATCCGCGCAGGGAAGGAAGATTCCTGGTAGACACCGACGCGAGCGATACAGGAATTGGAGGAGTTTTATCGCAGGAGCAAGAAGGGCAACACGTAGTTATTGCTTATTTTAGCAAGTCATTATCGAAACCAGAAAGAAATTATTGTGTGACTCGACGTGAACTGCTAGCCGTGGTAAAGACATTGCAACACTTTAAAAAGTATCTCTTGGGAAGAGAATTCACTGTACGGACTGACCACGCAGCTCTCACGTGGCTTCTACAATTTAAGAACCCCGAAGGTCAAGTAGCAAGATGGATCGAACAGCTTCAAGAGTTTAACTTTGTAATTGAACACCGCAAGGGAAAATCCCACTCCAATGTAGATGCCCTTTCAAGAAGACCATGCGTGCCAGACTGCCGACACTGTTTGAAACAGGAGTCGAAAGAAGAAGTGAAGTTGCTAAGAACTCAGGGATTGGACGAGTCATGGAATAAGGAAGAGATAAGCAAAGCGCAAAAAGAAGACAAGGACTTGAAGCTCATCGTGGAAGGAAAAATGCGAGGACTAAGACCACGATGGAGTGACGTGTCTGCCACAAGTCCAACAACTAAGGCTTACTGGGCTCAGTGGGACAGCCTTATTTTAGAAGATGAAGTCCTGTACAGAAAATGGGAATCACCGAACGGCAAAGAACAGACTCGGCAGATTGTAGTTCCTAGAAGTAAGATAGCTTCACTATTGAGGCAGTTACACGATGGTACCTCTGGAGGACACCTCGGCGTTAAGAAGACCTTAGTGAAGGTACGAGAACGCTTCTACTGGGTGCGCTGCCGAGAAGACGTTGAGAATTGGTGCAGAAAATGTTCAGCGTGTGCCTCGGTGAAAGGACCTCGAACTCGGCTACAAGGAAAACTCCAGCTGTATAATGTGGGAACTCCTTGGGAGAGAATCGCCATCGATGTTGCAGGGCCGTTTCCACAAACTGAGGACGGAAATCGATACATTGTGGTGGTTCAAGATTACTTCAGCAAATGGCCAGAAGTGTTTGCAGTTCCAAACCAGGAGGCTAAGACCGTGGCTAAGAAGCTGATTCAAGAAGTGGTTTGCCGATTTGGAGTACCACTGGAATTGCACAGTGACCAAGGAAGAAATTTTGAGTCAGCTCTATTCCAGGAAATGTGTCAACTGCTCGGGATACATAAGACACGGACTACACCAGCACATCCACAGTCGGATGGCATGGTTGAGAGATTCAACCAAACCTTAGAAAATCACTTGGCCAAAGTCGTGGAAGAACACCAACGAGATTGGGATCAGTACATCCCGCTGTTTTTGATGGCTTATCGCTCAGCAGTACATGAAACCACTGGATTTACCCCGGCTAAGATTAACTTTGGAAGAGAAATACGTCTACCAGTTGACTTACTAACTGGAACACCCCCTGGTTCTCCAAAACCGGCCGTCGATTATATCGCAGACCTACAACAACAAATGGACGAGATACACGAACATGTTCGAGAACAAAGTTTACAAGCCGGCGAAAGAATGAAAACGCGATATGATCGGAATGCAAATACACATGGTTTCAAAGTGGGCGATTATGTGTGGTTGCAACCCTTTAAGGAGGAAGGGCAAGTCTCCAAAGTTACAACCCCGATGGGAAGGACCGTACAAAGTAGTAACCAGGATTAATGACGTTACCTATCGCATTAAACAAGGCGATAGGAAACGACCAAAGATTGTACATGTAGATCGCTTGGCACCATATCGAGGGACCAATGATGCTCGGGACGAGCATAATTAAGGAGGGGATGGTGTCACAAAAAAAAGGTACATCTACTGTTTTTTTGTTGTTTACGTCGCGTCGGCGCAGGAGTACCTACTCTATTGTTATGAATTTCTATTGTCTCCGAGAACAAAGGATTGTTTGTCCGACAGAAATTTCGTGAAGATGTTTCTTTTGTGAGTACACCGGGTAGATTGTTCTGGGCTTCGGGATGACCACCCATATATAAGGACGGCGCACGGCGGCGGGAGCAGTTCATTCTCAGAGCGATCACGGTGAAGATCAACAGCGAAGTAAACAAGGCGATCTAGGCGATATCTAAGGCGATATCTTGCGATTGTGAATAGTAAAGTCAGCGAATAAACGTTCTTCTGCGGATCTGGCATTTTTAATCGAACCTCCATCCCTGACACGTAACAGTATGATAAATCGAGTATACATAGGAAATACTTATCTCTATGAGAGATTTCTTCCAGCATCCCTGACTGTGAGTAAGGCGTATTAATAAGTGGTATAGGTCTTACGGTACAAGAACTATAAAATCGTAATCGTAATCGTAATCGGAATCGTAGCGGTAGTCATACTTTCTCATCACCTGTTTATATTTTCTATTTCCCCAGTACTTTTAAATCACATTAAATGTCTAGCCACAGCTAGGAACAGTTTGTATGAGAAATTTATAATTTTCTTCCCACAATTACAAACAACATAAAAAAGAATTAGTGAAATCGGTCCAGCCGTTCACGCCGTGATGGCGGGACCAATGTAAATAGCCAAATAGGGATGCATTATTATTAGGGATTTAAAATAAGATAAGGTAAGTTTTGATGATCAAATGGCGCAGCGGTGGTATTCCTGCCCTCTGCGTTTGAGGTCGTGGGTTCGATTCCCACAACTGTACTATACCATCTGCTAAAAAGTAATCAGGGAAATAAATAACACTAAACAATCTTATTCCTCCACGATTTTTATTTTTAAAAGAAATGCTCCACAATCTATCATTTCACTATATTGAACAGTATAACAATTTTATTTTTATTTTAAATATAATTTTAAAAACAAGATTAATTGTTTTATACACTGAGCCGCTGTTATTCTATTCTAGGCACTATATTTTATATTCAATTGACACTCCATAGTAAAGCAGTTCATGGAAAGCTTAGTTTTTTAAAAGTAAAATATTATTTTCATCAGATTGTTTTTTTTAATCATCCATTAAATCCTTAAATTTATTACACACACAGCTAACTTTTTACCTTATGAATTTTTTTATGTTCTACGTGTACCGATTGTGAAGTACATATGTACCAATGACTTGGGTAGTATTTGCCACAATTAGTGCTAAAAGAAATCTTTAGTGCCAATAAAAGGAAAAGTGGTTCAGTAGGCTAGTAGGTAGTGGTATAATTAAAAGCGGAAATATTATTTTCGATACGAGTTAGCTCAATGTATTTGGGTAATTTATGTTTTATTTAGTCTCACGTGTATTATCACGGTAATTTTGGATAATACCCTGCTAGAGATAAAAGAATAAGATCTCGATAATTATTGGGTATAAAATACAAACATATCTTAACTTCCATGTACTCGTATTTCCGTGTAGGTAAGTACGGTGTTCCGTGCCAATCCGTGCTATAGGTAGAATCAGGAACATCCGGCCGCGGAAATTTAGTATTTCGAAAATAGTAGGCTAATTAATAGTAGGTACCTACTTTACTAAAAAAAAATTAAATACACAAAAATATAATATAATACATCACATACAGTGCTCCGATCCCTTAGTAAATACTAAATAGCTTATGCACTTGTGTTAAGGAAATCAGAAACATCGAAGGTACCACAACACCCAGACCCGAGACTCTACATTGCCCCGACCGGGGATCGAACCCGGAACCTCAGAGATGGCGGCGCCTTGAAAACCGGCACACTAACCACTCAACCACGGAGGTCGTAAAAATTACTTTTTTATTTTGCTTCAAAAACTAGGAAACTGCAGAAAGTGAATTTTCGGGAATGTATAGAGCTATACAAGGTGAATGAGAATGTTTGAAGCTATCAGTCTACTATCTGCAAAAAACTAAATAAGTATTTTCGCGGTCGGATGTTTTATATCCACCTTGAAAAAGATCAGCTTTCATATAATATAGGTAGATTTGGAGGATAATTTTATTTAGGTACTGACTCTACCTATAGACCAAAATTGATATTTTGATCTCAAAAGTTGTTTAAATGTGAAATAATAGGTTATTTAGGCACAATTTGCTTTATTTTATGCGAAATTATAAAGTACCTACCTAGTAGGTACTTTATAATAAATAGATACCTACCTTCTAAGAAGGCAGTATTAAGTGGTACAGGACTTATGGCTTTTTATGCGGACATTTTTTTATTAAATATTTAAAAAAATAATAAATGAAAATCTACACTATTGTCCAGTTTCTATCTACCTACATTCATTTCAACGCCTACATTTAAATATATTTTAAGTACTTTACATACGCAATCAAAAAGAAGATAATCAGATAAAAACATAATTATGTATAGGTAGTTACTTACCTATTCTGATGTCTATATATACTATAATATATTTACATCCCTATAATTATATTATATACAAAAAAGTTAAATGTTTCCCATTAAACTACCTATCAGTTAAAAAAGTTTGGATTTGATGAGGTATAAACATTCTTCTTCTTTCAGAGACAATAAAATTTTAAAAAATTATATATACCTAATATTGTGAAGTTGAAGTTAGGTAGGCAGGCACATACCTATACTTATTACAAAAATTAAGGTTATTTGATATTTCTTAAAACATTATCAGCCCACGATTGCAAAATCGCGGATTTGATGAACATATATTCATTATTGTAGGTACTTACTTTTGTAAAGCTATTTGCAAAAAACTCCTAGGAAATGTGTAATGTACATACATTTTCTCGGAGCTAGGTACCTATGTGTTTGAAAAAGGTACACCTAATAAAATTTATTGAAAACAATTTCTAAATTGGCTCGTCTCCTAAATTAATAAACCAAGGAATAGGTACTTTTCTAAAATTCACTCATTTCCGGTCACATAAATAATAATCGATACATAGTAATACATAAATTAATTATTATTATATGAAAAATTATAATATTTAGATACTTAATAAACGAAGTAGCTATCTAGTTATAATTCAACTGTTCTAATATACGAGTAAATACAATCATTTTTAGGGTTCCATACCAAAATGGTAAAAATGGAACCCTTATGGTGAGACTTTCTCCGTCCGTCCGTCCGTCCGTCCGTCCGTCCGTCCGTCCGTCTGTCACACTCGATTATTTCAGTAACTATTCAAGCTATCGACTTGAAATTTAGAATAATTATAGGAAATAGTGACCCGACGTCATAACAATCGTAAAAATTTGAAAATTGTTTTTAGTTTTATTTAAAAAGGGGGGAAAACCGGGTCGACAAAATTTCAAAATGAGATAACAATATTGAGTGGGGTATCATATGCAAGGGCGTTACTTGTGTATTCTAAAACTGATTTTTATTTATTTTTATGCCTGATAGTTTTTGATTTATTGGGCAAACTGTCGAAAAAAATACCGTCCCCCCCCCCCCTTATCTACGAAGTTTACCAATCGAAAAATCTGAAATAATTACGATCAATAGAAGTAAACGTATATTTTACAGGAAAAATAAAATCAACACTATATCTACTAAAAATAAAATCAACACTATAACACTATCGCCAAAAACAAAGTTACGTTTGCGGTTTGCCAACAAAAGTACCTACATGTAAATTATACTCGTAAATTCATGAACAAAAGTGATTCTTTCAATGTTTTACTTCTTCTATGGTATGGAACCCTCGGTGCGCGAGTCCGACTCGCACTTGGCCGGTTTTTTTTAATAGTTACAAGCATAATGTTGACTTTGTTTTCTACATGGATCGTATATACAAAAAATTGTGACGTCATTGCCAATGACGGTTCTAAATGCTAGGCAAATCCTTTGATTATGTATATACCTACTAGGGCAAATCAAGAAGGCATAAATGAATTACCTTCGAAATTAGAAATTAGAAACGTTAGGTAGCTAAACTGATTATAGGTAGGTACCTTCACCTAAGGCTATTCTCGTTCTAGAACAATTATATTATTTCTGCTACTTACCTGAAGAAAAATTTTATGGTCTAACAAGTAACAAAGCAAACAAACTAACTAGCAAAGCAACGCCTGCCCTCCCACAATCGACAATCTCGCATTGTTGAATCAACTGAGAACCTGCTGAGGATGTCCCGGTGTCGGGACGAAACGTGCATCGAGTATAATTGTAAGAGATAGCGGATTGAGAAAGAACAAAGAAGAGGTGGATGGATTGTGTGAAATAGGATTGCACGTTGACAGCTAATAGAGAGGATGGCTGACAGAATGAGACTCCTCTACCGGTCCGTCGAACTCGGGAACTTTTTTCATTTATACCGTGAAAAATCAAGGAATCCCACGAGATTTGCAAAAAACCGTAGGTACTTCACGCGTGCGGAGTCAATAATAAAATCAAACCTAGGTAGGTATGTGCTCAGACTACATTAAATAAAGGGGTATGTGTTAGAATATAGCTAGGTAGGACTGCGCGTAAGAACCTATCTATATCTATCTATACTTATAATAAAACTGTAAAGGGTCGAATTCTGTACATTGAAGATATTTTGAAAATTTTTGTTGGAGGACACTATTTAGTCGATACTGAAGCCAAAACTGTAATTTGTTTAATTTTTGTCTGTCTGTCTGTCTGTCTGTCTGTTTCACGACCGGGCATCACGGCTAATCCGCTGGATGGATTTAAATGAAACTTGACATGATTATAGTTCATACCCCGAGGTAGGACATAGGATACTTTTTGTCCCGAAATTCATCATGGTTTCCCTGGAAGACGGCATCAAAGTCCAAACGTTTTTTAGTTATAATTCATTAACGCGTTGTCCGATTCCATTCATTCTTTTTTTGTTAGAAAGGAGGTTCTTGAAAGATTATTCCATACAAATCTTATCATCATCACTTTTGTAGTTTAGAAATTACAGACATCAGAACCTTTAAGTTCAAGTAGGTAGGTGACTTGAAACTCGGAATGCACAAAGAACCTAGGGCTAGGACGTGGGGCTCAAGTAAGACTGGAGTACCCTTACAGCCGTAAATAAATTAGGCAGGAGATTTTGTATGGTTTTAATTTTTTCACTTTTAGGGTGAACAAAAATCATGTAACTGGCGTTATCGCTACGTTATACCGTATAGCGCCATCTCTACAATTTATGTGGAACTTGAATGTAAAACTCTGAGATAGGTACTACCGAATTTTTTTAAATAAAAATTAACTGTCATGTTATTTACTGTTTCCTGACTTTATATTAAGATGGCACTTTATATAACTGATGGCACATGAACAGATTTAAACTTTATCATCCGCAATATGGAAAGGGTAAGATAATGGGTTCACAAATATTTTTAACTCTTAGGTCTTATCGATCCTAACCGACTGACTTTCATCTAAGGTCTTTTTATACGTAAGGAAATATATAGCCATTGTCCATTCTGATGTTTTGGATTATATTGAGATGAAGCAAAGATTTTTAAAAGACTCTTATATTATGTTGGGCTGGGAAATATTGTTAGTAGAGTAATTTATCCCAGTGGTACCTACCCGGCCGAACTCTGAAAGAAGAGTTCTACCACCAGTACAACTTTTCACATGGTTTAATAATTTTTGACATATTTCGTGGTTTCAGAATAAAAATCACAATGAAAGGGACGATTATAACTGTCGATATTTCGATACATTGGTACAAGTCGTGGTCACGTAGTGACCACGACCAGTGCCACTGGGTCGAAATATCGACAGTTAAAATCGTCCTTTTGATCTTTCAACTACGTATTAATGAAACTTAATAAGAAAATTCATTATTAAGAAAAAGGAAACTTAGTTTTAAGTCGACTTGGAGTTATCGCCATACAAATGTGACAAATATCATAAGGACCATTTACAAGCGCCTTTATATTAGGCCTATGTGAAATAAAGATATTTCATTTCATTTCATTTCATTTCATTTCATTTCATTTCATTTCATTTCATTTCATTTCATTTCAGGAGTTTTCAAAATCACCACAAGATAAACCGTGTAAAATAAGAACAGGTTTCTGTACAACATCACACCAGAATCCCGCGAAAAATCAAGGAATTCCAGTAGGAAGGTATATTATGCAAAAAAATCGTAATTCACGCGGGCGGAGTCGCGGGCAACAGCTAGTGCTATATAAGTACCTACTCAAAACTATGTTTTTAGGTAGTTGTCTATATACCTACATAGGTAGGTACATAAGTATATAATATAAACTATTATGAACCAAAATGTTTAGGTATTATGTACTTACTTAAAATCCACAAAGTACACCATAATGTAACCTAAGTACTTCTATCTACTTAAAATTAATCAAAACATTGTGCACGCAAATTAACATCAAACATTTATTTGCTATCTAAAATATCGTATTTATCTAGACACGCGGCAGCGTGTCAAGCCAAGTTCATAATACATACGCCAAAGTCATTCTTCAACGCTACTACTGTAATCTGTAAATGTATGAAACGATTTCATACATTTACAGATTACAGTAGGTACAAAGATAAACTTTGAAGCTACTCGTATGTGAATACGAATGTAGGTAAGTAAGTAGGTACTAATTGTATTGTTGCAGGCTTCGTCCAAAATGGACCTCTTTTTTACATTGGTTTTTAATCCTATCAGCCCATAACTCACTTATTTTCATTTTACTGTCCACTGTGCTGGGTAAAACAAATTACATACATACCTACATTTTTACATTATTTATTAAATAATAATCTAATATGTATTGTCATTGGCAACTGGTGCCTGTACTAAATGAAAATTGATGCTTAATTTAATTTAACTACATATTTCAATAGGTACGTAATATAGAAATACTATTTACTATCTATTTCTTTGAGGATACTTTATCACGACTTTCCACAATAGATTAAGTAATAAAAGAGCATAGAAAAATACTGATGAGGTTTATTTACTACCCAGCAGTTTACTATTTTGATTTATCGAGATTCGAGTGATAGAGTCCTGATAAAACAATTATTTCATGTTTCTATTTTTCTTTGTACGTATTTATTTTTCATTATTCATTCAAAATCACGATCATAGAAGAAATAAATTTGTTTTACTTGAAAGTAATTTCAAGTTTTCAAATTAAAATAGGGTAAATGGATTTACAATATAATAATTTATACTTATTAATTCTACAATATAGAGTAGTTACATACAAATACAATTATCCTTTCTTATCTACACTGTTTTACATAATAAGTAGGTTTATTATATCACACTGCAGCTAAACCGATCCCCTGCTTAACTAAGCATCATAATTTAAATCCGTATTTTACAAAAATATTCAATCGAGTGCAAGGGAGGCTATCGCGCTTGAATTCACTACATAAGTAGGTAATAAACGGCCCTAGTGTCATAATAAGAATTAAAAAAAAATCGACATGGTAATGTTAGGAGTCGTAATGTTAAGAGTCCGCTTATCCACGATGTCCCTCATACATTCGTAATACCAAAATCAGGCCAGGAGCATAGATTATTACTAAATGAATCCGAATAACACCACAACATGATCGGAATATGCACGAATTACAAATGATTTGGTATTTTGAATGAATGGAAACATCGTAGTTCACAGGACTCTTAAAATTAATAAACTTCTAACAAGGGAGTTAAATAAAATGGGCTGACCAAAGATTTAAATCGCAAGATGGGCTCTAAGCATAGGTACTTTGCGCACATAAAAAACGTCCACAAACATGTGGAGTGAGTGCTCTGAGCATGCTGTAGTTTCACTTGTGACAGATTGAGTGACAACGTGTCAAGTGACAAAAACATGGACATTTTTGGAGGTTTAGGGCTCATCTAGCGATTCAAATCTCTGGGGCTGACATATCGACAATCAATCTTTTTGTAAAAATATTACCAATCACATTATTAATAGGTAGAAATTAGCTTGGACATTATCAAATATTTCTCTGGTATTATTATTCTCCGTCTGGTATTCTCCGCTTTATTTTCCAATTTTCCAAAACCTGTCTCAGTTTCTTAATCCATTCCAACGAGGCTATAGTAAAGGGAAGGAAATAATTAACAGACCCTGTGTGCAACTTCTTATATTACCTAACCTTAGGGTCGCCGCACACTGACCACACGCGACAGCCACAAATGAAGTACCGCCATGAGAAGCAAGAATAGAAGCGGCCACAAAGCGCGCGACGGCCACTTGCTGTCGGTGGCTAATATTTTTTCCCAGTATCATAATGGACCCTGACCAAGAAGGTTTAATCCCGAGAATCGCGCGAGTAGCATTTTTATTGATGTTTAAATACCGGTGTGGGCCACGAGAATTGAGCAGTGACGATTTGTAGCGTGTTGCGACCACTGGCGTCACCGTGTGTAAAATGTATAAAAACTAAAGGGCCAGTGGCGGTGTTTTGTAGTTGTGGCTAATGGCAATTAGTGTGCGGTGACACTTAAATCTACTCGTATCTCATTTACAGTCACTGCACGGGTCACGAGTAGAGCCTTCAAACTGATAGCCCTCAATTCATTCGGTGACTTATTCTAGTGTCCTATACTTTAACAGTGGTAACCTATCGTGGTTACCACGACGGGGCACTCAGGTGTTCTCATCGGACGAGTCATCTGATGATGAGCTGGTGAGGAGGGTAGATGCCATAGTGAGCTGGCGACTGAAAGGTTCCCTTGGTAAGCTCTGTTGTCCTAGGGCTAGTCTCCTTACGCCCATCCTTTCACTTTCAGGCAGCGATTTGCTACATTTCTCTTCTGTTATGGCGTCACGTGACAGGGATCTGAAAATAAAAGTTTAAAAAGTTCTTGTAGACAGATTGTTTGTGAATTTATCATAAGTTTTGATATCTAACATCAACCAAAAAGGGATTACGTAGCAACATGAAAAACTTGTTTATAAATCACAACATACACAAAAATATAAAATGTAGACCTACGAAGCTCAAGTAAGGTACGAGTAAGTAAGATAAGTTTTAAGGAAGCAAAAAATTATGAACTATCCATGTAAATAAGCTTAAATGAAATTCCAAATTTTTGTAATTTTTTTGTGTATATTCGGTAGATCTGATGACGATCTGATGATAATTTTTCATACTCCTAAGTGAGAAATAATTTATATGCCAAAACAACGTTTGCTGGGTTAGCTAGTAGATAAAAAATATGGTACGCACCCCGTCAACTCTAGCATAGATCCTCTTCTACACTGTCCTCGATGTGGTCCCTGCATGATGCTGGCTGGTCGAGTTGACGCGCCCAGAGGATCGGAATGGGCAACATCTTCCATCAGCAACACCGATGGGCCGCCGAGGCTTGTGCTCCTTTTCGACAACAAACTCGGCGGCTGCCTCGATTGTCCGTACACGCTCGATGAGCTCTCCCCTTTCATTGAATCTGCTTTGCTTTCCGAATCTGACAGAACTGGCAAATCCGCAGCTTGCGTGGAACTAGTACTCTCTCTTCGGAAGAGACCTATGATAGATTTTGGGTGTTTTGGCTTCTCTATACCACCTAAAGGGATGACGATGAAACGGGTGGAATAGGTAAGGAGGAGAAAAAAATAAATCGATAAGATAGTGTCGCTATAGTAACGTTAGGAGCTAATGAAATAAATAATATACAAATAGTGCGAGAGAAAAGCCTTTTTCGGTTATTGTAGGTTCCTACAATTTTAACAAAACATCGACATTGTTTTTTTTAAATATAAATAAGATCTATTTTTGGTAAAAAAAAATAGTTTAAGTAACATAAAGTGCATAAATACTCATTGAGGGTTTTAAAGTGCAAAGTTCGCAAGGGGCTGCATGTTAAAAATAAATGGCAATGCAAGGAATATTGAATAAAAATATTTAAAAATTACCACAGATAGCATGCACAATGCACATTCAAAATTACGTAGGTTAGGTTGATGTATTTTTTTCAGAATAAAAATAATATTGAAGTTATGTAGAAATTATTATCCTTTCCAAGCGAATGCAGTTAATCTAATCGCAAATATTCTCAATAGTGGTATTTTCTACGTATGTCTTCTTAATAATAGTTACAGTGACTCTGAGATGAAAGAAGAAGAAAAGTTTGTATCATAACGAATGCATCAAGTATTGAGCCATAGCAATGTTACTCGTCTTCGATAAATATTTGTTGAATGGACGTCATTCTCACACATTTTTTTTAATTTTAACATAATTGGAATCGTAGATTAGATTTGGTAACTTGGCTACAGCTACAGGGCTGCATATTTTTCTAGAAAATAGTCTCAGCAAATTAATTCGACAAAAAAATATGGAACATTTTACCTAAAAAGGTAGCTGAAGGTGAGCTATACGCCAAATATTCCTTGTTAGAAGCCCACGAGGGAAACTCTGATTGTTTTATGGCGGTAGTCCCTTCGGCTTCCTCTCGTTTCCATGGCAACATGGTCTCGGTTGCCGTAGGGGTGGCGACCCGAGCTTGTTCCAATACTGTCATGTATGTATCTGAAAATTGTTAAACAAACAAACTTTCCTACAGTAAACCTTTACCTTTTTTAACATATAATTCATCGTAATATTACAATTATTGTTTGTTTAGTTTAATAATGTTAAGGTAAAGGTCTCTCATAAAATCATAATGCTAATCAAGTATTTTAAACACACATTTGCTCATCCTTTGTTTCTAAGGTATAAGTATTCACCGATATATCATATGGCTGCTACTGAGCGAACTAATAGTGTCAAAACAAACATTATTCACAACATTACACTGGCGACATATTGTGTCGTGGTTCGCCCAATGACGAAATACGCTACGCTAAGTTGTATGGGTAGAAGCTATGGTATTGTTATAGGTATGGGTTCGCCGAGTCGTGTCTATATAGATACCTATTGTCTATTAATATTACAGAAGCGCATTAAAAGACAGAACAATAACTCACCGTTATCATCGGACATGCGCCTCTCATCTTCTTCAAGAATATCCTCATTGGGAACTGAAAAAGAAACTAAATTTTATTTTTCTTCTTTCGCTAATATTTGCTTCAATTAATCGTCTAATCATGCTACTAATATTTTGGCAACATTTGAGGTAAACGCTATTCTGATGTTGGCAGTAATTCAAACTGAAGTTTTGTATGACTTCTGTGTAATCTACATACCTAATTGCAACATTTTACAAACGATCATGAATGTAACATTAATGCAATGTGAATGCAGATACGTAAAGTTTACTTACGAGCATCATGCCATAAGTACTTTTATCGCAAATACCAATTGTAGTTGAAATCCAAAAAGAATTTGCTTGCCACTAATTAATCAGATCTCCCAATAGATGAATGATAGAATTTAATATATTGTTTTAAAAACAGAAAACGGAAATACCAAATTAATATACGTATATCATTTTCACTAATTTATTGCAATAACTTTAACGTTATTTACGATGTAAAGCTTTATTTCCTTAACTAAATGAGAATCGAAAGAAAAAAATAATAATAATGCATAGTAGCCAACTAACATTCATAAGCTGAGTCCATCACAATATTACTTGACATGCAAAGATTTGATGCGATGCGGTACAAAGCGCATTTTACTTTTAGGGAAAAGTTGGATACTATAGATCCCCATTTGACAATTAGGGCACGACGTGATTAGTAAAAAACTCGCAACCCCGTCAAGTAAACCTTCTTCGTCACAGTCCATTACGATACTGCGCGCAGGTGTCTATCATGCGCTTTAGATATACTCGTACCTACATTTTGTAACAGCTTCTACTTCATATTTCTAGCTTCTAGTGACAGCGTTTGTGGCTGTGGCCGGTGGCGCGTGACCCGTGTGCGACGACACTATTAGGCCAGGCTTTATGGGCTCTTTTAAACGCATATATAGGGAAATATTACTATCAGTCGCGTGGTAATATCCAACTGTCCCCTTTTCACAAAAAAAAAAAACAAATAAAAAGCATTAAGACGTAATAATTATATCTAAATAATATAATAACAAAAAATTGCGCTCGAAAGTAAACCTTTGATCATTCAGAAGCGAACGGGTGCTGCACTAAACTCTTCTTATAAGACATACCGAAATTATACGTGGATCTGTCCCTTCGCCACGGTAAGGATTTCTCGACGGCAGTCGGCAGTATCTCTTCGGGTGTTTTAGCGTACTGCTTAACGATTCTCGCTTTTAGAGGATTGAAGCCAGGCAAGTTAGCCAATTGGTTTAGTAGAGAACTACTGTTCTCTTTATGCGAGGACGTCGGACTGACTTCGTTATATCCAGCTGATATCGCCGGTTGTGGAGAGTTTGAGTTTGAGGTGCCACATGAAGTTGCCAGAAGGGAAGAAAACGACAATCAAACACAAACAATGGTAGAGCTTGTCTGAGCTGAAATGACGCGCCCCACTACCTCATTTACACACACAAACAATGTAAAGATACAGACCCAATACATATAGAGAAGCCATTGTAATTGGCTATTCAGTTAGTACTTTCTCCGGTCTCATCCGGTGGCTTCTTGGTTGTCCAACTAAAGTCTTTTCAACGAAACGCGATTCCAGACGTAAACAAAAGCCGATCATTTAGTTAGTAGTAGCGACGACGGAACAAACAAAATATGACTATCTCTTTCTATCTTGTTTGTTTGCTATCTGCCGCACCGCTCACGACTTTCGCTTTCAAGGTCAAAGCATGTCATGGGAGTTATCGTCAACATTTGGATGGCAATTTGATTTTGTAGATATTTGTTTTACTTCATTCCGTGTCCTGAAGCGCTCGGAGTGATATATAAATTTCGTTCGTTCTCTGTACTTACAAATATTTCCTGTTATTATTTTCGTTAATTATTGTTATCTGTTACTGGTGTATAGTTATAAGTGTTATAATTGTTG